>VMRN01000044.1:425386-752780 GCA_010277015.1 Poeciliopsis turrubarensis | reverse complement strand
TTTTTTTTTTGGGAGCATTTTTTGTTGTCTCTCGGCGAAAGCAGGAGAGACTCGGGCAAGTGGGGGGGAAACACCTGCCAACCCCAGGGGATACCAAAGGCAACACAAACCCACACAGCATGATTCTGGGTGAGTTGTCTCTGTCTCTTGTCTTTTTTTTTTTTTTTTTTTCGGTGTATGGGATTTTTTTTTTTTTCTTTTTTGGTGAGGTCAGCCACTAATCCCTACTTAAACTTGGCCACCAGCAGCTCCTGATTAATGCCATGTTCTGCTCCGTCTGCTGCGCCTGGATAAATCCTTTAAAGTCACGGTCAGCGTGCGTAATTACGACAGCGGTGTGCCATTACTGAGGCAGGTGTGAGTGATGACAGTGAAGGTCAAAGTGTTTCGGAGCTGTTTGGTCACATGACCAGACTAAACCATTCCTGTGTGCGTGGCGCCAGAGGAGGAGAGCTGACAGGGACGCTTTCGTCCAAACTTACAGATAAAGAGATGGAAATTTATACAAATAGAGAGGACCACGTGGGGGAGTTTCACCTCTTGGGGGGAGGGGGGGAGCCCTAAAAAACTAACGCCACCATTGACAGGGATTGAGCCAGTCTCCAGCTTTCATGGCCATGTTAGTTTGCAGTTAATCTTGCACTGTTGCTTTGCTTTTGAGTCAGCCTGCCAACACTTTCTTCTTTAGTATGCTGCTCTCATACTGGCCATGCTTGAAGGAGGGACTTCTGTGTGCATTCATACGGAGGATGAGTCCAGCTACTGTTTAAATAGGATAGATATAGGTGTTCTAGAGTATCCTCATTTGTGTATGGCCGTTTCTATGAGACTGTGTGTGTATGCGTGTGTTGGGGAGTGAGGGGGAGTGAGGACTGAGCATTACGAACGTGTGTGTATGTGTGTTTGTCTGTGTTGCTATGTGCTCTGAAGGAGAGGCCACTTTGTTTTAACGCATGCCTGGGCTGATTCAGGCACCGCTCTGCTTCTCTGCCCACCCGGCAGGCATGTTTTTCATGCAGACGTCTTTAATGATTATAGGGAGTCGTGTAGAAGTATGCATGTGGAAGAGCGTGCATGAAGAGTTAGTGAAAGCTATGAAGTACATACATATATATATATATATATAAAAAGTTGAGCTTTACTGAATTGCACCCTGATTTTTTTTTTTTTTTTTTTTTTCTGTTTTTGCAGCTGGTCAAAAGTGAATATTTTGACTTGGCAATTAGACGAGTGCTGTCTTGTTTGGGCTGCAGGTGGTAGCAGCTGCAGTAAATGATATTCGACCTGCATGCGTTAACCGCAGCAAAGCTACGCCACTTTAATGGTTTTAGCTTTAGGTAGTTATTATGCTGTCAGTTTTAACTGTTAAGGAGTCTAGGCAAAAGTAATAAAATGTGGAATTTATCTTTTCAAATGAGGTTCTTTGCTGAAACACACTCAGGCCATGTTGCTTTCACTGCAGATATTTTCTTTTACAGCATATTGACCTCATTTAAATTATAATCCTGTAATTTGCTGCAAAATGCTTTACCTTCATGTCTGATAGCAAACCAATGCTTCTGCTGATTGAAGGGGTAGACATGAGCTTTTGAAGTGAGGTTCTGGTACAGTAAACCAGAGTTGATGCATGTTTTAAATTTAGTCAATCCTTTGGGATTTAGTCAAGGAAACACATTTTCAAAGTCCATATGTGGACAAAAGATCATTTATGATCAAGAAAATAATTTGAAAGAACCTGCCAGAAGATATGAAACAGGCAAAAAGTTTTCATAAAGCAACACATAATTCCCCAATCTAAAAAATATGAACAGATTAAAAAAAAAATGTAATCCAAGAAGAACCATTTGCAAGTCTTTGGATTCCAGAGAAACTTAAAGATAATCCTTACCCAGCTGGCCTACCAAAATTACTCCAGGTGCAAATCAATCATGTATGACAACACCTGAAGCATTGAACATTTCACTGGATTTGGTCAAAGTCACAGTAAGAAGAAGCAAGTCTTGGCAAAGTCCTCAGTGGTAAAACACCAAAATCATAATTAGCTAAGAGCTCAAACACCCATCTCAAATTTTATAAATGGTATAAATTTGAAATGGATGAGTTTTTGCCAAAATATGTGGGGAAAAAATGTGTACTGAGACAGAACTGGATCTTTTTGGAAAGTGTGGATCATGTTGCATGTGGCGTAAAATTAACACATTTCAGAAAAGGTCATCACACCAACAGTCTGATAATCAGAAATGCTTTGTGTCTTTGGGATAATTTGGAAAACAAACTCTGTTCTGTTATGTCGTGTAGTAGGAGAATATCCAGCCAACCTTAAATTTATGCAGAAGCATGATGATCTGAAGCACATCTGAATTGTTCAAGAAAGGTTTTGTAGAGGTCTAGTCAAAGCCTGGACCTAAATCTGAATTAGATCCTTTGGGAGGATGTTCTGGGAAGTTTTTCTTTCCTCTCGAAATGAAATCGTCATTTGAAAAATCTATCCTGTTTATTCCTGTTGTATTTGTTTGTTTGATATTAATAGGGTTTTTTATAGCTTGGATTATAAATACTGCCTCAAATGAACAATGCAGATTCCTCTGAAGGAATCTGCAGAGGGGAAACATGCTTTTTCACAATGCTATGATAAGTTATTCAGCATTTTTGGTTCTTCTCTGCCAAGGAAGGATAATGTCATTGCAATGACCTTTACCTTTTTGTCACAAGTTGATTTCCAGTTCCAGTCAGCAAATTTCCTGATTGGGCTCATTGTTATTCACCTTGTAAGAAATAACATTTTTCAAGATAAATGGCATGTACGCCTTGTAAAGAAACAATATTGAGACATTTGCGTGTGAGCCCTTGACGGTGTCAATACGCCTGAATAAACTGTATGCTTCACCAACTCTGGCCATCAACCTTTTTTGCCCTCCGTTCTTCTGACCTTGAGCAAAAAAACGTCACCATCTACCCTTATACCATGACTGTGGTTGACGAGCACTGCAGCAGTTCTTGGGACCTGGCAGAGGCTTGTAGCAGCTCTGACGGTGACGACAGTGCAGATGCAGATAACATCAGCGGCTATCTGGTGAGCTTAGCCAACTGGTTGACATTCACTCTGCAGCAAGTTCAGCAGCAAGTTCGGCAGCTTCCGTTGTAGTGTTTTTTTTTTTGTGTATTAAAAGGTTTGGAGAGCTGAGATGAGTTCACATGCTCTCTTAGAAAATAGAAAAGATAAATGCCATACGGGTGGTTATTCTATAACACTAACTTTTGGTTGAAACATCACTCTCTCCTTTATATCATTCCACTGGCACCAAATGTGCTACCATAAAGCTGTCCAACAATATTCTCCCTCATAAATTTAATTTAAAACCTCTGTTTTTTTTTCTTCTTGTATTGTGGGTGGGAACTGGGGGGGGACATCTCCACCATGTCGAGATCAGTTCATGTTTGAATGTTTTTCCCTGTCTCATCTGTCTTGTCTGTTTGAATCAGACTCTGAGTTCAGGGCTTTCCAGTCTATCTGTCTCTTTGTCTTTGTGTTTGTGTGCCCACGCAGGCCTAATCTGTCTTCATGAAGTCTGCCTCTGTGCTGACCTGCATGCATAGCTGTTGCTTCTGCAATTTACCTATTTTTCTCCACCTCGCCACAAAGGTCAAATTGAAAAAAAGTGTCTCTTAGAAAGTCTGCAGTTTTTACATTTTTTTTTTTTTTTTCTCCCCTCATTTTTGTCACAACATGCTCACTTTTTTGGGCTAAAAGGACAAAGTAGTTGATCAGTATGCATGAAGTGTGGTATAAATTTAAAGTTAAGCCAAAAAATGCAAACATGATGAATACACCCTGAAGCTAGCACTAGGTCAAGGTAGGAATTTGTTCTGTAGCCAGTTTTAACCCCCACTCTGTCCATCTGCGGTAAAGCGCAACGTATATACATAACATTTACTGTCAAGAGGTTTATTGAAGGTGGAAATAAAGGTGGCAGAGCATACTAGTCACTTTATGTCTTTCAGTTTAGCAAGACTAAAAAAAATCTGAAGTTAATATGTCAAATGTTCATATCTGCAGCAGTACCTTTAGTAATACCTATATTAGAGGCTGGAAAGCTTTCTTGCCATCACATTAATATTTAGCTTAATCTGTAGAATTTCTATCAGATTCAAGTCAGGGCTCTAGTTGAGTCTCTTCAAAAATATATATCTCTTTCAGTCAGAAACACATAAAATAAAATTTGGTGAAGAAAATAAGTGAAAAACGTTGTTGTACTTTGCTTGGGAGTTGTGGTACAGGCAGCTTTTTCACGGTTGCCACTTTTACTCATGGGTCACAGATGAGACAGTGTAATGTGTTACATTTTTATTTTCTGATGTGAGCTAGATTTTTAAAAGTCATGGTTAAAAATGTAAACATACACAGAATATCATCGCTTACCTTTTACCCCTGTTTGATGCAGAAGTAAACTTATTATTGAAGATTTACTCTTGACAAAATCATATTTGTATTTCCTTCCTAAATGAACCGGTTCATTGTTTTCAAAAGATAAAAATAGGTTCCAATGCAACAAACCTTTGGATGAATGAATTATAAATAACTTAATTAAAACTCAGTCTCATTACTGTATGCATTTAAAATAAACCTGTTTTGGTTTTTCCTTCTCCTGCTCCTTAGCATGTCTATCACAGAATATTATTGTCCCCGCTGATGCACCGAGCCGATGTGATTGCATAATCTCGACTGCTGGCAGACGTCCGTAGAAAGTTGGGGTACAACTGACAGAAAATACCTCACGCTTTGCATTTGGAAGGATGGCTAGGGAGTATAAATTAGGTTTCAATTTGTACAATGGCGCATTCATCAACCAGAAAAAGAAGGACTTTTTGAGTGATGTGCTGCTTAATCATTGGTCTGGACTGATCGAGTTAAAAATCAGCCAATTTCTGCAACTGCAGTCTCCGTGGATCCATTACCCATAAGGCCCTGGATGTAAACATTCCTTCAAATAGTTGTTTTTAAATGGGGCAGAATTATGTATTTACCAGGCACCTACTGCCATTGTATAGCATAACAGCATGTTACCTTAAGTCATTCTAAAAATTTAGTATACAAATATGACTTAATAGAAAAGTACACTTTTTGAATCATAACATTGCTCTTAAACCTTTGACAACATTTTTAACAGCATTTCTCAGAGAAATAGCATGAATAATGAGCTGAGCAGGTGTGCAGTTCCAGCAGGTGTTTGCAAATTGCTGCTAGCTAGTCTGAAGGAGCTGAGTGGGGGAGTCGCCTGGGAGGGCTGCTTTGTGAGCCAGAAGCTAAGAAGCTTGGAAACTGCAACCAACCAGAAGGCAACGCTTGGTCCACAGAGTTGCACAGTTGAACGGCTGCTATAGAAGCTTAAAGACTTTCTTAATGATGCATAAGAATCAAGCCAACACTCCAGGTATGTTTTCGATAAGGGAGTAGCATTGTAAGGTGATCTAAAGCTTCAAAAAGTTGACTTTGTATAATACAGCCTCCATAAAATAACTTGCACGTATTAGTTGTGACCTAACATGACGGTTTCGCACATTAAACAATGGAGGGACAACTCCACTAACCCTCAGGGAGAACAATAACATGTGTTTGTGTTCTGGACGAAGTAGCAGCTCCCGTTCCCCCCATGTTTCTGTGTGGCTCACTCGCTCCATGCTCACAGAGATTTTTTCCTCGGTCAAAAAGCCATTATAACAGGTCTTTTTCCCTCCTCCCATCCCGCCTTTGCTCCTAGCTATTCCTCCATTTGTTTATGCTGGAGTGACTATGTGTCAGCAGGCTGTCAATACTGTCTGTAAGGGACTTTAATGAATAGGCCTGTTATTGGACTGGTGGGAAGGTAACCCATTGTGTCTGTTAGAGCATCTGTGCGTGTGTGTGGCCCCTTGGTGTGTGTAACACTGCAGAGAAGAGGGAGGTGGAGGCTCCTCTGGCTCCAACAGCTCCATCACCCTTTCTGCAGTGTCCTCTGTCAAAAACCATTTACTAAAGGCAAAGCTAAGGGAGCACTGGAGGACTTGATTTCTTAAAACGCCTAACATTAAATGTGCACGATGCTTTTGGCTCCTGCAAAAACTTGTATAAAACAAGCCATGCACTCGACATGCTGTTCCTTAAAGCAACTGAACGTTGTTATGGTGTTGCAGTATGGCATTTACAAGTTATACATGACACCTGGGCAATAAAGTTTGCAAAAGTCTCAGTATGGTTTAATAGTGAGAAGCTAAGTACATTTCGCTTGAAACAGCAGTTCGCCTGTGTTTTATATAGTCATTTTTATTGTAAATAGATGGCATTTAAATACTTTATGCCCCCACAGCTTGGTGGGAAAAGCGCACTGCTTTGTTTTTCGTTAAACAAACCAAAGTCAATAACAGCAACAAGAATACCTGGTGAACATAATCTTTTACCTCAGGAAAATAAAACCATGTTCATTTCCAGACTGTTCAATTAACTACTGTTAGTGACATTAGGCAAAAGTCTGACCTCCAAATGTCTGTAGTTAGGATAATAGCAGTCATATCAGATAACGTACCCTGCAGCTTATGGTGAGCTTTGTTTGCCAGCTCTGTATGGTGTCGAGGAAGATGCACTGTGGCTTCTAATAAAACCAATGTTCTCAACCACATCAGTGGATCAGACACTTGTTCTATAATCTTCATAACCTTGTATCTTTGCCTTGTAAATGTTTCTCCTCCATGAAGAGTTTACTCTTAAGTGTTTTGCTTAACTTTGCTTTGTCTCAGAGTGAGTTGGATGAATTCTTTCAGCACGGCCTGGAAAAATACCAAAACCTCTGTGTCTGCCTTTTACAGACTTTTTTGCGGCATATCCTGTCACAATACTTTATGACTCGCAGCTCTTATGTTGCAGCCGATTTGAAAACAAATCCAGGTGAAAACAACGATTGAATGTTCAGTGCAGTCTGCCAAGCCGTTTCTGGTTTTGTTATTTTTGTTTAAATGCTTCATTGGCATCCCTGAAATACTCCTGGAATCAGACTGAAACGTTCCTAATGGACAACAAAAGAAATGAAATGAAACGTAGCTGGGAGTAACTGAGGATATTAGATAACTGGACAAAAGTCAAACGCAGTGATGAATCATTCATTTGCTTGGTAAGAAAACAAAACTGAAGCCTTTGTTTATAATACAACAAAATGATGAAAGAAAGAAACAAGCTGATTATGAAAGTCAGTTGTTTTCATATATTCTATCCTAACCTATGTGTATCTATTATTATTGTGGGTTCAGGTCTCTAATATTGAGTGAATCTAATGTTTGTTTGTTTTTTCTTCTTTTCTTGATGAGAATCTGTTTGCCTTTAGTTTCAAGACATTTTAACACACTTTCCTGAAGTCTGGAGCTGGACTCATTTTCAGCCTTGGAGTTTAAAGCGTTTGACCTTTCCACTTTAGTTAAAGAGAATTATTATTTAAGCAGCGCAGGATTCTGTAAAGCTTTGTAATTGAGTCTAAAACATTTTCAGTTTTTTATATATTTATTTCAACATGAAGACACATCTTAAACAGTATTCTTAATAGCACATCCTTTTCAACAATATCGGAATCTACATATTGTTCAAGTAACTATTTGGAGATATTCAAACCATAAAAATGACACAAAAGCATAAATATAAATGTATGTAAACATATAAAGAGTGTTACAATTTCTTTTCACTGTAAGCTCTCTTTCCTTAGCTGCAATATGATTCCATCACAACTGAATTCACAAATTAAAGGGCAAATCTTCAACACTAATCTTTACATCAGAATTTCCTTTTCTGCAATCTCAAATATCAAGCAAATTAGTGTTCATAGATATCTTAAGAATGAACAAGAGCTTGTCTCTGCAAGTTTATTCCCAGTATGACGTAGCTTTCTAATGACCCTATTATCTTATTTTCCCTCTGCATAAGAGTATTTTTTTCAGAAACATGACCAACCCTGAAACACTAACATATATCTGAGACGTCCACAGGCCTCCGCAACTTTGTTTATCGCAGTGTCGTTGTCAGAATATGCGAGAATGTCTTCTTTGCCTCATGTCACTAAATCGCACATTAAAATTCTGGTCACTTTAATAAACTGAATCATCAGGCCACCTTTCGTATAAAGCAGTTTTAGGCCAAATCATCACTATATTACTTACAATAATGTTCACTCAGTGAATAATGATAACTGTCCACTCTGTACTTTAGGGCTCATAGCTGCGCAGTGCTCCATCTTTCTTCTGACTGAGGCAGTTATGAGGCGTCGCATTATAAAAATATTTGAATTAGGCAACATTCTGTTATATGGCACAATGCCACACAATTCATTGACTTCACTGCAAAATCAGTCTTGTCTCTTGTCTTATTTTCTTTTCACTGTCCTTATTTGACATTACGAAGTGCGGGCTCGCTTTTTTGAAAAAGTTGCCAATTTTTACACGTTTAGCATCTTCTCTCTCTGGAGCTTTTCTCTTTTTATTTATAGCATTCTTTCTGGCACCCTTCTACTTTTACTATCCTTCTTTCCATCTTTTGAACACTTCGGACATAAAAGGAGTGCACTGGCGGTTTATGTCAGGGTATGTCTCCAAAAAAAAAACATAAAATGAAAAGGAGAGCTGATCGTGGCGGCGGAGGCGTCCCAGAAACAGCAGCAGCAGCAGCAGCAGCGTATGTGGTCAACTCCGTGCCATGACTGCACACTTGCCTGAATAAAAAAAAAAAAAAAGAAACAAACCAGCTCTTGCAGCCCAAACATTATCAGAGAGAAATTATTTACAAGTTTGCTGTCCAGGAGATAACAAATGTTGTTGATTGGTTTGATTTGATTAATTTATTTATGCATCATCATGTGCTTATTTTTGATTTTGCTTTGGTTTTTGTTCAAGTAATCAAACAGTTCAAGTTAAATGTTTCCATATACTTTAAAAAACAACAAATACATTAGCAGGAGAAGGCCTGAAGAGTCATTCTCTCCCAGACTGGATCTCAATGTGAAATGGTCTAGCAGAGCTTATGCTTGGCAGTGATGGGTCCCACATTAAATATCCTTGCTCTGTTTGTTTGGCTTCGTGAAGGAAGTTGAGATGAGCAAATGGGAGGTGCGGGGGGGAGGGTGGTACCAGTGACAGCAAAATAGGCAGAGGGTAAAATGGAGTGCACAGTGTCATCATGAAAGAAAACTAGCTCCATCCAGCTCAGGGGACTGACTGCTGTTGAGATAGGGTTTCACACAAAGACAGAAAGAAAAATCAATTCTCCTTGAGTTGCTGCAAGGTCAATTCAGGTGGGGTGGAGAGGGGCAACGCAAGTGTCGGAGAACGTTATTGGGAAGCAGTGATAGAATGAGGTTGGAGTGAATCGCGTAGGTGGATGGGGAATCAAAGAGGGGAAATGTGTACAAATGAGTTTGGCTGGTAATATTATGGTTACAATGAGGCTGCAGGCTGTTTTATGACTGCATGCTTTAAACTGTGGCTTCTTTGGATCATCTGACTCACGAAAAGGGGAAATATGAGCAGCATAACTGAAACCCATTGAGGAATGTCATCTACCATGCCGCCTTAATTCGTAGCCACAAGGACATCTCTTGGCTGTAATCTCGTATGTCAAAGCGGCTCTACTTTTACTTCAGTTTTACTGCCAGACTCAACAAATTGACTAAATAGTCCAAGGTTTTTTGTCCTTCCAAGAAGCCCTAAGCTTGTAATCCTGGAATGTTACATGACCAACTTAAAATATCTCTGATCGCCACCCCTGGCACCCTTTCGTCTCCAACTAATTCCTCAGAAACAGATTAATAAAGCAAACGTTTGGCTGCTGGGACGCAGTAAAAGTCTGCCGATGCAAAGGTGACCGGTCGTCTGTGGGGTTTTGCCCACTGATTGTAGACACGGTATACCTTCAGCTTCAGCTCAAGGAATCTCTTTGTTTGGTGTTGGTCGGGAGCCAGGGAAGCCTTTTGCTTGCTCGTAGTTATAGGATCCGTGTGGCACAGGGCTTAACACAGGCGTCTGGTATGCACACCTGTCTCCAAACAAGTCCTCCCCTGAATAAGTGGCCCTACCCCTCAGTTAGCAGGAGCGAGGGAGGAGGTGGGGACAGTGAGGGGGTGGAAGGAGCTCTGCCAGGACTTGCATCACGCCTCCCTTGCCACTGCCTGAAGGGAGGGAGAGAAGATGGGGGAGGAGGGTTGGTTGAAATGCCATAGGTGTGGATTAGAAGGCTGTAAGGGACACAGGGGTGATGAAGTACCTAAGGTCATTTGCTTATCCTTCTCTTTTTTTTTTTTTTTATCTACACTTTCCAAAGCCATGCTTTATTACCTATCATAGACAGTTTGATTATTATTTTTATGTGTGTCCACGTCTCTTTCTATCTAATAAACTCACTTTTATGGAATATTAAACGTTTGCATGCTCAAATATGAACTTGGCACTCGGCTCTCATCCATCTCCTAAGCTCAGGCAGCGTTTGTTAGCGGAGTTCAAAGGAGCAGCAGTGGAGTGCAACAAACAGCAGTCAGAGGAGAAGGTTCAAGACCAACCATTTCCATAAAATTAGCATAGTCAGGATAGAGACGTTGTCCCGTTGAAACAAGCCTAACAGCCCAGACATGACAGGCTTCTCGTTGAATTGCTCACATTTGAATAATGCTCGCTAATGTTTGGTCTTGTTCTGCATTTTGCTCATCAAGAGCAGCTGGGGAGCACTGCAGCACATTCTCCAGTCCAAACTGCAAAGTGCAGATGTTTTTGCTTCCCACCCAGAATGTTCTCATTTATACTGTGACGGCTTGTGTAAAATGTGAGAGCTTGTTTATTTACTGTTGCTCTGAAGATGGTTTTTTTTGTGCCTGTGCTGGGCCAATAATCACCAGCCAGCCACTGCCACAAATCTTCATTAGAGGATTAGCCTGCTGGGAGACAGCTTGTGTTCTTCTGCTTTCATTGGTGTCCCTGTGTCCTCCGCTTACAGGCCAGGGTTCTCCTCCCTTCTCTTAAATACCCACTAGAGAATCGCACGTGCATAAATGCTCAAACAGATATGGACCCATATGATATGATGCAAATGTTTGGGCACCAACGGTCAACATTTCATTTAGTTTTGTTCAGCTTGGTCTGCATCAAGATTTGCGTTTTCTTTTTGAACAATTTAAATCCCGAGAGACACACAAAGCATCTTTAGGTCAAAAGAGATTGGAGATATGTTTCAGTTTAGAAAAATGTACTTTAGAAAGCCAGGAGGGAAATAAAAACATCACAGGATGTGGAAACAGTCTTGCTCTTTAAATCTTGATCCACCAGCTTTTATGGTTCTTAAGATGGCAAAATGCTTATTAGTAATGGAGCAAAACTTTAAAGGACGCTTATCATTCATGATGTCTCATACTTTTGAAATTATTACATGTATTGCTTAAGCTTGACCAAAGATTTGGTAATGCTACAAACAATTTATAAAAGCAACAAATACAGTGAAAACCTGATGTTCGGAGGGGTTCGGGACCAAAAACTCCTATGAAATTCTAAAAAAATATGCAAATATTTGAGACCTCCAGTAAAATATGTCCATTTTAGTTCAAACACCGAATACACCTTAATATACATTAATAAATGCAGTGGAAGCACAATCGCAGAGTTAATATCTACAGTTTTCCTTATTGCCAAACATAGAAGATAAGAAAAACCTTCCTTGTTTTTGCTAAAGTATTTTATGTTGTCATGTTACAAATTATGCACTTTATTTGGATTTTATGTAATAAACCCGCACAGAGTATGACCTAATGGCATAAGAGAAGAAAAATTATTGATGATTTCTTTTTTTCTTACAAATAAATGACCACAATTGTAGTTTGCATATGTATTCACAACTCATTACTCTTCTACTCCTGGATAAAATCCAGTGTAACTAGCCAGCTTCAGAAGACATCAAATTAGTAAATGGTGTATCTGAGTGTCATGTAATCTTGGCACAAATTTACTTGTTTCGTGAAGGACTCAGAAAATTTCAAAGAACAAATGGCATCATCTAACCCAAAGAACACAACAGACAAGTAGGGAAGAAACCAACCAACATGCTAAGCTTTGAGCATTTGAGTCCTGATTCACTCATTATCTCCAACTTGGAATAGTTTGGCGATCTACCATGACATGGCCGTCCATCAAAAGTGACAGGCCTAGCAAGTGGTGTATTACTCAGAAAAGCCCAATGGTAACTCTGGAGCAGCTGCAGAGATCTACAATTCAGGCATGAGCCTGTCAACGAAATAAACTCTTAGCTGTCTGCTCCGCTAATCAGCTCCTTATGGAAGAATGGCAAGAAGAAAGCTGTTGCTAAAATAAAGCAATGAGAGAAGTCCTGTTCTCAGTTTACCCCAAGCCATCTACAGTAGGAGAACAACATGAAGATGAAAGCACTTATGTCAGATGACAGAAAGTCTTGTAAAACAAAAACCATAAATACTCACAAGACCACAAAAGTTCTTACAATGCGTGCTGATTTAATTTTACATCCAGCAACAGTTGTCTGATGGTGCTTTGGAACAGGTTGTGACAGGCTACGTGTCCTTACCAGTGCGAAGCTGAGACGGGGGTTGGTCTTGTTTGAAGAAAATGAAAAGCTGAGGCATTTACTAATTTGATGCATTTCTGAAAAAGAGAGATCATTTCTCTCGCCAGTTTTTGCCTGGAGTGAACAACTATTGCAAAGGTACCGCACCAAAGTCCACTGCGTCCAATCGATCCGAGCCTTTACCCTACTTTTGTGTTTCTTTTTTTCAAAGGGATTATATTTTTTTTATTTTTTTGCTTAGATTCCATCTAAGGTGCATCAACTATCCGGTAAAGTCTTCCTGAAGAAGGAACAAATTAAAGTCCCATCAGGGAGAGTCGTGGCAGGAAATGACAAGATCTGACAAATATTGTTCATGGTAGTTTGAAAGGGCATGTTTTTCCATCTCATAGACCTCAGAACGGAGGCAGAATACCAAAAAGAACCGATAACTACTAGTTTCTGTCTCACTCCAAAAAAAAAAAAAAAAAGAACAGACTTTTATTGGATCGTTTTACGGAATTACCGAGGCTTTTAGACAGCTTTTAATTGAGGAAAAAGCAACATCTATTGTTGAAAGAATTGGCCCTGTGGTGCCTGAGACTTTTGTGTGGTCATAAAAATCTAAAAGCTGCACTTCAGTTTGCATATCATTTCAATTATGTGAAATGAGCTCTTCTGTTGCAAATGTAATCATTAAGAAGACATTTTGTTATAGAAAACATTCTTTCATTTAAAAGAAGTTTTTATCCTCATACAAAAGCAACAACTAGGGGTGCACAGTGGTGCAGATGGCAGCACTACTGCCTTGCAACAAAATCCGAATTCCAGCTCTTTTGCATGCATGCATGGATCCTCTGCAGGTATTTTAGCTCCATCTTGCTGTTCAGTAGGATGGAGCTCTCTAAATTGTTCTTAGGAGTGTGTTCAGTGTGTCTTTGTGGGTTGCCATCCTGCCCAGGGTGTTTCCAGCCCCTTGCAAAAATGCAAGGAGAAGTGGGTTTAGTCAACGGATGGATGGCAGTCAGCATCCATCCGTTGCGTTCTGACAACAATGATTAAGTTGTTGTCAGTGGAGCGAGTATTCAAGGGCAGTCAGTGTCACCATGACCTCTAATTTGTTCCTGGTTGGTCTTCTCAAAGACAATGGACAATAAAAAAGACTTTTTAAGGAAGATTTAAAAAAAAAACAATAAAAGGGCTATGTGTAAACTGTAAATTAAACAAACACAATAACACAAAAATTAAAACAATTACTAATAAAATAATATTGTAGACCAAGGAGATTATTAACGCACTCAAGAAAGGAAAACAAAGACATTAAAACAGGAAATGAGTGCATATTTCTTGAATTATTCTTAAACCGTGGTTGCCATGATAATTATTTGGATTTTGTTCAGTTTTGCTCTGTTTTCAGGCTTTAGTCTTAGTCATTTGGCGAAAGGCATATTTACATTCATAGTACCTTCTGGTCCTGGTTGGTCGACGAGGACTTTCTCCGTCGCCTCCAGCTTCAGAGCTCCCCTTGAGGGCAGTGTCATATTCTGCCTTACTCTGCGTCTGTAATCCATAGCTGCAGGGAGGGTGACCTTCACAGCAGGCAGCCTCACAGCGGGCTGTGATGCAGCATGCACTCAGGGAAGAGGACAGGCTGGACAAGAAGGCTGCTGGGGCTGCACATGTTGGTTTCTAGATAATTACACTTTCATACTGCACAGTCTAGCTGTACTTTTCGTCTTAAGGCTATGTTTTAAGGAAATGTACAAATGTAAATCCTCATTTGCTGAATTTTGTAAAACTATTATCTATGTTTTGATACATTTCCCTTCATTTCATTGCTCATTGTTTCTGTGGTTCTGATACTGCTCAGGACATCCTGATGTAACCCAGGTATGTTCCCACCACAGCTTACTGTCTTTTGGATGAATGTGCGGTCTGCATTCAGTCATCCTGCTGCCAGAGTCCCAGTGAAGAAACAGTTATTGACAGCGTACAGGAGATGACACAGCTAAATAAGTAAAGTTTTTGCTCATGAATGATGCATTTTTCCTAGCCGGCCTGATGGAAAAAGACAGAGAGGCTGCCTGACAGCCGGGGTGCTGTGTGTGTGCATGGTGCAGAACAAGGTGAGACACTTTATGGTACAATCAAGCATCCTCTCTCTTTCTCTTTCTCTCTCTCCCTGTTTTTTTTCTCTTCACTCTCTCCACTTTTTCTAAGACATTCACAAATCGTCAGTCCTCAGTGGGGCTGTTACATTTTCCACTTTTCACCATTTCTGCATGTCGACCTTTGAATATCTTTTCTATTTCCCTGTGCTCTACTGTCCTCCGAGCCTGGCTCACTTTCTCCATCTCTTCTTAAAAGCGTCCCTTTCAATAGCCCCCTCTCTTTAGGTCAGAAAAACGTCACTGTATTTTCTGTCTCAATGCGCTGCGCTGCCGCAGTCTGAGGTTATGATGGCAGGCTATAAAGGGGTTGGGCATAGGAGGTTTGCAGCATGCAGGGCGCTAGCAACAAAGGCTATGTAATAGTTTATTGTCGCCGTCACTGTAGCGTCACAGCTGTCTGCATTTAAAACTCCTGCTGGCATACTGGCACCACATCCTGTCTGCAACACATATCAGTGGCTTCACACTCATTTCAGACATGTGAGTACGCAAACAGCACAACGCTTATAATAAATTTAATCCGACTTAAAAAATGAGCTCAACTATTTGAGCTCAGTTTTAGTCTGTCTTCACAAGCCACTTCCATGAGCTTAATTGTCTCTGGACATTCATGAAATTAGTGCAGTATATATATGCTTTAATCTTTTGGTGCAGGTCTACAGAACACAAGTAAACATATCTAAAATAATCTAAAATCGTCTTTCCTTAGAAAATAATTTTGTTCTCCAGGTTTATTTTGAAAAAATAAAATGTTTAAGTGCCTGTCTGAAAGCATTTCCTGTCACGTTGTTCCTTGGCTTAAAGAACAGTCTGCATATTTACTGACACTGAAAGCTCATTGGTGTAATGTTCTTGGTTCATGACACTTGAGAGAGTAGGTAATACTGTGAGGCTAATTGGTGGTGACAAACTACCTCTTCAAACCTGGCTACCTTGATTTGGATGGAGGGTTTGAGTAAGGGGAAAAGTAACAGTGATGCATCGCAACACTTACGATCAGATCCAGCGGGCACTTGAATAAAACATTTTGCATTGAAACAACATTACAGCGGAAAGTCATTAACTCTTGGATTAGTAGCAAGCGGCTAATGTAGTCAGTCACCGTATAAAGCACTGCAGCCCTGCACAGCTCAAACAAACTCATCAATCTGACTAACAGCGTGTGTCAACATGCTCTGTGATGCTAATTCCAGAGAAGCACAAGAGAGGGTAAAGGAGATCATTACGATCTGAAAAGCATGTTTGTCTGTCAAACACACTTATGGTTTTTTTTTTTTTTTTTCTTTTTGAGAATCAGGAAGTTGTTCGTTAGCGCTGAAACTAATGTTTTATATGTACTGTTGAGGTGGAATGAAATAAAAAATCTCTACAGATGTTATTCAGACACAAATTTCACTGCTTGTCAAATGTAAGTCTAGCAAAATGTTGTGCGAGTATGAAAAGGTGTCATAGGACACCTTTAAGGGTAGTACGGGTATGCAAAGTCCAAAGTGCAACATACAGTATTTAGATGTCCTGCATGTGTTGTATTGATTTAAGATTATGTCATAAAAGAGTATTTTAATATAATAATAATAATATGTTACATTTTATTTGCTATACTAGTCCCGTGTCAGGCTCCAAAAATTGATATAAAGTACAATAAAATTAAAGTGAAAATAAAACATTACAAGTTACTTTCTAGTCACACTGTGCATGCACACACACAGATTTACTCCCTTGCAGACATACACGTTCGTGTTGCAGTTCTTAGATGATGAGACAAAAGAAAGAAGGAACCAGTATACCAGTGAGGTCACCTTCCTAAATGCAATGTTACAATTAAGATTTCCCCAATTCAAATAGAAAAAAACCCCAAAAACTTGTTTACCTGAATAACATTACAATCTGGTTTGTGCAACTTATATTCTGCTAATCAGGGAAGATTTATTTGAAAGTACAGGACAGGATGAAATGAAGGATGGAGGTTCAATGGAATCCTTTCTCTCGCTGGTCTAAAGAGAAATAATTAGATCAATAGAGCGAAACAATATGAGCTACTTAATATTTTACACTTATTGAAATAAACACAATTAAAAACCATTTTTCTTCTCAGGAGGATATCCATGAAATAGTATCTGCCCCTGTGACATAGTTTGATTCCCAATTTTTCAAGATATCAGTGTGACAACTTGTTCAGCAATGTCACCAGAACAGCCTCCATCCAAACTCACCATGGTAACCAGCTGTTGTATTGACCAGCTGGTGGTGATGCCATCTCTGCCACTGCACATTTGAACTCAGATAATCACCACAGCATCTAGCTAAATATATTTAGCAGACCCATTGCTTTGTCATCTGTGGTTATAGTGCAGATCAGATACTTTGCAATAGAGACAGTCTAATATAAAAACCACAGCAGGATTTTACTTGGAGGTGTAAATGCTGCATGTGTGTTTGCGGCTGCATATAACCCATGCTGTTATCTGCAGGACAGACTTCTGCCTGCTTCTTGCTGGTCACCTTAAGCCACAGTCTCTTATGTATTCTGTGCAGCTTAACAGGGTCGCCAAAGCTGTTGGCTGTGCTGCTTCTTCTATAACAGTCAACTATAATCGTCCATGCACAATAAAAGTTTATCTTATATTTAGATTCAATAAATTCCACCCCACAACCCCTAACCGCCCCTCACCTATCCTCCAAACAAACAAAAAAAAAACCTATCGGCTGATGCAATGTAGTATAGAGCATTGAGCAAACATTTTACTTCCTTCACCAGTAGCAAGAGAGACCGGTGAGAATCATATAGATAATCAGGCTTGTGACAAAATTTTATCAAAGATAGAAACACGCCATGATATAAGATGTCACTTTTCCAGATTATAACATTTGTCTTCTCCTGCTGTGGACCTTATTTCAGAATCCCTGAAAGACAGGAGCTGTGTGTTTTTTGGGGGGGATTTTTTGCTTTTGCTTTTTTAGGGCTTCTGTGGGATTGTACTTGCACCTAAATCTCAAATCTCACCTGCAACTGCTAGACCTGAAGGAAGAATGATCTCGCTTTCATTCAACTCACAGTGCCGTGAAAACTTAAAGATTTCTTCTGTTTTTTTTTGTTGTTTTTTTTCTTTAAGTTTTTCTGACTTAAAAGTTTCAGATCAAACTAATTTTAATGTCAGTACGAGCAGTATGGAGTTGCTAAATGATTTGCTAAGTGAACAAAGCTATCAATATAGTCTCTATTAGACATACATCCATGCTTTAACTAGACCTCTTCAAAAACCTTTATTTTGTTTATGTTTAGACATTCAGAGGTGGAATTGCTGCCCAACTCAAGTGAAGCTTGAGCCACTGAAGCTTAAAAAAATCACAAACTACAAGTTCAGCTGGAGTCTCCTCCTTTGGGAGCTTTGTGGAAAGCTTGAGGGAGCGAGTGTTTTCTCAAACATACATGAAGGAATCAAAGCAACACTCCAGATACACTTCCAACATAATGCAAAGCATAAAAAAAGTTAATTTTAAATAATACCAAAATAATACATGTTAAATCATGCTTTAATAAATTTAACCATGATTTTACTTTTTGTTGATGAAATGTAGTTGATGCTCTGAAATATTCAGGAGAAACAAAAAAACAACAACAAAAGCAATGCCTTGTTCTGGAAGTATTCGTAAAAGGCAGTCTGAGGATAAAATAACTATCTCTAACTTACTGAATGCATTGAATTATTTTAAAAAAATAAACTCCCACAAGATGCTTTCATTATTTTCTAAGACTAACAACTTGGGCTCTCTTTTATACATAAAAGGAGACGGGGGGGAAATAACATCAGAGCTGTAGGTAAGAAGGAAAAACATTCAATGAACTAAATTCACACCAGGGTGGGGTAAACATATTTTTGATGTGATCAAATAAAAGTCTTAGAATAATATAAATCTCCAAAAACTTGCAGTGAGAACACATTTCCTGCCTTTGTTTGCATAACCAAAGTTCAGCTCACAGCCAGTACTGATGGATTAAGCTCTGCTGCTTGACAGTAAAACCTGAAAGCATTAACCTGCCACATTAATTATGTAACCAGTAAATCTATACAGCCTATTTAAAACTGATGCTGTGACATAAGGCGCTTCCCATCTGTCTCATGTTAAAACGGCGTCGCGATGAATCCTAAATTAGAAGTTTCATGTTGACAATATTGAGGTTGAGCTCTGGCAATGATGCACACATTCTGGACATCTGTTTGCTCTTGAAACGTACGCGTCTTCTTCCAACCGCTTTGGTTCCTTCAGCTAGATAATATGCTGTGGTTTTCCTTACATCCTCAGTTTTTTCATGTCTTAGAAAAACTGTGCAGATGTGCTCACCAGAGCACTGTTGTGGCGCCTTCTTATGTTTAACAGCTGCGTGTGCTGCTAACGTTGTGCGATTGCATTCGTATCTTTTATGTCACAGCCGAGCAAAGGAGAAAGAAAGGGCAGGGAGTCTGTTAATTTGGGATGCACTGCATGTGGAGTTAGGATAACCATCTTTTCTGAAGCTTTCCTCCACCCTTCTATTTGCTCAATTACCATTTACTGCAGAGAAAGAGAGGGAGGCAGCAGCAAGACTGGTGGAGGAAGAGGAGGAGATGTGCTCAGTGATGCAGGGGATGAGGAAGTTAACGTGGAAGAATTGGAGTGAGCGAGTTCATAAAGAAGAAAGGACATGGGGCGAGATTTGAACAGGACGTCCACATAAATATGTCAGGTACAATGTCACGTCCTTCCGGCACGCAGCCACTTAACATTCCTGCGACATAATTGGCCTGTGTTGCATCTTTGTACATGTTATGAAACGCTGCTGCTGTTTGGGCTGTGCTGTGGGTTGTTGGCGCTCTTTGAAGAAAACCATCGAAATAGAAATATTCCCAGTTGAAATATACAAAGCTCTCTCTAACCCCCTGTGCGTCTCTCCAACAGGCGCAAGGTCCACTACATGCAGCAATTAGAGAGATGATATCCACTGTCAGTCAGCGGCTCAAAGATGAAGCCGGGGCCTCTTTAACATGCTAATGGAACGCCAGATTCAATCAAGGCATTGTGTGGCAAAAGGGGAGGGCAGCTGTGCTCATTAGAAAATAAATCATAATACCAATTGAGCCCAAGCTGCAAGGGTAAGCAGCACCTAAGCGACTAGATTGAACTCTGGAAAAGAAAAAAACAACAACTTGTCTCTGTTCTCAACCTGTCCCTTGTTTACCCTTTGATCATCAGACTCAAGAAGTCGGCGAGGAAGCAGACTTTCTGAATCATCAGCCACACAGAAAAGAGATTACGCAAAATAAGCACTACATCCTTTTGAGCTTTCTGTTCTCATATACTGTACATATGGGCTGATTGTGTTCCGACTTGGATGACGGCACTTCCCGATGATAAAATTAGGTCTTAGTGTCTTAATTTTAGTTAATTAATCAAAGATTGTGACGCAGTCGCATTTTTTTTTTTTAAAGAAAGGTTCCGGCTGGAAGCTTTGTATTCACATGTTTCTGGTACGTCCATAAATCTGACGCACAAGAAGCATTTGCAAACGACATCAAAAGGTTAAACTCTGAATGGGTGAAATACCACTATGCATCAATCTGATATTTGAAAAACCTGAATAACAGATTGAAAACAATGAATGTTTTTCTTGCTGTGCTCATTCAATAATTTAGCATCAAAACGTTTTTGAATGGAAAATGTTGCTTATTTGATAAAAATGCGATTGAGATTAATCACCAATCCTGCAGTTAAGTTAATGAAACCTTAATGGAAGCATCACAGAGCAATTAATGAAACCAACCTCCTCACTGGCAGACAGTTTAAGCCTACATTTCTGATGGTTACGGATAAAAGCAGGGCACATCGACACAAAAGTGTCCTTAAAGGCCAACATAAGGTGAGGAAACTTGGAGCAGAACATTTGCATCACAGATCCTCAGCTCTGATGTAATTCAGTAGTCACATTTAACAAGCATATTGCGGCATGTTTACAGTCTCATGTCTTCAGTGCTCTCATTACCATGCTGCTTTGGCGAGCGTTTGAAAAGAAAAGAGCTCCTTTCATCCTTGCAGCGCTTTGTTGAGGATTGTTCCATGGAAGTGTGATTCATGAGTCCTCAGCTACTCTTTATTCAGCATCCATCAACGCTGGAGACGGCAGGATTGTGTGCGTAACGCAGCTCATATGTCCATAAAGCAGAGTTTCATGGCAGACAAGATCAACTAGAGCGAGCTGAATAATGCATCACTTGTTATCTATGAAAAATGTGCTGAGTGTTCCTCAGCTGGGTTTAAAGGTGTGAGAAAGCGGTATGAGGAAGGACTTAGGTTTATGTTCGAGTCAACTACCAACTGCAAAAGAAAATCTCTACTTTGACCAATGAGCTCAGTTTTAGTTCAGAGAGGTTTTGTACCCTTATAATAAGGAAAAATAGCATCCACCTAGGAACATTTTGGAACTCCAAAACCAAAACCATATTTCATTATTCAAGCTCCTTTAGCATTCATGTAACCACAACTCCTTGTTGTTGTTTGTGGTGACACCAATCACAGAGGAGACCCCTCAGCACTTCAAAAAGATTAACATATGGAGGAACAGGAGGTTTTAATTTCATGGTAAACGCAATAGATCGATAGACTAAACAAGTTCAAGCCTGAAATGTGGTATTGTCCCACTCTTAATTAGGTTGCTAGTATGTCCAATCAAAGCAAAATTTAAAAAATGGCCTTTTATTTTCATATCTAAAATCTCTATCCTTCCCAAATTGCTCAAGCCACCGTGTCACCTGTATTATGGTTTCCTTCAGGCTGGATATCTTATCTCTGAAAGGATCTGGTCCCATTGTTATTGTCCCACAAAGTGTAAATGGGCTGGTTCACCTATTTTTCTGCAGCGTGATAGAGTTCCATACCTGAGGGCTCCGCTCTGTGGGAGGTGCTTGGGAACAAAGTCCCCAGTTATTGTTCTTCCTTAGTGTGTGATCACTGCCTTGAATAAGGGAAGATGAGAAGCAGGTGGGGGTAATATTTAAGTTTAGGTGGGGTCTGGGTTGCAGGAATCAAATGGGAGCGAATGTGAAGAAGACGCGGGGAGAGAAACCATGATCACAACAACAGCAGTAAAAAAAAAAGAAGATTCAGATAGGATATATCATTCCCATGATTCTGTTTAAAACCTCAATGTGCAGTGATGTAGTTTGTCCCTTTTTTCTGTAGAAGGCTAAGCCCCTACTTCTGCTGCAGCTGCAGTGTTGGATCACTGTTTCTCAGCAGACAAAACAAAGCAGTGTCCTGGTTCCTCCTCATAGCATTCCAGCAGTCCATCCATCTCTGACTCAGACATGGCCTGCAGCCATGAAAATTCACAGTGGACAAAAAAAAACAAAACTGTGATCTTCTTACTGGAGCTGCCTGTGAATCAAGGGAGGAGCAGTCATTACCAAAAGAAAAACACATAAAAGATAGGAAACCTGAGACCCGGGGTTTTCAGGGGTTTCAGGACAACACTGTGAAGGTGTTTGTCTTGGAATATCGGTCTTTGCCATTCCTGTGAGGGTGTGGTTAACAAAGCCACTGAGCAGTCACACAGTCACAGTTGAATGAATATCTGTGTCATTTGCAAAGATGCTCACAAGCTATTTTTCTCCAAGTAAAGTTTGAGACTTGAGGGGCAAGTCTCAAGTTTTGCAATGTAAACTTTTAATGACTGAAATTAAAGGTTCAAAAATCAAAATTGCTTCAGGTTATTAATTCAAAAATGTTGACCCTAAAGGCAAATTTAACACAAGCACGTAAGACATTGTAATTAAACATATTTACTTGGCATGCAAGACAGCTACCAACTGCATCCAGTTTGTTTTAAGAATTAATAATGCGTCATTTTACACTAGCTTGAATACTGTTCTATTCAGTGGGGCAGTAGTTACCACTTTTGCAAAATAAAAGTTTTGTTTTGAACTTTGTTGAGCAGGAATTTCTCTGCATACTCGGGTTTTACTGAACATCAACTCTGTCTAAAATCATGCATATAATTTCACCTTAGAGTGACGAGATGATCAAGGCTGTTTGGCTTTGTGATAGAGAATCTCTCAAGTATCTACTTTTCCTTCAACGTGCCGAAACATACAAATAAATCAAAACAATGTATTTGAAAGTTGATTTAAAGTTTTATGTCCTGATCAGGATTTATTCTATCTTTCATTTTTTTGTGTTGGGTATGAATCATTTTCTTTTAAGATCAGGCATTTGCCAACATAAATTCTCAGATCAAACTCATTGCTAAATATTAACCCAGAGATACAGTCACATATTGTACTTTGAAGCTGACCTTGCAAATTAATAACCCGGCAAGGTCATGAGAACCTTGTTTTAACTACATTGTTCTAGACAACAAGAGATGCACCAACCTGGATATGTTGTGGTTTTGCACACTTGAAGTTAGATTTAAATAACCTGTTAGAAATGAGGTAGCTATTCTAAAACTCAAGTTTCTTTTTACTGTAGCTGTTGGTGTTATTTTTAGCAGGAGACTTTCATTATACTTCATAAATATTCAGGTTAGATAAAGTGTCAACTGTATGCTCTGTCAACGGTATATACTATATTTTGCTACAGTATATACACTGCATGTAATTTTAAATGTATGAAGCGCTCATTGTGATGCTCCCTGTGTTAGCACGGCCTCAGCCATGCATGCCTTGTCTGCAGTGTCTGCTCATGTTGAGAAGTTCAGCCCTGCTCTCTCTGTGTTCTCATCATCCCTGGCTGTCCCCTACCATTAACCCTGGCAGCTATTTATCTGTCATTATTGACCTCAAAACAGTGTAAGCACTTACTGTCACTGCACAGAACACACACACACACACGCACGCACGCACACGAGCGTGTGTATGCAGAAACTAAAACAGGCCCCACACTTACTTGGCTTTTTACTGCAAAATGGTTTGGCATTCCTGACTTTAAATGATTTGGGCTCAATATAAATTTGAATGATTCAATTTGGGGCTGCACAGTGGCGCAGTGGGTAGCGCTGTTGCCTTGCAGCAAGAAGGTCCTGGGTTCGATTCCCGGCCCGGGGTCTTTCTGCACAGAGTTTGCATGTTCTCCCTGTGCATGCGTGGGTTCTCTCCGGGTTCCCCGGCTTCCTCCCACAGTCCAAAAACATGACTGTTAGGTTAATTGGTCTTTCCAAATTCTCCCTAGGTGTGAGTGTGTGTGTGCATGGTTGTTTGTCCTGTTTGTCTCTGTGTTGCCCTGCGACAGACTGGCGACCTGTCCAGGGTGTACCCCGCCTCTCGCCCGGAACGCAGCTGGAGATTGGCACCAGCAACTCCCGACCCCGTTAGGGAGAAGGGTCAGAAAATGGATGGATGGATGGATGATTCAATTTGAATAGAAATTCCAATAAGATTTGGATTATATTGGCCTAGTCCTCTTGCCTCTTAGCAATGTTTCCTACTGGTGATGAGGACGTAAAGGTGTTTGTGTGTCAGCTCTTAATGCCAGCTGAGCATTGTTTATGGCTGACGACTCACCATATTGTGACGACATCTTCTCATGGTTATTTGCAGGAGGATATTGCGCCATGTCACAAAACTCAATTCATCTCAGACTGGTGTTTTAAACATGGCGGTAGTCCAGCAGCTTTCACTGTCACCAGGACTCAAACCGACCTGGAAACCTTTCGGATGTGGTGGAACAGGAGCATGCAGCTGAAATCTGGTGCAAGCGTTCTTTAGCTATAATGGAGTCAAAATCCCTGAGGAATATTTGCTACTCCCTGTTGAATCTCAGAAGGCAAACCTGGTGGGGTGTGCCTAATAAAGTGGACAGTCAGTGTAGATTAGTCAGAAACCTTTGTGACTGAATGCCAGACCACCCGGAGACGATAAAAACTCCGGTAGAAACGAAGATTCACTTGCTCATTTAGGAGCAGTAGGAGTCTTGTTCGAAGGATTAAAGAAATGTTCACTTGCTTCTATTATACAACCATGTGCATTAGTGCTCGTGTGTATTTTAAGGTCGGTGTAAATGGTTGGTTTGCAGAGGAAGGCAAAGGGGAGTAAAGACATCTCTGTTTAGCACATTCCATTCCATTAGTTTTGCATTATGCCTCCCCCCGGCCCTATGGCTCATCTTTTTTCTCTCAATCTTTTGTGGAATACCCGGTCATCCCCCCGAGTGTCGACTGACGAAACAGACAGATAATTAAATCCTCCCAGCCTTGATGCAGCTACTTAGGAGAGATCAAGGTACAACCTTTGGGGGGGGGGGGCTTTTTTTCAGGGCCTGCTACCGTCATATTATCTTACCAGGGTGTCATTACCACCACATCTAGTCTGTCATTAGACAAAATGTTCCCCTTTGGGATGGAAGGAAACATTTAATCTGTTTGATAAGAAAAGCAGATTAACGCAAAGATGAATTTGGCTGCTTCCAGTGGAAAATAGATGTTTTGCGGTCTTGAAGTAAATCAAATTCAGTAAAGGTTTTAACACAAAGAAGCTTCCATGATTAGAGTGCAAACAAAAATAATCATTGTTTCTGGTGGGTTGCTGGATGTTTGGAAGACAGAGACTGACTTGAACTTGTTTTCACTTTCACCAAGAAATGTAAACAAGGCAAATGAACCATGGATTATCTCCATTTTCGCTTGTTGGAAGCTGTTTTAACTTTGTTTACCACTGTGCTGTGGGCCTTTCTTCAACCCATGGAGCAGATTCAAGTTTTAGCTTGTGGTCAGGCTACAGTACAATGACAAAGGGAACAACAGCTGAGAAAATAAGCATATAAGTCAATGCTGTTCCACTGCAATTAGATGCCTTTAACCACCCCATGACCTTTTACATATCCATTGCCCATTAAGAAACTAAAGGTCAAATAACTAAATATTCAGTGTCATTCGCAAATCCAAATAAAAAAGCAGAGGGGATCATGCATTTGCAGTACCTGGCCCTATTATCTGGGACAGTCTACCTTCTCCGTGTTAGATCTGCTCAGAATGTCGATCATGTAAGAAACTTTTGAGAACCCACATTATGTAAGGTTCTGGGGGCCGCGTCTATTCATGTTGGTCTTTAGTTCTTTTCGTAGAATTTCAATTTGATTCAAGTCAAGTAACTGACATTGGAGCAGGTTTATTTTTTTTTTCTCTGAAAATCATTAAAGGTTTCTTTGGCTACATGTTGTCATTCTGTCTTCCATGCTGGTTCTTTCAATTGTTCCAGAAGAACAGCCCAAAACCATGATGCTTCCACTTCCAAACACTACTGATGATACGCTTTTCCAAACATGCTATGCACAACATCCAGAAGTTCTGGTTGGATCTATGTACTATAGTATTTTTTCAGCTTTTTACTTCTTTTTTTCTTCAGCAGTGGGGTCTTGTGCAATAAAAGAGGCCATTGCAGATACATTTTCTAAACATCATGGAAAAATTATGAGATTATGTTCTTCCTGGTTCTCCATGGAGGTCCTAATGATGCTAAATGGAAAATTCAGATGCTTAACTGTACATCTGTAGTAAATGCCATCAGTGCGTTTTGGAATAAGGTCTTGAGAGCCATTTTCTTTTGCATATCATTAAATGCTTCTTGTGAAATAATTTTGTCATGAGAACCCTTCATACCATCAGTAAGATTTAAACTAGCTGCTCATTAGAACAGTATGGGACAGAACATCATTCTAAAAACAGACAGCTGCTGTCGATGGCTTTCTGCACCTCATCTTGTTTATGAATTTATTACTTTATAACTTTGTCATACCCTTTTGTTTCACTTAATTCATCTACTGTTTTTCATTTTCTACGCACTGTATCAGTCGATTTGGGTTGTTATAAATATCTGGTGAGAATTTAATGTTAGTGCAATGACGAGGTCTTCATTACTGGGATTATTTTCACTTGAATAACTTCTATGGCACTTTCAGAGCGCCTTGTGCACTTTAATAAAACTAGCACTTTATTTCTCACTGCACTTTAAGCATAGATTTGCACATCAATAACCATTTGCACACAAGACATTTTAATCATTCATTGAATATGTATTGAGTATTCTCATAATTAACATGTAGCCTTTTGTTCTGGGCTCTACACAGCTGCTCCTCATTGAGAAGTGAGAAGATTTTATGTGTGAAGGGAGGATAATTGTTACTCAGAGCAAAGAGCTACTGGCTAGTAAAACTTAAGCAAATGTTTGTGTAGAAGCTGGTAAAGTGTGGAGGTGCTAAGACATTGAGACTCTCCTGTCTCCTCTATGTCCTGTCCAGGATGTTTGGACAAATAGGTCCCCAGAGGTCCAGACACCATTTGTAGGTTCTGGGAGAGGCCAGGGAAAAGATGCGTGCGGGGGGGGTTTGTTTGTGGTGTTTTATATGTGGTGTTTACAATTTCCTTATGGCGTCAGGAAATTGTAAGTTGGTGAAGTTCCCTGTGAATTGACAGTGGTTTGGTCCTTCACAGCTGAGTCTATTTAAGGCTGCAGTTGTTCATGATGACTAAACTCTCCACCTTCCCACCTTGCTCTGCCTTAACCTTCATCTCCGCCGTAAATCCAGTTGCACAAAGGTCACCATGTTATCTTTAATGTCTTAATTTAATTAAAAAATGTTAACATGTTCAAAACTTTTTCTCATTGAAAATGAAAATATTTCTAAACCACACATTGCAAACTTCAAGGAGGAAATGGTTTCTTTATTGGAAACTTATTCCTCAAATTTTCTTTCCCTTCACGGTAACTGAGCTTTCATAACCCTTTCAGGCTTTAAACTCAGACTCGCATATGTCTAAAGAGACAGAGATGCACATTCCTTAAGTGCTCAAAATGCAAACGCAGAAGCCACTCATTTGTAGCATTGAAACAAGGTTTAGCTTTGCCCTGCAGGAGTCTGCTGTTAAAACCCAGCATCACGCCACGAGTTCAAATAGATTTTTATCTCTCTCCGTTTAACTTGGATGCATGTATTAACATTCATAGGAAGCTTTACATTTTCATAAAATGATTTAAGAAAGATTTAAGGGAGATAAAGGTTGATGCAATTTTTCAGTTAATATTAGGTCTAAATCTTCAGGGCTCTGCAGCACACTCTGGTGGTTATTTTCACTCAGATTTTATATGTGTGTGTGTATATATATATATATATATATATATATATATATATATATACTGTGCTTTGTTGCATTCACACTTACATTTATTGACGTAGACTACCTCGTGTGAGCTGGAAACCCTGACTGTCATTAATTTATTGAAGCAGTTTGAGAAACTGTGTCAATATGGAGCTGCTGCCACAGAGCTCAGAATTAAAGTTTGTATTGTAAAGTAGTCAATTAAAGCCAAAGTCACCAGTTAATGATAAAGCCTGAGAGACTTGTGAAGCTTGTAACCTTTCATTAAAAGAGATTTAATTAAACACATGCCAGTTTTAGTAAATTAGCAGTATTTTCTAAAGTGGAAATGGCAAAATGTGTAAAATGTTTAAAACTGCTAATTGCTCTCGGTCAGATGACACAGAAACCTTCAGGACTGCCACCAAGGAAGAGACCTGATTGGAAAAGGCTGATATATTCTCTCTACTGCTGTTTTTTTTTGTCCTGACTTATCATCCTACGTCCACAAGTGAAAGCAATTGGCTCTTCCTCTGAGCTTGGGCACAGGTGTGTACAGCACAGATTCACTCAGAGCTCATCATGACAAAGGCAAGGAAGACAGTCTTTCAATAACAAAATGAATAGAGAGAGAGGACTATAGGCAATTAATCTACTTCTATTAACACTAAATAACAAAAAGAGCAAATTTTTATACTTCCATTTTGGGTTTCTATTGCTTCTCAAATCGCTTAAAAAGGCTACCCAGCTGATTTCTGCCAAAGAAAGGTTTTTGGTGTCTCGAAAATGACCTGTTTCAAAAATCTCCGGAATGTAACGTTACAAATCACCAGGCACTTTCCTTCACCGAGCAACTCCAGCGAAACCCAACCCAAGCGGATCTCCAGTGCATTTATCCAGCTGGTTTTTCCCGCTCTATGTTTGGTTCAACGACTATTAAGTGTTTTGTTGTTCACTTATCAACCAGAACCTTCTGCTTTTCAAAGATGCATGGTTGCATAAATACACAACTGTTTTCAGCCACGCGCAAGTGTAAATGTTGAGTTGGCCAGCAGCAGCTTATTTGGATTTGAGATGGATCTATAGGCTATACAAACATGTTCACTACATTTTTTCAGTTCCTTTCAAAACAAGCTGTTTTGTGTCCTCTTACATACGCTAAGTTAAAATCTGACTGCAAATGACATGAGTTGGGATGGAGGTTGGACTTTAAGCAGGACAACATCCCAATGCAACTCTGGAAAGACTTGAAGACTGTTTTTTGCTTTCTGTCTGACAAACTGAGCTTCTTTTTTCCCTTTGAGAAAAAGGGAAAAACAGAAAATCGGTCTCAGGATGTGCCAAGTTGGTAGAGGCATGCCCCAAAAGACACCTCTGATCATTCCAAGGGGTGGTTGTGTTACGCGTTAACGGAGAGGAGCTGAAAACAAATCCACACCACATTTTGTCTTTGTAAAAATGAATTAAAAAGAATTAATCCACTTATCATTTTCTTTCCACCGTTACTTTATCAATGACGTTTGTGACAAAGATGATGTAAGAGTCTAAAAGTACAGTTCAAATGAAGATGCTTGTTTCATGTGAAAATGTTCATTTTCCACCTGGCAGTGTAAATAGATTAAACACTTGAAGTTAATGCAGGCAGAAAACATCCTAAACCATTAAAAGGAGACAGGAATTGTCAGAGTTGTATGACTCTCTGTGCATGAGGGGAAAAGGTGGTTTGATGAGAAGCAATGGTTGGATTATTCTGAGAGGTTCTCCCTGTGCTGCCTCCTGGCCTCTTTAAATCATTTCACTGACTCAGAGTTCTCTCAATAATGTATACATAAGCCCAAGGCAGGTTTTCTCAGGATTTAGAGGCAGCAATTATTCCGAATCCCCAATGCGCTAAAAACCTTTGGTTGATCAAATAAATTATGAATGGCACGGCGTAAATCAGTAAACCTAAAGCCCGCTGCAAAACTCCAAGAGGTATAACGCCGCATTCATTAGACATCGTTGCATTATGCTAATCCTAATAAGGGATTATGAAATGCTATCATCTGTTGATGATATGCCAACCTCAAACAAATCAACATTTAATGATGAGGCTTTTATTTCTTTATATAACATGTGGCGAACAGGTGCCTGCATCACAGCCCTGCAGAAATACAAGTTGGCAGTCATTTCATTCTCTCTGCTCTCGCCGCCAATAACCCTGGCACATCTGTGGCTGCCCAGCATGGCTGGTGCTAGCTACCCAGCTCCAATTGTTTTCTCCTGAATGCACCCACTGCCCATGGGTAAAAAGCAGCCTGAACAGATTCTGGCGCAACCCACACATGAAAAGGTTTTCTTAGCCTAGATTCTGTAAACAGCTTTTTTTTTTTTTCTTTCTCTTATAGCTCCTCAACAAAAATACTCACTGGTGCTTCTTCCAAGTAGAGCTGTAGCCTTAGCAACATTTCAGCAACACTGTACAGTGACTAAGACAAAAGAAAAAAAGTGTTTAACTGCATACTGTAGGTACATCATTTTGCTACATAATATGTGAATTAACTGAATTCACTTCAGCTCAGTTTGTTTATATATATAGCACAAATTCACAACAAATGTAATCTCAAGCAGTAAAAAAATGTTCCCAGCATCTCCAGCCAGATTGCTTTTTGGTGTTGCATAAAAAATGATTCTGAACTCAAAAGGTAGGAACTGCCTACTCAACTCATGGGGAAGATGTAGAAAGTTGTCCCTGGATATATTATGTTGACGACCCAAATATTCAAGCAGAAAGAAATCAAAAGAATAAGTTGTGTCTCATTGAAACGGCCTATTAATCTGTGCTTAAGTGTGTTCTTACATGTTTCCCAAAGATGTGGGACATGTGGACATAAGAATCCAGACAGCCAGACATTTTTTTAACAGGACTGTGTAATAAAATGTGCTTCATTCTGTTCTCTTACTTTCCACTAACCAATCTGTACCAAAACAGTTTTTTTTCCCCATTTTTTTTTCCTATCTTCTTGTATGCATGTGGCAGATTGGTCTTTTTCACTTGTACACCTGATGACATTGTCAACATGGTTGTCTCATTCGCTTCTATTCATATGTAAGCTATCAGTATCAAACAACAAATGTAAATCCAAATAATTTCTGCCTGTGTATAAGTACAAGTCTCAAACAAGTGTGAACTCAAACATAAACTCGGTCATGTTTGAAACAAGATAATAATATCCTCCAATTTAGATTCAATTAAAAACATGAATTTATACATACTTTTTGTGCCACAGTAGAGCAAAGTTAACATGGAGACAGCACCAGCAGAAATCTCTTTCTGCCATCATAAGCCACTGTTGGTCTTCAAAAAGCTTTTTTGTCACAGTGCCACAAACAAACCCCTGCAGAAAAGAGAACAAGCTGAAATGGGAAGCGTTTGCAGATGTGTTTAGGTGCTAATTTCAAGACTGTTATAGGTTAAAGTGTCCAGTCACTCCGAACCAGAAAGAACATCAGATGTAGGTAGGGCTGAAGAAAACAAGGACCAAATGTTGCTTTTCATTCTGAAATCCTCTTCAGATTAAAGTGAATCTTGTTTTCTCATTTAATTTGGAAGTCAGGAGGAGGAGTGGAGAGGTAGGGTCCAGGTTGCATGGGGTCTGGCATGAAGTGGTGATTTTGGTACGTCATGTCATTAAGTTCAAAGAACAACCATCTTTTATCCACAATGCACTTCATGCATTATGAATATCCCAGGTTTCATTTCACATCAAGAGCTGACACATGCCTCTGCTGCCAAAAGTACTTATTCTTGCTGTAATGTTTATGTTTTTTATACCCAAGTATGGCGTTATGTCCTGCCAAATCAAAGGAAGATGGTGAACTTAATAACTGTCCAGTATTAATCACTCACATGCAAAGTATTAGTGTAAATAATCCTTCGAAGGTTACTGGAGAGAATTTGTTTGTGTGCAGCTGGAGTTCCCTATAATTGGCTATTAAAAGATTATAAAATTTTGAGTTCAGTCAATAAAGGCTAATGTTTTTCACCTGCGCTACCAATTCTTCAGTATGCAGCAAAAAAAAACATCAAATAAAAGCTCTTTGTGGTTTATTGTGCCATATGCCTGTTTTCTCCGCTGTCATAACATTTTCCTTTCAAACTTCTCACTTTAATGCACGTACCAACGTATATAACACAAATAACGTAGAGAAGCTCTTCGCTCGCCACAGAGTCTATCTCCCACTCTATAAAGCTATTTGTTTGATTTACAGCATAAGAATATCCCTTAAGAGAGATTAAATTAATGGGGTAATTATACAGTGTAGCCCAAGAATGATTTATCTAACTGATAAACGCGCACACGTCCACAAATCACATCTGTCCCTGATGGGACAATCTCCGTCTTTGCCTAGAGAACGTCTGCGTGTCTCGCTCACGTCTGGTCCCCCTGCCTCAGCCAGATCCTCACATTCCCCTTCCGCCCGCCGCTGCTGTAGAGACACATTGTGTCCTCCAGTCATCCTGTCTCTCTGTCTGCCTGCCAGACACGGCCTGACCCGCTGCCAGTAGCTGCCTCCGTGCTCAAGCGCAGACTCACAGGGGAGCTGCAAACATCACCGCTTGTGCAAATTCAGCGAACAAAGTGTTGCTGCTCTTCAAGCAGAGCACTAACCGCCTCAACCGGCTTCTGCCAGGAGGCGAATGCAGGCCATGTGTCAAGGCACAACAATGTGTCATGATTAATGCATTCTAGCAGTGCGATATTAGCCTTGTTTTTAGTGGCACGACCTCAGAGAGCGCGCTGCTGTCACCGCTCACCGAGGAGGTTTTGGAGGACAGAGCAGCAGGAGTATCGCCTATCTGTTGGCATCACTCCCAGTGAATGTTACGGGCTTTAAAGTCCCAGAGCTGTATGTTTACACTCTTCATAAAACTAAAAGGTGGAATGAGCAAAACGGTAACAGTTCTGTATCATAGTGATGAAAGGCTAAAAGAGATGAGCTGAAAGTTACCAACAGGCACAAGTCATGAAAAACATAAATACTTAAAGGTGCAGGGTATTTTTTACATTGGAGATGAGTTTATTGTTGCTAAATCTAAAATCTCCAGTGAGGGTCTTCTCTAGGGTCTTGCTGAAGGCAGTTGAATGTGACTGATGTTGTCTTATTGATGTTTGGGATCTGGTTTTATGCATTGATACATGTGTTTTCTTGTGAAGACTGATTGCTGGCTTTGTGAAGGACTCTTTCATGCTTCATGACTCAGTCCTCCACACCTGCAGGCCTACAGATGTTCAGCAGAAGGCAGACAAGCTTCAGCTGAGGCAGCATTTTCACCTCGTTCGACATTCAGTCTCCCCCTCTTTTCCTTACACTCTCTAATCCAAAATTTCGAGCCTCCATATGGTGACTTCGTAATTTGCCAATGCAGCGATCAAGTTATGTTCTCTGATAGATTGTGGTTCATGGTTGCCTTGGGGGGGAAAAAAGGCAAAAAAAAAGCTACAACAAAAAAACGCAGAGGTGTCAAATAATTCCCGCATCACTCAGTGGAAACTGGGAAGGCAGCAGAGGGAAATGCATTGCAGTTACAAATGCAGCTAGAGGAGAGCAAGTAACCGAGCAGATGAGTAGCTTAAAGTGATCCCAAAAAGGACTGCAGCAAAGCTTTAAGTCTCAGAGGAATTTAAAAGCCACAGAAATCCAGTTGCGGATATTAAGAGGCTTAATCTAAGAGCATGCTGAGGCTGAGTTTTGCTATGTGGAGCCCATCGCTATCATCCTTGACAGAGGTTAGAGAAGGGGAGAGGGGCTAAAGAGAATCAGAAGGAAAATGGGGACATTGGTGAGAAAATGGAGCTGAGTTTCAGTAAGAGGTCATCTATAGTGTTTGACATCAGCTTAATTCACAATTTGTCGGTTTTCTCTCTGTTACATTCCACTCTTGGTCCGTCTGTCCATCCATCCGTCAGCTTAATCCAGGAAGAATCCTAACCAGTTCCTCAAACCACTTCTGCTGCTCCTCTCGATGTGGAGGAGCAGCGGCCCTGCTCGGAGCCCCTCCCTCTTTCTCACCCTTTCTCTAAGGAGCAGCCTGAACTCTCTGCGAGAGGCAACAAATCACAGCTGCCACACTGTGACTAGACACGTCTAGGCTGCAGAAGACACAGCTTTTGTTGATGCATAAAGCAGCTTGTGCTGAGATGAAACTCATGATGATCAAGCTGCAGATATCTCCCAGGATAAGGGAAAAGATGACCTGTCAGGATGGTGCGTTACTGAAATCCACACAAAGAAGCTTTGTGCTTGATGTGCATATGATTGATTGATTGCGTCACTCACACAATGACCTTTGTTTTGTAGAAAACATGCTCCAGTCACTCTTGATAGCACTGTTGTTTTGCAGCAGAAAGGTCTTGGATGTCAAGGAGATCGCATGTTCTGCCATCCTACAGCCCAAAAATAAATGTGTTAGATCATCTGATTAGTCTAGCGTGTGCCTGTTTTGCTGTTTGGCCTGTGATGTACTGGTAACCTGTCCAGGATGTTCGTTGCCACTCGTGCATTGACTGCTGGAAATAGACGTAAGTTCTACCCTTAGGTTAAGAGGGACGGATGTGTGTGTATTAATTGGATCCAGGGTCAAAACCTTCTTTTGGGAGACATGTATTGTGTGGCCAGTTGTTAGAAGAAAATGGGGAAAGTTTACAAACCAAAGAAGTTTAAATAGTGTGTTAATATCCGCTTTATAATGTACAAATGTAAGTTAACCAAATATAGCTGAATGTGTCTGTCTGAATGTAGTTTCATTTCACAGAAAAAAAAAAAAAAAATCTGCACAGAATACGCTGGAAGAGCTACATCTTTAACCAGTTTTCTGTCTCTTACTTTACATGTATAGCAATTTTACAAAATATTAGGCAGCATAAAATCAACATGAAATTGTTTCATTCACACAAAATGGAACATAAGCATGTAATTATGGTTTCCTGTGTGTTTGTCCTTGTTTTATGTTCAGGAGGCATTAATCGGGCCGGGGCAGCAGTGCCGACGTTCCTGCGGACCCCCACGGTGATCCAGCCCCACCTGGACATGAAGCCCTTCCTACAGTTTCCCATGGAAAGCCCACCTCCTCCACACAGCATGAGCCTCTTCCACAACTTCAACACCGTAAGAGCCGACACGGACCCAGGCAAACACGACATGCTGCAGTCTTTCCAGTTGTCCACTACAAGCAGAACATAAACCAATTTCTACACAATTACATGGGACTATATTGCTGCAGCATACAGCTGCAGAAATATGTCTTTCAGCCGTTAGATTTTACCACGTGGAAGGGGATGCACAGCCTGATAGGGTTGTATGTTAGCAGGACTTTCCCAACTCACTAATACCTTATGTGCAAACACTTCGCCTTGCTGCAAAAATGAAAGAGCAATAATTAAAGAGGAGTTCTGAGGTCACCCTGATAGCTGCGCACTTCAAACCCAGCAGTTTGTTTGAAGTGGTGCGTACTCCGAGTGAGCAGAGAGGGATCTTCCCGCTCTCTCTTCCCTCTGGCTCTAACTAGCATCAGTCTGAGAAGGCTGCAGAGAGATTCAGCATCTCACCAGCTCAGCATAATGTGGAGTGTCTGCTCCTTTAGGCTCCAACGAACAATGTCAACAGCTTTCTTGTCAGCAATGTGTAAAATCATTCCTGGGCCATGTCCCCGTGTGTCATCTGGGATATTTGGCTGCAGACCGCAAAAGGGGAAATACAGCAGCGCCCTCTGACAGAATATCAACATGCGCTTTAAACATTCATGGTGATGCCGAGAAACATTCTGTGCATTATTTAACGTGCTTTAATAATAAAGTCATTTTAATAGTCCTGGGTGAGCAATAAAAGAAATGGAAGCATGTTCACTGCCAAACTGAACTAAGTCACATGGCCCCTCTATGCAGCAGCAGATGTGAATTTATGGAGACACTGGAATTATGCAAGCACTTCTTCTGCCCTCTTGTTCCTGTTAGCAGAGCCGTTTAATCCCTCTTTCTTTACTCTGACTTACTCCCTCTGGATCCTTCTTTCTCTCTCTCTCTTAAGTTGAGCTTTCTGTTCCATCTTTCTGCTCCCCATCCTCATCTCCTCTGAGTTAAGTACGTCTGAAGGTCCACAGGGATTCAACGGATGTTAATAGCTGTTGCAGCTGACAGCTGAGAGGCAGCACCAGAGGTGTTTTTGAGGTCTGCGGCCAGGAGAGGGAGCCATAAGGAAGGATTGGAGGACACTCTGACCTTAGTTTGACGGACTTGCCAACACAAACACTCACAGGACCTTGTCATTCATTTCACATAAAACAACATGAGTAATTTTCAGGGGCAGAAAGCTGGTTAAATCACTCAATTACCTGAATAACTGTTTGGAAAAATGTACTTTCAAGAGTAGTTTTGCATTTCTGAGCTTTTTACTTTGATTTGAGTAATTCAAAAGTATCGCTACTCTTACTTGAGTGATACTTATTTATGTAGCCACAATACCATGAGATGCAGAGACACTTGAAGTTGATGTTAAAATGAGCCTTGTAAATACACAAGCTTTGTTGTTCTAATATGATTTTATGTCTACTAAGACATTTGGAAATCAAAGAGTAAATACTTCAGGGTATCCTCAGAAGTACCCTGTAAATAATAGGACATAGTTTTTATAGTAATGCAACTTGTTTTGATCAATTACTTAGACCTTGAGGAGCATTTATGCAAAGTATTTTTATATGAGTAAAATATGTTGAAGTTGTTCTATTCTTGTGCACAATATTTTGTGGACTCTACCCATCTCTGGTGGCTTGTACATTGTTTCCAAAATTACGGTACTATACTACAGAGTATGACTTAAACGTGTTTGGTTTGGATGTTTAGCAGAACACAGTTAATTGCCTGAAGCTTGCGATACTTTTTGCATTTACCGGGTGTTTTGTGAGAAGAAAGTCGACAAAAAAAGGAAACTACTGATGTTTTGCTGTGGAGGAAGCCGTAGTCCTTGGCATTCCAAGACTCTTTGTATTTGTGTATTCTGTAGATGAGTACATTTCTACAGCGAGATTAGCATAGGAGAGCATCTGCAGGATTCTTATACAGCTTCTTAATGCCCCTCTGCAGCAGCATATGTACAATTTTAGATACAAAGATATTTTTAATGAAGAGGTTGCAGTTTAGCAGAGCAAATTGTTCCCCGTTTATCTAATAAGTACTTCTGTCAGTCTTTTTTTTTTTTTTTAAATATTTGATCTGTGCTGAGTTTGTACAGCTATAATGGGACTCCACTCCACACTGACGGTTATTAGCCTCATAGGCGAGCAGAGAAATGGCGTTTCCTAAAGCCGAATACAGCCTTAATTGTCCTCTAATGGGATTTGTCCTCTAGCTGCTTGTCTCACTCAATGTGCCTGTAGACAGTGATGAGGCTGACTTTTATTGCAGCTCTAGGTTGTCCTGATGTAGATTCGCACTATTTCACTTTGGGTCTGAAAGCCCTCCACTCATGTCGGGCTCCTGAAGCAGAGCCATACAATACTGGTGTTTTAAGGCAAAAATAATCATAGAGATTTGACTGAGAAAGAAAAATCTCCTGGAAATGACTTCATTCACTCCTCCAAAGGACTTCTCAGTGACATAACTCTTTCTTCAAAGCTCTGGTGTGACGGTGTGAATCTTGAATATTTTCATTTAACATTTTAGCTCTTAGATGGAGCAATCAAAAGACTCTTCCATTATATTATCTCTCCACCCATGTGTGGTGCAAGCTCATTTTTGCAGTGTTTTCTAGCGAACAGCGAAAATGTATATGCTTTATTTATATTTTCCAAAGGGTTTGCTTGTGCCCCTTTTATATATATAACAGAACAAAACACAAACAGAACCTGAAAGTATGTTTTAATAGACACTATTGGTGATATAAAAAAAGGAATCTAAGCTGCGTCAGCTTGTACTGAATGAGTAATGATAATTAAACTGATCATGACCAAACCCAAGCACAGAAGAAAAGGGAGAACAAACTCATTAACTCGTTTAACAGGAAAAACTGAGATGGAGCACAACAAATAAAAGAAGTCGAATTACCAAAATAAAACAACAACGAGGCTCTTTTAAAGCTATGTTAAAGCTAAAACTCACAAAAAAAACAAAACAAAAAACATTTAGTCCAAAACAACAAAATTATTGCAAACCCAAAGTTCAGATGATCATGAGACAACTGGTTCGGGAAATGCTCATCTTAAATGTGTGCACATTGCAGATTTTGATATTATTTAAAGATCATACATTGCATTTACAGTATAGAGCCCAGAAACTTTATTTATTATACGTATTTAAGCATTTATACATTTTTTAAAATACATTTTGACAGTCACAAAAAGATTTCTAACATTTAACCGAATCACCTAAATTAGATGAAATACGTACTTCAAACCATGAACTTCTACAACCCGGTTAGACACAGTTTGTCTTCATTGCCTTTTTCTCAACAGCATCTAAATTTCAAGCTCCACTATAGATAATATAGATAATGAAACTACATTTTTAGTGTACCTCAAAGTGAGGCCCCTGAATTTTGAGGGTTCTTTGTTACACAAAAGTTGACCAAAACAAGATCAACACTTATTGTTCCATTTGTTGTGAAGTCAGCGTTTCCTACTTGGGATTGTGTTGTTTTTTTTTTTTTCAAGTTAACAATTAAAATGTCTGAGTTTAAATGTGAGACACCCTGAAATTTGAATCCCTCCGAGTGCCAGAAATGCTTGAGTTTGCCTCAGTAGATTTCCATGAGATTTCCTGAGCTCTCACATGTAAACAGCCAATCAGAGCGAAAAAGAAAAACGTGTCCGAAATATGTGATGAAGATCGTTTTCGAAATGCTGATAATATGAGCAAAAACTAGGAGATTCATGGACATGTTTTATGTGGCAAATAACGCACACTTTTTTTTATTACGCAACAGCTAAAATCAGGGAATCAGGGAAAAAAAAAAAAAGATGACATCTGTGATGTGAAGCCAAGGTGGAGGTGGGGGGGGAATGAGGTAAAGGGACAGTTAGAAACTTAATCCGAGCATTTGGCTGGATGAAGAATGCATGAAGGGAAGGAGAGCGAGTGGGAGATGCAGAGACAGAAGGGGAGGAGAAAACTGGGAAGCAGAAGAAAACACACTGAAGCGTGTCTCTGAGAGGAGTAGTTGAGTTATACAGGAGGAGGAGGCTGAACAACAGATCCAGGCACTTGATAGGACACATGGTGAAGAGAAGGATTTCTGGTGCAGCACCTTGAAGGAAAGCAGAGATGATGTAAAAAAGAAAAAGAAAAAAAAACAACACAGGAAAGTTCAGAGCTGGGAATGCATCACTAGGTATTAAGCCTTGTTTTCTGAGAGTTTGTCGGAGCCGGGCATTGACACGCTACCAGCAGGCTGAATGAGTGAAGAAGGTGTACCACACACTTTCTGTCTCACACATGCTGAGACTCAAGCGCTCACCTCAGAGAGCAGTGCAAACACAGGAGGAATAATGCAGCTTCAAACCTCCAAAGACACAGAGGAGAAGAGGGTGAGTACCAAACATCCTTTTCTTTCAAACTTTCACCCATCTGTGCTCGGATGTTTTGGATCAATGCAAAGTGTGTCAGAGCCTATGCTTCAAAAGCCGCGTGTTTCCCTTGCTGGCAGAATGGGTCTTTTGATAGTAAACGGTACATTCTCCCAAGAAGAAAGCTAATTCCTTTGTTTTTGTTCTTGTCTTAGTGAGTTGATCAAGTGTGGGAGGAAGTTAGAGGAGATGACAGCAAAATTCACACCAAAGTGTGAAAGGTTGATGAGTTTTCTGTTTTTGTGCGGAGCTCGAAGATGATTTATTGTTGGTAAAGCTGTTTGAGTCGTGTGGGGTTGTTGATGTCCTGAAACTGGCGGTTTTTGTGGCTTACCCACATCTGGCTGAGCTCTCATGAACTGGGCAAGAACATGTGCAATTTATTAACTTCCATCAGATTCCAGAAATACTACTTCCAAAATTTCTCATAATTGTGTCCAACTGAGGTTTTGGAAAATCCCTCCGCGGTGTCATCATTGTGTTCTGCTCCTATTTCATGAGAACATGCTTTTTGGAGGGCTCTTTGGGTGAGAAAAGACGCAAGCCGCCTTCGAAGCAGGCGTGTTGGCAGCTGTGTTTTTAACAGCTGAATAGAGTTGATGGATCGGAGGTGACCCACACCCAGAGAGCCGGCCTGAGCGAGCCGGGGAGAAACCCGATGATTCATGTGAGACGGGGACCGCGCCTGCTCAGCCTCATGTTCAACTCTGCTCAGGCATGAAAATAATGGGTCAGATCATGACTTCCGGGTTGCAGAGCTCAGACTGATTTCGGTATGCGGCTCACAAGTGCATTGTCTAACAAGGTGATGCCATTTTTTTAAGGGTTGCTCACACAGTTGACAGTTTTCTCTACATATCGACTATGGTATTTGTGTGAAGTGGAAGGAAAATGTATTGTGTGCTTTACAATCCTACAAGCTGTCTGTGTGTAAATTCATCAGAGGTTTGTGGGAAAACATTAGAGAACAAGCAGCATCATGAAGACACAAGAAACACAACTGAAAGGTCCGGGAGAAAGTCATGAAAATCTTTAAAATATAGAAAATTATGTCACGATTTGATTCATAATTTCAAACATAAAGATGATGACATAACTCCAAACCTCTCAACCTATGACAGAACTGCAGCTAAACTGACACGTCAGGCAAGGACGCCATTTATAAGAGGCCCATGGTGGCTCTGGAGGAGCTGCACATATCCGCAGCTCAGCTAGGTGAAGCTGTCAACGTGACAAGTTTTAGCCCATCAGAAGTCCTGCAACCAGTTTGCCATAAATCATGTAGGGGACACAATATACATGTGGAAGAAGCTGCTCCGATTAGATTTAAGCAAAGTTTGTGCAAAACAAGCATCACCTTCAATCACCTGCATGGCCATGATGTGGGGATGCTGTTGTTTAAAAAAGAAACGAGTTACTCAGAGCCGAGATCAGTTGAACAACTCAAAGCCACAAGCAAGAACCTGACTGAGGCGGGCATTCTCCGTCCTGCAGGACAACAAGCCTAAACATACAGCCAACACTACAATGGAATGGCTTAAAAAATGTTCAGGTGTTTAAATGGTCTAAACTTGTATGACGTTTCTCCAATCACTTTGACCACTCAAAGCACTTTACACTAGAGTCACATTCACCCACAAACATTTATACACTAATATGCAGATCAGTGGACAATTTGAGGTTGAGTGCTTTACCCAGGGGGACATGTGGCAGGAGGAAGCTGGAATCAAACCAACAACCTTCCGATCGCAAGATGACTATTCTACTCACAGAGCTACAGTCGCCCCAGCGGCCCACAAAAATAACTGGGAATTTGTGGTTAGACGTGAAAGTGTCGATTCATAAATGGTCTCTTTGAATCCACATTCAGAGGTTCCCCCCGAAAACTGGCGAAGCCCGGTGGCCGGGGCACTGAGGCGCTCCACCGTGATTTTGTACTAAAAGATATTAAGTACACAGGAAAAGTAAAAATATTACTGGGTAAATATATGTTACAGGGAAACATCACCAGTGAAACGATATTTAAATCCTCAACTAGTATTAAAAATACAACAAATCAGAAAATGCAAATAAAATGAACATCAATTATTTGCACTTCTGTTTAATCCAAATTAAGTCAGCACCTCTGCAACGCGCAGAGGCACCAGCGGTGGGATTGGTCCGGCTTCAAATGCATAAACTATACACCTATCTTCTACAAACATATCTTTTAAGAATAAATCTGCTCAGCCAAGTGAAACGCTCAGAGCAACACAGACGCTTGTAATCTGACTTAAAAAAAAAAAATTAAAATTAAAACCGCGTTTCTTTTTTTAGTGTTACTTTCCTGAAAACATAAGAAAGGCTCAGCCTGGCGGTGGGGCTCGTAGAGCAGGTGGGCTGCCACCAAGATCAAACCTGATATTGAGATTGAGCTGAAAATAGACAAAGATGTCATTGCCTGCACTCTTCTTTTCACATGGACTCAGAGAGGCTAAATGGAAAACGATTTCAGAATGGTACATGAGAAAAAGTTAGCAAATCTTAACAAAACACATAGATGTTTGTGATTTTCATGTGATTAATTGTGAAAAAGGTTTGGGAACCCTGAGCACTAGTGCAACAAAGTATCAGTATCTGAATTTATGGCCCGTATGGAGCAGAGCTCGCTTCGGTCCATTTCTGCGGAGAGAACAAGAGGGAGTCATGGAACTCGCCCGAGAAAGCCAAATGAGATAAGAATGCGTGATGCGAGGATGTCCGCACCAGGCCTCTTTCTCTCTCTTTGTGTCTTTGTCTGTCTGTCCCAGTTTTTCTTCAGTTTATTTTTTCAATCTGTTCCAATTCATCTCCCTCTCCCTCTCTCTATCACTCATTCTCTCCTCCAGAAGGAGCATTTGTTGGTTTGTTCCTATTCATGCAACTATTCATTTTAAGGAGTTGGAAGTGAAAAGCTCCAAGGAATGTATTGTTTCAATTTAACGCTTTAGAAAGTTGATTTGACTGATTTCTCTCAGTGTGACTCCCACAGTTATTGAGTCATTTGTATATAAGATAGCAGTGAAATGCAAGTTTTTTTTTTTGTTTTTGTTTTTTTTAAAAAAGGAGTCCAATTAAATGACAAGCCGAGTTATATGGCATTTATCAGCATCCCCAACACAGCTGATTTTCATCAGACTTGAAACACGGATGGAGCATTCATTATCTTATGACCTAAGACTCATTAAAACACCAAACATCAAAGCAGTTCAGTTCTTCACACCACAAAGTGCAGTTTATTTTTCTTGCGTTCATAAAACCAGACACTTATTTTCATAATATCGCTCGCTTTAGCTGCGGGCTTGCTCCAGACAGTTGTCTGGAGTGGAAATCCAGACTAATGCTAACAATGATTGCTGGATAAATTCAGCTTCAAACACAGATAAACAACTGGAATGGATCCCCTTTTAGATCAATGGAGGCAGGGTCTTTAGTGTTGGGGACAGATTTATTTAGGACGGCTTAAACGCTGACACATTGAAGGTGGTGCTAAGCTAGTTAGTTAAATTTATACAACGCTCTTAGCACCAAACAGATGACTGGCATCCCAGCTGAAATAATTACTGCAGGGACAATGTGTTACTGTATGTGGGTCATGATGCATGGGTTTGGGTTGCAGCAATGGGCTGGATGAAAACACAGGACAAGACGCTGTAAACAGTCTTGTGTTACAGCCTTTGCCAGCGGTCGCACTGCCTCGCAAAAGTGCTCATACCTTGAAAAATGTGTATTGTTTTAAACTTCTAGAGTTTTAGCCACTAAAATAAGTGCATCACTTATTTATGAAAGAAAAAGAAAATCCGAAAAGGGAGGCATTTGTATTCACCCCCTTTTGCTCTAAAATGCCCATGGGCAGCCAACCGCCCTTCAGACATAATGAGAAAATAGACCTTTGCATAATTTCGTCTCACTACAGCTGCTTCTGTGAAGGCATCAGAGTTGTCAGAGAACATTAAAGTAGCGGCATTGTGATGACCAAGGAACACCGCAGACACGTTTGGTATTAAACTGATGGAGAAGTTTTAAATCCGACAACTGCGAAAACTCTTAACAGCTGTTTTTTGTGCACTTAATGGGTTGTTTTGGAGGAGTGGAAAGACAAAAAAAAAAAACACTGGAAAAAAAGGCAACCACAATTCAGCTTAGTGTTGGTCTATCGCATCAAATTCTAATTAAATATGTGGAGACTTGAGTTGAGAGAGAAAATGTGAAAAGGTTTAAGAGTAGAATCTGTTAATTATGAAAGGCATTAATGATTGATTGATTTTTGAAGACAAATGAAAATAGTCAAATGAAATGTACGACAAGTTTTGGCTTTTTCTTCACCAGACCTGCTTCAACCATTAGAGGCGGAGGTCACAGGTCACATTCATCTTTCACATGATGATGGAAGGCTGACCTATTGACTTATGGCTCTTGAACTTTAGGAGTTCACACCTGGAAGATTTGATTACAGCTGACATATTTTTCTCCTCTCTTTTTTTCCCCGCCTTGTCTTTGTCTTCTCCTGTGCAGATGGACCCCGTGCAGAAGGCTGTGATAAACCACACCTTCGGAGTCCCTCTGGTCAAGACCAAGCGGCCGGTCATCTCCTGCAACGTCTGTCAGATCCGCTTCAACTCAGAGGTAAAGGAACCTACGTCCATGAGGAACATCTGCGATGTTCACAAGAACATCCCATGCCATCGTATGGCATACATGGCATATGATACATGTGATATGTCACATGACATGTCACATGACATGCATCCCGTGTGACAGATACGGTTGTGATAAAATGTAAATAAATTTTACAATTAGTAAGATGAAGGAAGGTGTAGACCTTTACAAATTTTTATGAACATTTATGGTCTTTATCTGGTTTGTTTAATTAGGTAAATAAAACATAAATATAGAATTAAGCCTTCACTTTTTCCTTACCTTTGGCACATTTAGATGTAAAAGGACTTTCTTACTGTCTCTAATAAATAATGAGATGGACTTCTGTCAGGAGTTATTACAATTTCATTTAAAAAATTGTATGTCAATAAATATTTTAGCAATATTTCATAAGCAATGGAATGATCTTTACTGTGTTGCATTAATCAAACCCAGTTTTTTTTTTATTTGTTTTTTTATCATGTTTCCACTGCAATTTTTACATCTCTGGTGATGACCTACAAGTTGGCAACTTCTTTGCCATCTCCTTGATATTTAGCTCCCTATTAGATTGGGGTCAGTATTTTGGGAAAACTGCTGCAAAACTTTAATATTACTTCCAGCCAGAAGGAGTATGTTAGTAATCTGAAATATTCATTATAAATCTAAATGTGTAAGCGAATTAATGGCGTGAATAATTATGGGATAACCTGTAGAAAGGAACTTGCTATTTTTAAAATATTTGTGAAATTCTTTAGGGCAGTCTGAGTCAAGCCAGGCACGTACCTCATTTACCAGAACATTAAACTGTTAAGTAGTAAATAGCATTTAGGAATGAGACAAATCACCCAACCATCCAAATTAAAGAGAACTTGATGAATTTCCGTTATTGTTACGGTTCTACAGCCTACTAAATGAAGCTCTTAATGATTGGAAAATCAGTTATGACTTTTTTTTTTTCTTTTTTCAAGAAAGAATTTGCACCTTTTACGTTTGCGCTATAATGTATTGTCTTCTCCACATGTCTCCCATTGGGACATGCTGGACAGCTCTCTGTTTCATTATGCCGTCCCACGTAGCAGATAGTGGAGCAGAGGATGTTGTGCATTTCTCTGGTCAATGTTTTGGCTCATTTGACCTCGCTGGAATTTATTTCAAGACGGCACGCCGTTAGCAGAAGCGCCAAAGCACGACGGCATAAACAGCAGGAAGCTTGACTGAGCTCTAAAACATGTTGGGGACACTTCAGATAAACATTTTAAACCTCACACCCCATCACCAACCTGCATATGTGACCGAAAACTGGAGGTGTGTCATGAATAGTGATGCTAAACCATCTACTATTTTATTTTAATTTTTTATTTTTTTTTGTCATGTGGATAATGAGGATGGAAACATGACAACGTCAGTGCAAAATATCATGTTCACACTGTATAATTTAGGTGTGACTCTACTGATTCTGTGGGGGAGAATTGAGGACCCTGCTGTCCAGCCGTGCACAGTACATAACATTTAGGAGTGGACCGCTGCTATATATACACTGCACATCTACAATCATGGTTTCAGTGTGGTTAGGCAGCAGCAGGGCTGTAATCTTCTCTTTGTAGACTTCTCTTGTTTCCTCATAGGCAACAGGAAGCAGTCAGACATGTTTACATAAGAAATACTTTGAGACCCACTGCTGGAGATCACGCACTGGGGCCCTTTAGTTTAGAAGTTATGGTAGATGTTGCTGTCGATATCAATCTGTAAAGAAGAGACATTAATGCGGCTACAAAACTCACATGTATGACTGCTTTAACGTTGGTATGAAGCAACTCATTAATCGGGCAGCAAAAACTTGCATGAGAAACAATGGAAATCATGCTCCCTTCTGTTCATGTCTTCAATAATTTTATTTTTCAGTGCTCATGTCATGATGGCTGTGAGATCTTTTCAAGAAACTGCAATGAAATGTGATTGATTCCTATATGACATGCGATTGGCTCTTTGAATTCAATCCTGTCCAAACCGGTTCACTTTACGATCCACTTCGACTCAATTTTCACTTATTTAATATCTGGAAACATAGCAGGGTTCTCAACACGTAGGCTATTCTACACAGAATGAAAGTGAACTTCACTGTAGAACATAGTGTGAGATTAAAACAAGAGTAGACGCTTCAGATCATCTTAATTTGTGTTCATTGTCCATTCTCTGTTCTGAAAGTAACTTCTAAGTTATTAGCTATAGTTGGAGGACCATTTGTTCCACCTTAAATCTCAAGAACCTGATGAAAATAATCATGTTTCTAATCTTTTAAACTTTGTTGAAGATGAACAATTCACTCGATTTAGAGATGAACGAACTTTAATACAGAGCAGTCGTCATTAGCCTTCAAACGTTTTGAAGACAAAAACAAAAAAGTTGGGAATTTGTGAGTTTTTGTTAATTCTAGGTGTCAGTCTGGCTCATTTTTAAGAGCACGTTGCGCAGGAATGCACTGACTCCTCCCTCACACGATCATTTCAAGCGTGATCAAGGATGAGAGGACAAACTGCGGTACAGCTGCAAAGTAATACTTTGTTACTGCGATGCTTTGTTTGTTTTCTCTTTAAGCTGGAGAACAAACCTTATAGAAAAATATCAGCTCTCTGCCCAAAATATTTTGCTTCTGTAAAGAGCCAAATGTTACAGTAAACCTGACTTTCAATTTTAGAACAAATTTTTGACAGCTTTGCCTCAACTTGACCCCCCCCCCCCCCCCCCCCCCCCCCCCCCCCCCCTGAGTCCCTCACTCCCACCTGGCATTAGCTTTGCTCTCCACTCTTCCTGTTTTTTGCTTCCTGTTTGAGTGATCTTTGCCCCGTCTTTCTATTTTCCTCCCTCTCTCCACACTGCATTATTTACAGTGTGGAAAACCCTAAAATTGCCTGCCTCTGCTTATTATAAGATGCATTCGTCAAGGGCATGGATTAGCGTCTCGCTCCGACAGCAGCTTTGCATCTTGGGAAACTGGTAGAGAGCGGGGACTTGGAGGAGAAGGACAGGAGAAGGAGATGGGAGGGGAAGGTGGGGGAGGGGGGCTGTCCCCTGTTGTGGGAGCGCTGTGTGGTGGTGTGAGGTGCTAAATGCTGGGTAATGAAGAATAACCTTGGTGGCATGCTGCAATAGTGACATCACAGTCTCTGTGGAGCTGCATTGGCTGACGTCACAGTTGCTGCAGCAGAAGCAGGCTGATGTAGATCTCTTATACTTGTCCTTGTCTCTTCGCTGCGTTTCTTCTTTTCTCATTCGTTCAATGTTTCCAATCATTGTGCCAAGCTCAGTAGCCACACTTCAACATCTCCAGCTATTCCTGTTGTTTAGACTTTATTATAATGGACAGTAGCATTCACATATCTGGGCTACTTTTTGCTGTTGTTTCATTTCTATTTTAGTGAAGTTCTATGCAAGAGTGGAGTTGAAATTCGACACTGTTTCTGCATTATATTACACTCAGATCTCTTGCAGCTGATTGGCAGCTGATAAAAGAGGATAAGATTGCATTTGTAAACTTCCCTATCTCCCTATATTCCCTTTTTCCTCTGAGTCATCACTTCTTTCTCTGCAGGCGCCATAACTTTTTCCACCTTAATCTGCAGGCTTTGCCAAAGCGCTTCAGCATGTTCATTTTGACAGGGAATAGTTCAAATCTGAATTTACAGGAAACATGTGTTGCTCAAAAAAGTGCTGCGGAGGTTCACAAGGGCAGTTTGAGGATTTTGGAGGAGATTTTTGTCAAAACATAGAAAGCACTTATTTCACCTGTTAAGATTGCAGGTGTTTGTGTCTTTTCCCAGCTGTAATGTGACATGCACCTTGTTCAAATCAATTTAGAAAAGAAATTTAATAATTAAAAACACCTAACTCCGGTCCAATGAGCAAGCACACCTTAAAGCTAATCCATTGTTGGACCTTTCGTTTTAGAAACAGTCAGTATTTTCTCACCATTTGCTGCAAAACTGCACCGAAAACATGCATTTTTAATTAACTGGTTATGAACTTTTAACAGAACTTGTGGCCTATCCCTTCAAGGTTCATCCTGACAGCTCCTGTCTGAGATGCTGTAACACATGAAGCTAACATAAACAACCAGACTTGGTAACATTACTCATCACCCCCTGCCTGCTTTTACCAAGCCAGGCCATCTCCACACTTGAGCCTGTTATCAGCTTGATGTCCTAAGTGTCAGTCAAAGTGTCTAAGCCTTTCAGCGCTCATCGCAGCTGTCAGCTGCTCATCGAGACCAAATCCCTCACTGGCAACTATAAGTAATCCAGCCTCCTGAATCAATACAGACATTGTTGGGCTCTCAGGGAAAATTAACTGGTCGGACCAGCTTCCTTAATGGCGAATCACTTCACTGCACGTACTTGGGGAGTCAAATGCAGAACCAGCGTAAGCACCAAATATACCAGCAAGGAGCCTGTTTGTGCTTTTCACTGAATAAAATTAGTATGAATTGACACACAGCAAATAGGTTTACACACATCTGTTGTAGTTTGTGTGCCTCTTGAGGTGATTTCTGTTTTGTTTTACCGTCACCATGTTGTATATTTAGACTTTAGGTGACAGCTCTGCACATGAACCGCATCCCACCCAGCATGTTGTTCCTGACTCACATGCCTCTATATAGGAACACTGTGGCAAGAGACAGACGGTCTTTAATGTCTGTGTAATCTCCTGACAATTGACTCTCTGAACAAACACATTAGCTGCTGCGTACTCTGTCATCAAGAGATCATCTTTACTAGCTTCTGGAAATGATCTCTGTGCCATTTTTTTTTTTTCAAGCCGGGATTTACGCCCGAAGTATATTAAAATAACATGACGTTGCAATATTATTGTTTAATGTTGTGATGATGATATTTATGTTGTTCTCCTTCATCAGGTCTTTCATCCTTTTATGCTCAGGTTTGAGCACAAAAGACAGTGAATGTGGAAAGATTTACACTGTTTACAAACGTATTGAGTCATTCATTGAATGAATTCAGCCCAGATCTTAAGCACATACGACTTTTGAGATTAATAAGAGCATAAAGAGTGAATCAGGTTTTCTCATCCAACATCAATGTCTAATCTCATAAATATACTACTGGAAGGATGGTAAAAATACACATGATCTCAATCCGAAATCTTGTGTGAATGTGTACCAGAAATAGAAAAATGTAAGAATATTTAAGTATATGATTCTAAAACATAGCAATTCAAATCGTCTGTAAAGTGAAATCCAATAAAACTTAATCCCCCAAAATTTAAAACAGCTGCTGAGGGTTCAAAATATGTTATAATCTCAAATCAAAGTGCATCTAGGCAGGTTCTGTGGTTGGAGTAATTACAGCAAAATCTCCATTATAAACATACATGTGGTAGCTACAGCAAAACAAAAATCATTCAAAAGGTAGTTAAATTAATATCTTACTTTCTTTCATTCATTAAACAAGTCATCCAATCTGAACAAATAAGCTGTAACAGCAAAAAAAACCAAACAAACGAACAAGCTCTTATTTATGGACTTGGTTCATGAAGCGTATCTCGATGGTAAAAAAGAAAACCTAACAATACCACTTGAAAAGCCACAGATTAAGCATATTTTCCCTGGCCAGCATGTACTCGTTCTCTGTGTAAGTACTGCTCAGTACAATCTCGTCTGCTACAACAACTCCTTCGTTGTTTGCATTCCAAATATGTCTTAAACTATGTGGCAGGTTTAATAAAAACATCTGCCACCATGTCTGCTGTTGGACATAACTCAGTGGTATTCCTGCCAAAGAAAACGTCCAGAACAAATGAAATAAAACATACAGTTGACATGTTTACATTTCATACTGCATACTGAGTTCTTTAATGAAGTGTTCCTTCTTCCCGTCCTTTCAGCAACTGTATGAAACACAAACTCTCCTGTGTAGTTGCTGCCGGCTGGGAGTTCTGCTCCCAAGACTGGTAAAACTAAACCTCGCTGTTATCGAGTTTGCATTCCAACTTCATAGCCTCTCTCCGAATCTGCTGTTTTTGTCACTTATTCAATTGTAAATTTTTTTTTGCTTTTCAGCAGTCTTCAGCTCTGACATCAGAGCTTTGCCTCCGACCTGACTGACGCACATCTTTTCCTGTTGAAATGATCATCAGTCCTCTCTCAGTCCGTCCGAGTCTAACGTTCGACAAACGCTTTGGCTGTGAACCCTGTGTGTTTTAGGGAGCTAATTTCAACATGATGAGCTGTTTCATCATAAGCAGCACAGATCCTCTCATCACACTTTGCTTTCCCTGGACCTGTCTGCCTGCATTGATCCTTTCATCTTTGAAACATCAGGTCTGCTTTACTACATAAGGGCTGCTCAACATGTGTGCTAGAACATCTGTGAATTATCGCAGCAATCTTTACACAGTATGTCCTCAAATTTCTGTCTGCCAACATACACCTTACTATTTCAAAGTTCTGTTTGTTACTGATGGGCTCAGAGAGGCGCTAATGTGTCATGCCTTTGAGCGTTTGTCCACAGCACTGACAGAAACATCGAACATGGTGCCGTTGTCTGACGTAATTCACACAGAAGTAGCGGCAACTGTAACTTTTTAACTTTTCAGATGTGAACAAATATAAAACTTCAGCTCTATCAGTGTACCTGGATCCATTCTTCTGCCTCTACAAAGCTACTCCAATCAGTTGCAAGCAATATATATGTGCATAGTAGAATATAATAGGAATATTGTAGAAATAATATGACAAGATAGTTTCCTAAAACAAAACGACGACAAAAAAATACGGTTGCTCTTTTCAGTTTTTGTGGAGGCACTGCAGGTGTACATCACTTTTTCAAATGACCAAAACACTTCTATCAAAACTGGTTTCAGGTGTTAAAACTGATTAGAAACACATCAGTGTCCTTGACCTCTCCACTACACCTCCTCCTCTAACAATGAGAGATCTTACACCACTTGTTGTTACTCTATTGAACTCTAAATGACATACTATTCAAATGTTGTCCACTGTGAAGCCGACAAGCTCTTTTTTTTTTTTTTTTTTTTTTTTACCTCAAGTAGGTTAAATAAGTAAAACTATGCTGTTCTATGTTTTATGTTGAAATTAAAAATTCATACCCAATTTTATGAATTGGGTACCTACCTATAAAGACAGATAGATACATTCTAAATGTCTTTATATATAATCAAAGTATTATTGCATCATTTTATCTTATCTTCCTTGTAAGCTACCTCCTCCTGAAGCCTCCTGTCTGTCTATTGACTTCTCAATGGAGCAATTAAAGTGCTAGCAAACGGCCATGGTTTCACAAGCAGGCATGACAGAGAATCTAATGCTACCTGAACTCAATTTCTTGTTGGTGGTGTATTTTTTTTCAACACACAACCTTGCATTCCTTGTTGTCTCACAGAGCCAGGCGGAGGCCCATTACAAGGGGAACCGCCATGCCAGGAGAGTTAAAGGCATTGAAACGTCCAAGAGTCGCCCCCAGGAGGGGGATAAGCCTCATATCCTGACCCAGACCTCATCCCCGTCTCCACCTGGAGCCCCTGGCATTGCCCAGGATTGTGATCCTGGGAAAGCAGGTGAGAGAGCAGAAGATGTTACCAGACGTTGAAAGAGCCTGTGCGATCCTCTAATTGCAAACATAATCACCTTGTTCCACACAGGAATGTTCAGGGATGGGAGTTCATGTTATACATAATGGGAAATGTCAAAGTATTTTAATCAGAGTGGCTTTGCAGGAACTTGCTTTGACAAAAAAAAAAAAAAAAACGTTTTTTGTGCGGTTGCATTTGGCTGCAGAAACATCATCTCACAAAGCCTGGTGATAACAGATAATTATACAGTAAAATATTTTTCTGATTCACAGCTAAGCCCAGTTTCAGTAAATCAAACTGAGCTTGAGAGTCAAGCCAACAAATTATTACAAACATACAGTTGCCTGGATTCACACCACTTGGATATTTTTCTTACCTTTTGTCACATTCCAACCACAGACGTCAATGTATTTAATTGGCTTTTCATGTGATAGACCAGCACAAGGTAGTTTTATAACTTTGTAGTGGAGGAAAATTGATGCATAATTTCCAAAAAAATTATACATAAAAAGCATTTGTGATCACCCTGTTTACTCTCAGACCCCCTGAAGTAAATCCTGTTCAACCAATTGCCTATAATCGTCGAAGTAGTGAACAGAGTCCGACTGAGTGAGCATTTATTTCGACAACACAAACTTTACTTATGTTTACAGACACTCTGCATTCAGTCAGACCGAGTTGAGGTTCAGAATGGCAGTACTTTCAGCCCTAGTAGATAAACCCCAAAGGATTTGCAGTTGTGACTCCAGTGAAAGATTAACGTCAATCTATAATACACATCGTATCAATTTCCTTCCACTGCAGAATTCTGCAATACTTTGACATAAAATCCCAATAAAATACATCGAAGTTGTTAGATATGACATGACGATATGTGGAAAGGTCAAAGGGGGAGTGGTTACTGTTTCAAGGTGGTGTACCACATCTAAATGACCTTCTGTAAGGTACTATGTAATTTGTAGCTAAATCAAAATAGAACATGGCTTATTAGTTTAAACATGGTGGTAATAGGTGCTAATACTGATTGAATATAAATAAAGGTGAGACTACAACATTAAACATGGACGGAGTCACAAACGATGGTGACAGCAGCTGATCTGACTTTTAAAAAGATTTTATTTACTTTTGGCCAGATGAGTAATGGTTAGGAGGAACAGTGCATGCTCCTTTCTTAGCAGAACATTTCTGGCTTCACCCCTGCTTTCTTAGTCTTCGCTCTCCTTCCCTTCTTATTATTTCAAGCTATAATTCACAGTACTGTCTGCATTTAGCCCATCTTCTTTTGTGTTGTCGAGCTTTCCGTTCTGTCTGTGTCGCAGACAGTTTGGATCAAACACCAGGCACTGAACAGACCTGCCACGTTTCACTGACATTTACAAAGGTTTCTGTAGCTGACTGTTTACAAGACATTTTCAGGGTGCTGATGTGGGACCTCAGTGCAAACATTCAAATGAAGAAAAAAAGAAAAGAAACTCCTGTTTGATAAAGACCACCAGAGTAAACATCTTAGCATTTCCCTGTCTTTGCCTTGGCACTTTTTTTTATTCCACCTTGTCCCAGAAAAATTGTAGCTCCTGTTCTTTTTAGTCTTTTTTTTCCCCTTGGGGATTTATGAACTCAACCCCTTAAATCAGTCCCCATTACTGAGATTTTCTGAGACAAAAACCAACCTAATGAGAGGCCAAAACAGAGCCTGCCATGATGGAGATCCAAAAGTAGAAACATGTGAAAGAATGCCTTTTTCCATCCAAGCCTTTTTCTCGTGACCCTGGAACCTTGCTTCTTCCTGATTTTGCAGCATGCATGCTGGGTTGTGCGTGCGTGCGTGGGCATGTGTGTGTGTGTGTGTGTGTGTGTGTGCGTGCGCGTGTGTGTGTGTTGTGTGTCTTCAGATTGATCTTCAGCTCAGTGGTGGCCAGACAGATCTCTGCGAGCATGCAGCTGTGCACTTCCTCAACTGGGAAAGCATTGTGTGGGGACAGACAGACACTGTGATGTGGGACGTGGAGCCCACTCTGGGACAGGCATAGGAGGTTATGGCCATAAAGTTGTGTAAACATAAATAAACAATTCGTTCAAGCAAAATATTCAAATGGAAGGGAAAATTTCCCACAGAGGCTTGACTGCCTTTGTTTTTGACCCGGATTATTTTTGCTGCAGAAGATCTTTTTGTTTATATCTGTTTGACTTTCGAGAGAAACAGATATAAAGCAGTAGCGGCCTGGGCTACCATGTCTACACCGACCTTCGTTTTATGTGTGCCATCATTTCTCATTAATACATCAAATGCAGTCAGAAGTGACGACCGCGAACATGACATTTGGGGACCTTGCTGAGGGCTGAAGCTGCGAGAGGTTATGATCTGAATGCTGTCGCCCGCTCTACAGTACAGTTCACAGAGGGAGTTTTACATCCCTCAGAGGCTTTGTGGTTGTTGTTGTCCCTAAAGAGGAGGCCCTTGGCTTTGAGGGATTTGGACGGGGGAGAAGAGGTTTTGGCGAGGCCTGCAGTACAGAGCATGGCAGCTGTTACACTACTGGAGAGAAACTCTGCTCTGCCGGCCGCCCCCTTCCTGCTTCGCCTTCCCTCTTTATCATTGACACTCCTACTTTAATGAAGGACCACGTTAAAACCACCCTCGTATTACAGCACACAAACACTCACACACACCCAAGGTCAGTTAAACAGATGACTTTCATGTGATGGCTTGGGTTGCACAGTGGGGACCTGACAGTAGAATTGGGTTACGCAGACCTGATAGTCTTTCATGCTCTGTTTGTTGAGCCAAAGTCCGTTTATACATGTTTTGTTTCAGCAGGAGTTTCTTGGGTCAAATCTGTCTAAAGCAGTTGCACCTAATAAAACAAGAGACATGTTAGATGCTGGCTGGAATTTCTTGTTGAATGACTCAGAGTTCAAATTAAGAGCAAACGGGGAAAATGCACCCAGATGCATTATAGATGCGAGTCTGATATCGAGTTCCATAGATCTTTAATAATTAATAACGGTTGCAGAATCCACAGTCGCCTGCTGGACAGGTATATTGCTTTGCACTGCATAATTATTGATACATCCTGCAATCTTTCTCATTTTCTTTATGATGTAATCATGAATGTTAATGCATTTCTTTGAGGTTTTATAAAATAGTTCAGTACAAAGCAATGCATAGTCTGTAAGGGGAAAGGAAAGTAAAATACTATTTTGTTTATTTAAAAAACTCTGAAAAGGGTACAATGCATTTATATTTACACTGGATACACTGATGTTTGCTTCACCTCGTACTCTAAACAAGGATTTCAATAATGAGGAATGGCCTTTGACTGGACCATTCCGACATAAATGTACTTTGATCTGAACCATCCAACTGTTATACTGGCTTTATGTTTATGATGACTATTTTGCTGGACGTTTCAAGTGTTTTGCAGCTTCTGTCAGATTCCCTGTCAATAATGCTACGTACTGGCAGGCAGGTAATGTTTTGCATGCAGGCCAGAAAGTTTAAATTTGCTCCTCTGACCTGCATGATTACCACCACTAACTTTCAAGATGACAACGGTGTAGTCAGCTGCACGGCATTTGGCTCGACATCAAAAAGCTCATTTCTGATGTAATTTAACCAGAACTCGTTCTTTTAAATGTTTGCATATTCTGCAGCCGGCACGGCTTGTGAAAAACTGCAGACAGAACGTCTCATTGGTTTGATCTCGCCACTCTGTAAATGTCAGCGAGAGCTGTCCTGTCGACAAAGCCTTCGATCATGGCTCGCGGTCTCTGTAGTTTCTTTACCGTTAACATGAGTCTTTTGGCTGCTGTTTTTTTTTTTTGTTTTTTTTTTTGATTAATGCTCTGCTTGGCTGGTCTCAGTTTCTGTTGACGGACCATGACTTTGGAGGTTTGGTGTTGTGTTATAAAGATGGAGCGAACAGCGCTCTGTGACAGTTTGGGATGATGTTCATAACCAAATCCTGCTCTGAACGTTTCCATCCAACAACTGATTGTTTACTGATGTTTTCCAACAAACATTTGAGGCCTTCACCTAACAGCCACATTAATGAGACACAATCACAGAAAGTTGGACTCCGTACACTAATTTGGTTACTCGGTTCAAGCAACCGCACAGTATTTAATTTTTCACAAAATAAAATCCCAATATACATATTATTGATGTATATTGCAAAGTATACATCAATAACAAATAAATTCTCAATATTATTTGCAATCGTACAATTTTTTTTTCCTCAACATTTCCTGTAGTTCAGAACATGTTTGAACACATACTCTGTGTGCAACCTTCATCTGTTGACAACAAATTGCTCTGTGGAATTTGTTTGCATTCAATGAGATGCTTTGGTCAACAAATCCTTTTCCTCCTGGGGCCATCCAATAGGTTGCTTTAATTTCCCGAAGTGGATTAAGGCCAGCATAGACTCACCAGGGTAAGTGTAAAGCATCTGGATTGAGTTATCTCCCCCTCATGAACTCTCCCCCAATAATAGGAACTTCCTATGCTTGGCCATGAGAGAGCCTCTTTGTAAATGATTAAGTAGACTTACAGAATATCCACAGTTGTAGGAGAGTCGGATAACTCTGGCACAAAGATTGTGCGAAAGAAAAGAAAAAAAAAAAACACAAACATTCCTTTTGGAGTCTACAGCTTAGTATTAATATATCAAACAAAACGGTTTAACTTGACATAATACATGAAACATGAATACATGAATTTATATAGAATTTCATGAAAATTGTTCTTTGATTGCTTTAACTGTTGCAGAATGATTTTTTTTGCCCTTGGTGTTGAAAAGCTTGAAAGTGAAGTTGTTTGATTGTAAATATTAATACAGGCCCTGTAGGGTGTCTCTGATTATTGCATGAGGAGAAACGGAGCGACGTTTGTCTGCAATCTCAGACTTGGATTCTAAAATTATTCCTAATTATTTGGCAACACACTCATGTTTTTTCCTGACTGGTTTGAACCCAAACACAACGCTGTGCAGGGCTTGCATGTTCTCTAAAACAACTAATAATACTGAATTTCTTAATGGACTTCTCAACATCACATGAGAAGCCAAAGCAGAAAATATATTTCTATTTACATATATTTTTTATTCCTTTTGAATGCACATATGTTGAATAAATATTCATTGCAGTCCTGCAACTGGAAACTAGTATGGAATAAAGGGATTTTGATTCTGGGAAGCAGTGAACAGGAACAAACTTCTAAGAGCTTGGCCGAAGACGGCACCAAAGCACCAATTACAATATAATCACATTAGCCTATAGATGAAATAAACGTATCAGTTATCAATGTGGTATTTCTGTCACGAAAGGCAATGCTGTATGAGAACACACAGATGTGAATCAGGCATTTAAAGCAAATGATGCCTACTTTCCAGAAATGCTGTACAACATCCCTTTAGTTTTACATGCAAGGAAGGTTTGCCGATGATCAGATTGGTTTCTTTAGAGTTTGGGTACGGGCCACACAGTCTCTGCTTTTGAGAGCGTAGGAATACCCCACCCAAATGCAGGGGGGGTATTATTTCAGCACTCTCTATTTAGTGAATACCAATGGTCTTGATTGTGGGTGTAGCTGACCAGAAACACATGTGTGGAAATGTATACAACTATTCTGCTTACTGGTGTCCTTGGTAAAAATGCCTTCAAATGCATTAACCTGCTTTTGCAGCCCCCTGATATAACATTTATACCCTCAGTATAGCCCAACCCTTAATTTAAGTGCTTTTATTCAACAAGGGAAAAGGATTTAATCTTAAGAAATCATAGTTGTATAATATCACCAGCGTTACAGTCATTGGCACCTTGTTGGAGCTGACAGAGAGAAGGATATATGACCATTCATCTTTGCTTTGTTTGAGTTCTTGTCTCATTTTCTCTTTTCTTCAGCTCACCCCACAGGTTTCCCTTGACTTTAGGTCTGGTAGAAGGTGTAGTTTGGGTCAGGTGAAGCATTTCTAAGTTGATTTGACCAGATGTTTTGGATCATCGTACCAATAAAGACCACAGTGGTGACCCATTTTCAATTTTCCACTGTCTAGGTTATGTCATACCTCAAGGAACACAGGAATTAGAAGTTGCTGGACAGTCTTTAAAAAAAAAAAATAATACAGAAAGCCCAGATAATGAGATCACTGCTTTTTAAAGCTTCTAATTAATTCTCAACATTTAAGTTAAACACCAGAAGATTTAGTCTTTATTCATTTTTCTATTTTTCTTTTCCTTTCCTGTTTTATGAACTTGGAAAAAAAAAAAAGAATATTTAAATATAATTGAGCATACTCAAATTAAACTCTAAATTTTCAGTATCAGAGCATGGATCCAATCCAGGGTTTTATTTTAAAGATTTTTATGCATCATAACTAAGATTGGGGGGACACTGTATATGGTAACTGATTAAAAACAGAAGTATAGATTCACACAGGCAGAGGCAGGTTTTATGAGGGGCAATGTGCCCCAGGATAAGGGAGTTGCACAAATTCTCATAATACAATGTTATCTCTTAATTAGGCCTTGAATAACTTCCCTGTCTCTTGTCTGTAAAGCCACTAAAATGTTATGCATTCTATAAGGACTGTAGGAAAATAATTATGACAAGAGAAAAGAGAGAACGTTTCCAACTCAGCACTAAATTAAGGGGCTTTTCCATTATTTTTAGCTCAAAATCTAAAATATGTTTGACTGATTAAACCCAAACTAGAAAATACTGCTCTGAAAACCGATGCATTAAAAAGGAATCTGAGATTTATAAAGCCTTTTTATTAGTGAACACACAAAAGCTTGAATTTTGTATTATTTTAGAGTTCCATATAATGATAGGAGTCCAATAACTTCAACATACAGACTGGTCAAAAGCCTGGACTGTGCATGAGGAAGTTGTTGCCCAGGGCACCGTTCCTGCGGGAACCACCACTGCACGCACAGGCAAAGATAAAGACTGAAATAAAATGACATCAGACTTATAAAGTGCTTTATTAGGACTCTCAAAGACGTGTTGCAATGAGATCAGTCATTCCCATTCGTGATGGCCAGCTACTGGATTGTATCCACAGCAGCCCTGCGGCAGTCTGACAGGAGCAAATCCGCTATGCTGGCGCCACTGTTTAATAAAATGCTTCTGGAATTTATGAACTGAATTGTCACCGTTTCAGCCAAATTTGAAAAAAGGAAAAAGAAAAAAAAAATAACAGGTGTTTTGGCAGAAGCAGGAATATACTGTGGTCTGTGCTTCCGATTTGTCTCTTTGATAAATGTTAACACAACCAGACCACATCAAGGAACGATGAAGCCCTCAGAACCGTTAGACGCACGCTCCTCCCTTTACATACACCAGTTTGGTATTTCCTTCACTTTAATTAAAAGGCCCTTTTCAAACCCATTATGAATTTCCAGCAGAGTAAATTAAAAAAAAAAAAAAAAAACAGCATACAAAAAGCTTTTTGTTGGTTTGTTTGATCTACAGAGCGGACCACAACTGCTATATTCGAGAGGGAGTGGTTGACAGTGTGGTTACATTTAATACAATTATATTTCAAGGGGAACATATCTTTAGTTAACTGTTTCAGCTGCTCTGTTGGCTCTATAAAATCGGGCATTTAACACATTGTTTTCTCATTTTCCCTTTAATTTCCCCAGATGATACACAACCTCTGTCGCAGTTAAGCGAGCCCCTTCTGGCTTCAGGGCCCCTTGCCTCACTACCCAATCCACCCACCCCGCCCATGGACTCCCCCCTGACGTCAGTGTGCCCACTTCTTCCAACTCAGACTCCCTCCTTGGTCCCCCCGACCAGCTCCTCCCCCGGCTGCGGCAGCACCAGCTCAGACCAGCCCGGGTCTGGACCACCAGCTTCAGGAGCGTCAGCCACTCCGGCTTCCAGCAGCCCGTCCAACCCAGAAACAGAGGAAGACAAGGCCAAAAAGCTGCTGTACTGCTCACTGTGCAAGGTGGCTGTCAATTCACTCTCACAGCTGGAAGCCCACAACAAAGGTGGGTAATAGCTGAATTCTGAATAAAATGAAAACCCCGAAACATGCTTAATGTGTGTAGACAGAGAGCAGTTCAGGTGGAAGTTTACAGAAATTAAAATTTTACAGCTTCGGAAGTTTAATGAGTCTCTTGAATTGTTTTAAAAATACTTGCTTCTTTGTTTTCTTATCCACATATAGAGTTCATCAAGAATTGCAAATATGTTCACGGGCAATTTTATGATTTTCTTAACTTTGAAATCCGCACACGGGAACCTACAAGCAGATAAATCAGAGATGCACCATTCTAAAGATTTTTTGTAGCCTTTTTGCCATTGAATCTTTATATAATCCACACTGTCTAAAGACAAGACACTGTTTGTCTTGACTCTCATAGGATGTGTTAAGTGGCTGGCATTACTTACGCCACAATCTATCTCTGTAGGGAACATGTGGCTCCTAACTTAACTCAAAGATTCCCAAAAAATACTTCTAGACTTCCTGTTACCTACTGGAAACCTGTGTTTTCTTGCAGACTGAATGACCTGCTAACATTATGGAAAATAAAGGTTTCATCAAAACAGCTTCCAGATACCTGCATGTCCTTTGACTTAAGTTTTTAAATACTTCACTAATGTTGAAAATCGGTGGCCTCAGTTTTATGCCTTCAGTTCCAACTTCAAAGTTTCTATCTGCCACTCGCCAATTACAGCTGATTAGGCTAAAAATCAATCAGTTTCTGTCAACAGCTGATTTCTATGTGGATCTTTATTTGAAATTGATTAAGAAAGCTTTAAATGACGTGTTGAACGTGACACAACAGAGGACACTAAGAACTGCACTGATCAGCAGATAAATGATCTGTTTGACACTGACATTCCTGGCCCATGTAACTGAGAACTTCTTTCTAGGTCTCGAGAGTCGTGTCAAAGTGTCTAACCTTGTGTTCACACTCGACAGAAAGCTCACTTTCTTCTCTCACATAGGGCTGTAGTGTTTGACATAACCCCAAATCCACTGAACCAAGATTAGTTCTGCCATTTCCACGAGGCCTATTATCTGTGCTCTCTAAAAGTCCTCCAGCTAAACGTTTTCACGATGCCTGGGTTGTGTAACTGCTGCCAGAGGGATGTAAATAGGAATATACAATACCACTGGACACGTTGTACCAGACGGCTCTGAAACATGACACATTCTCACTGTTACAGTTATCCCTGAGATGCCATTTGCTCACTTTAATCCTCCCAGACCGTCTTGCAGTAAGTCTGCATGTAAGACGACTGTATGAAAGTTTAAAAAGTTTGTGCAAAGGCATTAATTCCTAATAAATTTTAATGTGCTATATTGGGGTTATATTTGAATAATAAACATGTAGTGCACAATTGCTAGATGATACTTTGTTCGAAAGAGTGGTGTGCATTTGTACCTAGCCCCCCCTTACTCTGATTACTGTTCTCAGTATGTGTGTGTCCGAGGGGTAAAAGAGGCCAGGGGTGAAAATATGCACCGCACTCTTGAGATTTTTGTTTGAAAAACCACATTGTTCTCACTTCACACTTAGGTAATTGTAACATTACCAAGTACAAAAAAACTTAAAGCTGCTATAAATGCTCAACACTGAATAGCAGCAAGAGACACAATACCATAACGAATTGGAAAATTATTGATTGAACTGCACCGAGCTTATCCTGGGTGATTAGACCCAACTTCCTCAGCCAATAAGGCCATTTTAATGTGGGATATGCAATAGCTAGGCGGTCACTACCACCATTATAGTATAATTTTCCTCGATTTTATTTTTCACCCCTTTTTGATCGACTCTTTCTCTCATTTATCTACAGACCTATTTGTGTTGCATTTCTCCACTAGAGCCAGAGAATAGCAGTGTTTCTCATCAAGATGCAGATGCATGTTTAAAGTAAAAGAACACACAGTACTTTAATTTATTAACTCCTAATCACAGTCCTGGGTCTCAGCCTGCTGGGTATTTCTAGAGTTCAGGGCCTGGAAAACTAAAAGTTAAACCAGCTGAAAGTTGGAGGAAGACAATATGGAAACAATTACCCTCACTCATTCTTAAAATAAAAAACTCGTACATTTTCACAGTTTAAAAATAAAGCATGTGTCATGCAGAGACAGATGCTTGAACCAAGTGCGTGGCAGAAGGATTAAGTGCCAAGCACGCAAAAATGGCGAAAAAAAAAAAAGTAGAAAAGATTGCAAAGTAATTTCATTTCAACATTTTGTTTTCATTCCAAACATTTCCTGTTTTTGATTCTTGGAGTGAAAGCCGTCCACACTTGTGTTTATAAAGTGAGTCAAGTTTACAAAGACAAACGGATCTCCAGGGCCATCCTCAGTGCTCAGACCAAAATAAAACAGAGAGCACATTTTTGGCTTCGAGTAAAACTTATCAGTAGAGTGGCGTCCCTGCAGTGACGCCTCCACGTTCTCCACACCGCACCCCACTCTCATAATTTCTCCTTCCTCTGGGTGACCTTAGCTTTGTTCAAAGGGATTTAAAAATTGACTCAAATTCAATTCAAACTGTGTCAAAGTTACAGCTGATGAGGGTTGAATGGTTTTCTTTCAGTTCTGGAACGTGTAATAGTGTTTATTTCTATTTTTAATAGAATTTTTTCTTGTTTTTAATGTCTAATTCAACATGTTTTCTGTATTTTGACCCAATTTAGTGATTCACTTAGCAGTATTAAAAGCTTATATAATCAAGCAATTTCATGACTAAAATATTTAAGAAATGTTTTAGAAAGATCTGCATTTTTTTTTTTTTTTTTTTTTTTTAAACTTTCCTAGTGTCTTCATTTTGTTGCTTTTTGTTGTGGAATTTTTTTTTTTTCCCTCAAAGCTCAAATGGTACATAATGTACTGTTGTTCCCAATATTTAACAATATTTAATTTTTCTATTTTTAATAAGTTACTAATGTATCACCATAAGAGGATACTTTTATCTGATGTCTCACACTGACAATTTCACAGCTGTCTTCTTACTGCCATCTTGTGGACAAAAGCTTCATCAAACTGAAGAGTTCTGATTTCTGTTCCGCTTTAACAGTTATTGATTTATTGATGAAGCTTCACACTCTTCTCAAGTTTAATTATTTTTCTTCTATCTCATTGTTTCTGCATCTGTTATTCGAGCTGAGCAGTGATGCGTCATGTTTGAATTTGTTTTATAAAGGAAATAGACGATATCTAGTCATTTTGTGATAATGGAGATTTAGCTGATCTGCATTATTTTACCCTCTGTGTGAAATTTTTTCTATCCAGGAGACTTTTACAATATTTTTTTTTGTTGCTTGTTTGTTTGTTTGTGTGTGTTTATCTGCCTGCAGGCACTAAACACAAAACCATACTGGAGGCACGAAGCGGGCTTGGTCCTATTAAGGCGTACCCTCGCCTGGGTCCGAAGCCCAGTGGGGAGCAGGGAGGGGGGCCAGTGGACCCCAACACTCAGGAACGAACCTTCCACTGTGAGATTTGCAACGTGCGGGTGAACTCTGAACTGCAACTCAAACAGGTAGGTGGAAGATTTTTTTTTTTTTTTTTACCATCCCTCACTTTGAGTTTGAGAAGGATGCATAATATTGTTTTCCATAGACTGAATCTAAAAAAAAGTTAATTTCCTGAATTTAAATTCGAACTTCACGACATTAGAAAATCTTGTGGTAGTCAAGTAAAGTACTTTTTTTTTTAACACAACTTATAGTGGTGAATTAAATACTTTTGAATCAGTACATAATCAAGAAAAGTTCCCAAACCACAAACTTGGTCTCCTTTGTTGTGTGTTTTCAGCACATATCAAGCCGGCGGCACCGGGACGGCATGGCAGGAAAGCCTAACCCCCTCCTCAGCCGACATAAGAAGCACAGGGGGGCGGATCTGACGGTAACACTTTGACTTCTGTCACACATTTCGTCAAGCAAACATTGATTCTAGAAATTGATTTTTTTTTAATATTTTGAAGGAAGATCTTCATCATACCCATATTGCAAGGAGTTTACAGAAAACTGTCGGCCAGTCCGGTTCAAACTGATGTAATGAATTTAATATAACTTGAACTGAAAGCAATTATCAGTGTTCGCCTTGCTTTCTCTCATGAGACCATTGACTCTTGCCGTTTTGAGATGAACAAGTTTGCTGTGCGCTCTATTCCCAGTGACGTCCTTCAAGACTGTAACACAAATAACCTAACCCTAAAACTAAAAATATACGTTGGATCTTTACTTTCCACATGGTTGTTATGAAGATATTCCATTCCAACAAGTGGCTTGTAAAAGATGCTATTAGAAAATGGGCTTTTTTGATTTGTATTGTCACATTTATAGCTATTGCAGTTACTGATCTCAATAAATATGTTAAAACAAAAAGAAAAAAAGAAAAAACAATTATGATAACATTGAAAGCTCATCTTATTCATCCTTACTGCTAATTTATCTTTCCAAATGATGCAAACATTTCAGTTGACTGACAGTAAATTCCTAGAATTTAAAAAATCTAGATTTCTACAAGTTCTTGGAGAACATCTGATTATTGATAACGTACCGATGCTTTTGAACTGATCACATAATTTCTGTCCTACTTGTCTCCTCCCCCTCTGGTTTCTGTTTTCAGTCTTCTTTGACCTTCTCCAAGGATCTCACCAAAGCTTTGGGTGCGGGGCTGTTGCCCAACCCGTTGGCCGTTGCCGCAGCTATGGCCGCGGCTGCATCCTCGAACCCGCTGGCTCTCCGCGCAGCTGCCCCTGGCCCTCACCCCCACCCCCACCACCTCTTGCAAGGCCCACCTCTCAGCCACGCCATCTTGAGACCTGCCCCCGGGCCCATCCGCACCACCCACGGGCCAATCCTCTTCTCTCCTTACTGACACATCGTCCTGTGACTTCATCCCGTCAGAAACATCCACTCCAAAAGCACACTGTGAAGCTAGGAAAAAAAAACAAAACAAAAAAGATCAACAAACAGCAATTGTTAAGGGGGGAAACATCTAGTAGTTTAAACGTCTGATAGAATAGCAAGGGAAAGGAACAGTGGGAAGGAGTACAAGTATTATGTGTCTCTTTTTCCCTTTACCTAAACCTCTCCACTCACTCGCCTTCTTTTTCAAAGGACTTCTGATGGCTCTGTAGAAAAGATGAGTGAAGGAGAGAATTCATTATGCATCGTACTCTCTTGTACATTGCCCATTTTCCCTCGTCCTCCCCTTGCACTGTGGCCAAAACGAGGCCACCTCAATATAGAAAAGAACAAAACAAACAAACAAAAAAAAACTACACAGACTACGCAGACCTTTCTAGAAATGTCGAACCATGCATAGTGTTATCATTACTATTCTGGCGCAGGCGGTGTTTCTCCTGTTGTTACGGCTCGACTTCTTCTCGTCACCCTATGCACCTCAGAAACCAGGACAATAGTGTTGCGTCAGTAGGGTAGCTGCTTCCTTCGGTTTTTGCTGTATCCGCCGCGGCTCGCTGTGGCGCTCTCCACAATGCTGTACACTGTCCTTCTCCTCAGCCAGCAGCTCTTCCATTTGTGACACGAGCTCCTCCACTAGATGCAACATGATTTTGTCTGACAGGCCGCCGGTACTCACAGCCGAACACATCAGACGGAGAAGGTTAGGAGAACAGAAGTGAGACTGTCGGGGATCGCAGCCGAAGCCCCCTGTCATTGCCAGAGAAGGTGAGGTGAGAGGAGGGTCGGCGCGGGTCAGCGGACGGATTGACCACAGGAAGCATGCAGACGCGCGCGCACACACACATATAGTCCAGAACAAATCTGTGTTTTAAAATAGATTGCAACAACTAACACTGCTGCAGGGCATGTCTGCCAGCTTTCATGACAGTCAGAAAACGATGTCGAAGAAGACGAAAGGGGAGGGCGGAAACAGCTGGAGTCAAGCTTGTGAACATACTGCACTGCTGTATTTAACACATGACAGTCCTATACAGCTCAAAATATGTTCAAGGAAAGGATGTTCTATCATGCTGTGGTTTATGTTATTGAAAAGAGCATAGGTTATAGTTGCCGTTCTCTTTTCTGTTTACATCATCACCACGCTCTTTCCTCTCAGGCTGAATTACTGTGTAGGTGGTCAGGCATGACTTGAACCTGACCTTGTGTTCGGATCTATTTATGTTGTTCCTGCATGCGTCCTTCCACCGAGGCTCTTCAGGGACAAACTTTAGCATCACTGGGTTGAACCCTTTCATTCCTGCGTAGTCCTCCACCTCCTCACCTGGCTGATACCCAAAGGTTTGTTTGTTCGGGTCGATAAAAAAAATGTTTGAAAAGTGCGTCTGACAACTGACAGACAATAAACTGAAAGGGAACCGGATGAAAAGCATGCTTTCTTAGTTTAAGATGGTATTGAGCTGGAGTCACACGATAAAGGTGCCCAGAAGCAGAAGCCCAGACGTCCAGCTCGAGGCAACTATTGGTAATTCCTGTCTTACAAATGAAAGCCATGACACACACCATGATTTGTTTTCTTTTACAAAGACTGGTGAGCACTTTGTTTTACCTCGGTTGGGACTGTTGCTTTGTGTTTGTACTGCACATGAAAAAAATGAGCAAAATCGGGGGGCTGGAGGGCGAACACATATAATATTTTTGTAGGTAGGAAATGTTTATCAATTCATCCATGAGAAGGAAATTAATGAAAGGGGTTGACATTATTTTGGTGGATGTCATAAACAAGCCTGACACACTTGTGCATTCTGTTTGTTCTCAGAAGTTGGAAGATCTGACTTATCGGTCATCATTTTGAATTAGCAATAATTGTTAGATAGGATGGCATAACTATGACTGAAATATCTCATAATCACAGGACAACATTCATTTTTCCCTCTCAGTGTTGGAATTGGGCTTCATGTCTGGAATGTCTTCTTTCGTTCAATTTTGGAAAGTTGGTGTATTCATTAGTTTAAAGCTGTCATTCAGTCAGAACTTGTGTAAATCTTTCATTTGCATTTCTGACAGTTATCTCATTTAATCAGTGGCACATAATACTGTAACAGACATCTTTTAGTGATTAAATGAAGAAAAAAAAAATATCCCTTTTGGCTTCCACTGGTAGCGCCACACACAGTAACTAGTGCCAAAACATTTGCAAATTTTCTGACTTGCGGCTTTGAAGCATTTCCTTCATACTTGGATGCACGAAGAAATGTTGCATTTCCAAAGTTGGTTTGGAAATACAACAAGAGTGTCACCTGAAGGGGTCATCGTTACTGGGAAAATGATCTAAAATGATAAAAAATATAAGGGGTAAATTCTCAGCAACATAAAGTGATAACTTCCATCTGCGTCATTCAGTGGCAGCAGGTTATAGGTTGGATATGGCAAATCTTCTTGTAGCTATATTGATACGTTATACAACTGCATCTCTTTGGCATAAATCAAACACTGCTGCAAGCCTCAAGTACCAGTGTGAGTATCTCGATTTTAGATGGAAAAATGGGTTTTCCAACTTTTAGCAGCGGTATTCCCAACTCGGCTGCGACACTATTCCCAGATCAGAGCTCCGACTTCCGAGACAACTGGAATACAGAATTACAAATAGGTAGACAAGATGAGGAGCCAAATAAAGCTAGCTAAGCAACAACCGGCTCCTGCTCGACAGCTTGAAACTGAAACCCCCTTTTTTTTTTAACAAGATGTACACTGTGCCCTCTCATTGAGAGACAATGAGCTCTAATGTCTTACCTTTGTCTGAATATTGCAATGCAATGAGCAATTTATATCAAAGTGACTTGTTACCATTGTTACGTCAATGTCTGGAGTTGTTTAGGGTGGGAGGATGCCAGATCACAGACCTTTCTTTCCCTTCCATAAGAATCTTGGAGCCTCAATGGTACAAGGGAGGAGTAGCAAAAGACAGATGCGTAGCTCAGCACAGAGACCGACCCTTCATATTAAAGGGCCTTTAAACTATGGGAATCTCTGTTTGGGGAACAGGGTACAACACCAGGTGTAAAAGGATTTCAGCTCGACGATCTGTGTTTTTTTTTTTTTTTTCATTTTTTATTTGGATTCCCTATGTTGCATTGTTTTTTGTTGTTTTTTTTTTCCTGTTTGTGAGTAGCGTACCCAAATGAAAATGCAGAGGAATATTATTAATGCCATTACTTAAAGCAGAAGTTGTCTCAGTGTCAGCTTCCACCATTGTGCTCTTTTTGTTGTGGAAAGTAATCTTTGAGTTCATTTTGTGAGTGAGACGCTGTTCCAAGATTTGTGCTTGCCTTCCTGTCGGTGTGTGTACCATGTATATTCAAGTGTGCGATGGGATATCCTCACCTCTGACCCTCCACCGGTAGCGTACGGAGGTGACCTGGAGCTAACAAGTGCCCTGACTTAGTGACGGAGACAAAAATCCTGTTTGATTTGAGGAGACTGACGAATCGGAAAGGATTTTCTCATGGAGCTGATCTTATAACTCGGCTATTGCAAAGTGTTTGCGTCCCTGTTAGGCCAGTCATTCTAGTAGCGTGACTGAAATGTTCAAATTGTCCTAGATATGTTGACAAAGTGGAAACAGCCATTGAATCATCCTCATTTTTCACATTCGGGGAAATAAATAACCGATTCCCATTTTCTGGACTTCATGTTAGCTGTGTTTAGGCTCCTAGCCTTAGCCTTATTCTGCCCTCAGTCTCTCTCTGAGCGGAACCAGACAACGAGAGAGCCCGAGAGGCTTCGGTGTAATTTTGTCTTGCCAATAAAATTATTTTTGAACTTCATTATCAGAGGGATAAAGAGTTTGTATGGCAAACTGTAGCAATACCTGACTCATTCTGGCTACTCTTGTTTATTGCAATAAGAAAATGAAACAATAAATGTGTATGTGATTAAAACATAAATGTAATTTAAATGATAATAATTAAAAAAAAAAACTTTATGGAAAATATTGATATCAAGCAAAACTATTGTGAAAAAAGTAAATGTCAATAAATCATGAAATGATATTGTCTGCAGAATCTTTATGAATCACTCACTGTTGTCTTCTCCCCTTACTTGTTTATTTAGCTCTTCAAAAATAACCAACACGTTCATCAAATCACATGCTAGTTTTGACATATGACATATGAATTAGCCTGTTTTTAGACACATCTGTGCCTCATTAGTTTGCTGGTAACATATACTTCAAGATTCTTCAACAAAAGGCTCAGCCATGCATTTGTGAAGCGATGGACCTTTCTTTCATGGGTCAGGTTGCTATGAAAACATTTGGTCCGTTTCAACACCTCGTTTTCAGGCAGACATCATAAACCATATCGTTCCCATCATTCCAAGCAGCACCAAAAAGGAGTAAGGAATATCTCAGGAGTGGATGGATTTCAACCAAAAGGAGAAATTCATGCAGGGATATATGCAAATGTGTTAAAAGTTCTGAAGATGATCTTTGTCACCGTCGCTGTTTCCTTAAACATTACCATCCACACCGATGTCCTCTATGAATTTGGTTTCATCGTTGTAAAACTCTCAGTAACAATGAGTGAGATGAGAGTCTTGTCCAAAGCGCTCCAAATACTTCAAAATGTATTCTGAAATTTAGTGAAAAGTGGTAGAACAACATACTTTACACGTCAAAAGAAAGAAGTAGAATAAACTATGTACATTTTCCAGATATTCCCCCTGAAATATCTACTTATTGGCTGCTTGATAGATTTCTCCTTGAGGCTTTTGCGATACTGTCATTGCTACATGTACTCCAGCACTGTGACATAAGTGATAAAATATGTAATTAACACCTCTTTAACACACACTTCACTATCTAGGCAGATGATGTTAGTAGGAACATTGGCTCCAATTTTTCTTTTCGTCTGTGTGCTTTTTTTTGTTTTTTTTTTTACGTCTAATACAGAGTGTAATTTTTTTCACATGGTAGGCTATGACAAAATTTCACAAACCGTTTCTTCTTCTCTAGACGGCGTACATATTTAGTGAGAGGTGAGTAACTGACTTCTGATAAGAAATTATACACTGGTGCTGTTTCTCTGCATTTTAAAAAAAAAATTTTTTTGTATACTGGACCCTCCGCTATCAGCAGGTCATTCCCCCTATTAGCAATACAAAATGAAACCACAAGATGGCTCTGCTGTGATGACTGGGAGATGGATGGGAATGAAACAAAGAGGGTCGTTTGCAGGGAGCTGTGTAACAAAGACTAATGATCCAAAGTCTTACAGACTAATATAAACGGCACACAGAAGAGCAGGACCGAATGCATAGCGTGCCTTACAAGCAGCTCCACTTCCATGATCTCTGCGCTGTTCGGTGACAATGAGCCTTGGATGAACTGGCCAGATGGTTGCTGAGCCATCAAAGGTGTTGTAAAACTAAATGGTGCATATAAGCTGCAACCCTTAAATATTGCCAAAATGTCACCACTCAAAGATGATTGTAAATGTGGTTCTCTCTCACGAAATTAAGCCGTGTTGTGTGTTTGTATCCCCTCTATTCGCTGCCCTGTAATGTTGAGGGTAGTGAATAAAAATATACTGAAATATAAGTATATTTATTCTTTATCGTTACTTAAAAATATATTTTAAAGAAGATGCATTTAAAGTCTACTGATGATCTTTACTAATTATACCTCCATGTATTGTTGCCAATGTAATTGTTTCTTGATAAATATACAGTGTTTTACGTCGAAAATGACAAATGACAGACTAAACACACCTTTCTCTTTCCCCTCATGTTTGTAACCCCTGTTTTCCGTCTGCAAGGCACAACGGCAGGACTTGTCTTGCACTATAAAGAGAGCCTGCAGCTCTTGAGAGCTCGATGCATTGAGACGTGGCAATAAAGCCGCGAGATCATCGTCATTGTGAGTGCTCAAATGGAAACTGAAGAGAAAGAGACGTTCTGATGTTTGGCAGAGGTTGCCTCAAAGTAAAAGCCTGCCTCTTAGAGGAGCGAACTGGTGCTAGGATTTTTCCACAATTTCTGTGTCAGTGCTTGTGCGTAATTAACACTGGTCTTTTACAACTTTGCTGAAAAAGCATGTACGTTTGCTATAAAATGTAAAAGTTCAGAAGTAGTTCTGTATTACTAACGAATAAAAGCACCTTTTATATGTGCATATACATATTTACAATTTTTTGATTGAATCCTATCTTAAAGCCAGCAACAAAACACACGAACAGAATATTTCAAGGGTCCTGATTGTTTCTGAGACACAATGTAGAGGACTTTGAAATAATAATCTCTGGGAGAAGTTGCCCTGCTTTTATTCTGCTTTTTGAATGACTCATTCAAATAGCAAAATATTCAGTTATTACGAACCTTTCGGCACGCTATGATGCGTCTCCTAGATATGTGACAGGATTAAAAAAAAAAAAAGGGCAGCACAAAACAGGTGAACACAAAGTTGCTTTAGACTTCAGTACTTTTTCATGATGCTCCAATATTTGACGATTTAGATGAGCATTTATGATGAATGTGTGTAACCTAAAATATGGGTATTTTCCATTTTCTGTTTTTATATTGCATTCTAAATATTTTCTTGCACATATTACTGGAATTGTCATTTAAGAGGTAGACAGTACCCAAACACGGGTTTTCCCAGGACAAGCACCCTGAACGAGGCCCTACCTTTGCCAGCCTCACAACAAATACAAATCCAGGAGATTTGACAAAATGCAGTCCCACAAAAAAAAAAAACTCACTTCATCCTTTAGATTAAGTGAGGGGATTAACAAGACACAAAAGCATCAGGAAAGATTTTCAGGACACAACTGATACAGTTATAGTTTTATTATTATGTGCTTGTACACTTCCCTTTTTTGTGCCACCAACTGGCCTTGGCATCTGCCCAGGGCGGCATCTGGCTAACACCAACAACCTTTATAGCTGATGTTGGCCAATAATCTGCACACCAATAAGAAACCAGATGAAAATCATTCTGCCTATCTGGAGGTAAACTGTGATTTGACTAAACTGTGTAAAAGGTGAATCAGAAGACCTCATACAGGTTTTCACTTCAGCTAAGTCTATTTTAAAATCATTTAAAATTGACTTATTTGCTGCCAAAGAAGGCAATTGATTGTTTGCAATGTGTGTGCATGAGTCTTTTTGGAAATATTTAGCATTAAAAGTGTGTATTGGGTGGTGCAATGACTAGATTCCAAGTGTGTAAGATATTATAGTTAAATTAAACTAAAAGCTACACATTTTCTGACTTTTTTTTTTTCTCTTTTCTTCCTGCGATTGAACACAGATAAATCATACCTGTTGGCTTCAATTATACTCACGTTTTTCAGAATGATGTTGCGTTGCTTCAATGGAAAGTTAACTTATTTCTACATTAAATTTGCTGTAGCTGTCTGGATATATTGAAGGAAATGCGTGAGCGGATCGTGTGCCACATAGTGCAGCCTGTGCCTCTGACACAGTGAGCAAGCTTAATCGCGTGATTAAAACGCAGATCGTTAAAACTTGCGTCTGACAACACATTAGACCCAGAGCGAGGGCGACAGAATCCCCTTTGCACGAAAGGCGATGTTTTAGTGTCGAGGCGGAGGTTATTTTAACTGTGTGCCTCCATAAACAGGAGACGGCAGGTACAGGTGCATCACCGAGGAGATAATTAGTCCAGGAGACAGAACACTGTGGAGAAAAATGTGCCTGTTGTTTTGTTTTCTTGAGTGGTTAAAATTTGTGTTTTGTTTTTTTTTATTTCTTTAAACTGACTGTAGCTCTCAGTTTATTTAGTTGAGCTTGACATCTGGTTCAAATGTTCATTTTGAAGAATGTTTATGCCACTGCTTGATTTTTTCTTTTTTCTTTTTTAAAAGAAAACATTGGCATATCATCTCAGAGGAAAACAGGTGCTTCTCATCAGCCTTAGACGATTCACTTCTTTCTTTCGAGGTGAATCACAGCGAACTCAGTTTCATTCATATCCTCTGTTGTTTGGTACCACTTCAGGCAATATCCTGCCACATTTGTCAATGCGGAAACCTCCAGACGCACTGCAGACATAAAGATCGGGGGATGAATCCACCGACTAATATCATGCTCTCTTTAGGGAAATTTAGTCAATTCCAAACAGCAGACTACACAAAATAATCCAATTGTTACAGGATTATAGACAATAAACTTTCTGAGGGAAGGAAAGGAAGCAAGATAGAGAGAAAGAAGAAAGAGAAAGAGAAAGAAAGGTCACCTTTGAGTCACAAATACATCTGATTGGCAGTTGTCAGGCAAGTTATTTTCTTTGCCACAGCCTGGCATCTCCTGCACCTGATGTCATTGATAAATTTAGCTTGCAATTTCGGAAGAAGGCACACATTCTGCTGAAACTCTTTATAAAGCTGCTGATATATAGCTGCACAGTCATTTCAGAAACTCGCATTCTCTAAAAGATTTTACATTACACCGTTCCTCGGGCATGGTCTGGTTGTTTTTTTTTTTGTTTTTTTTTTCTTCCATCACTCAACCCAGACAGAAACTGAAGAATACCTTTGGGCTTCAGAAAGTCCATGCCAAGCCTGGCCGCTTCACCCTTCACTTGGCCCTGAGCGCTGCATTACAGAAATGTTGCCATCCATACTGGACAGAAATGATGCATCAACAATAAAAATTTCCAACCACACAACTGACAAATGAGTGAGAAGTTAGAAGAAGTCCGTCCTGAAATTTAGAACTGAATTTAAGTGGAAAAACTTGATCTTTGGAGCCCAAAGTTTCTTGACAGCAAACGTTTTGTTTGTACTTATGTTAGTTCCTTGAGATACATTGCCCACACAAAGAGCGATGTGTCCTCAGAAAATTCTATCGTTTAATTGCAGAAAGGACTGCTGACTAATATGTTAGCAATCACTTTCACTAAACTTTGGAGGAAAGGGCAGGGGCATGTGGAGTGTGTTTTCCCCATTAACTATGGCCTGAACTTGCCAAGTTTGTTATCTGCTCATGGCTGCTGTGCTATGAAGTGTTTCATGTGTTTGTTGATGTTTGCATCAAACAGCTTATATATCTAGCATGCCATCAAGTTATAAAGCACAAACTGTGGATAGATGCAGCTTGGTAAAAATGATTTATTTATTTTCTTTTGTTTTTTACTGCTTATGAATGCAGAGCAAAGGAATAATGGAAAGAATCAACGCAAAAACTGTTCCATCACGGTCAGGAGAGATCAATAATTCATGAGCCAATAGTCATGCTTCACTGGTATCAGGAGTGTGAAGACGTATTATGAAGTGGCAAACCATTTATTTATTTAGCCAAGGTTAAGCTTTTTATAATCTGTGATAACTTGATCCCATTATTTCAAACATTTCATAACTAGATAGATTTGGGAAATAGTCACATTTATATTTCATTGTTCTTTGGATTATCTTGGATACATGCTTTTCTGCATGTTTATTTATACATTACAGAATGGAAAGTTTTAACCCTTTACCCTTTAATTATGATTTTCTGCTTCCAGCTGGAGAACGACTAGCATATTACATCCGATTCATTCGACCAATCTCACAAGAAGCCTCATCAAAAAGCAAAGTCTAACTCATTGATTATGAATCACTTCCCGTGCCGTAAACACGAGTTCCACATGAACACAATACTTTTAACAGTTTTGAGGAGGACGCTCCTTTTCACGCCAACAGTTTGAAAGGCTTAACAAAATGCATAACAGCTGAAAACGATCTTTCAACAGGTAGTCGTCAGAGCTATAACGGTGACGTTCAGTTGTTGCTGTGTGGCTGGCACTGCCATGTGCAGCCGTACAGCGGCTCTTCTGTTCCAGACGGCACACTTTTCCCAGCTCAGTGTGCCAGTCATTATTCCTGCTCACAGCTGTTCCTGAAGCAGAACAGCAATGGCACAAACCCTGAACTGTAGGCTTTAAAGATGTGTTTCATTCAGGTCGGTGCGATTTCTGTGATGCAGTGAAGCTTAACAACTAATTCTGGGGGGGGGGATGTTCACTGTATTTTAAACGTTGTTTTCGTCTCCATCAAAATTTAAGTTGTACTTGACCTTCACCCTCGATCATGTCACGAAGACCTTTATAAACAAAGTTTCTGGTTCTGGATGTCACTGGGTGTAAAACCAGCTCCAGACGCCAAGCTGGTGGGAGGGAAGCCTGTCCAGGTTCAACTGTGTTTTACAGAATTACAGCAAGTAATGCTGATAAAGCATCATTCCTATGTCTCGCTGCCTTAAATACTTTCGTTGATATTTTATATTTCAGTTAAAGCCATCTGTGTGATGATGTTTTATTCAGAGGAATAACTGGCTCTCTTCCTGACCTGTGGCAGGAAGTGGCAGAGGCTTACAGCGATTTGGATTCAATGGAAAAGTCACTGATGATAACCATGGAAATGACTAGTGGAAAAAGACAATTTGCTTTATAACGCTTGATCATTTTAAGACTTGCATTTGTTGCCTCTTTTTGAAATGTGTTGGGAAATTGTCAGCCTGCTTCGTTTGCCTGTGTTGATGTGCCAAATATGTTGGATTTGTCTTGGGCACTTTCCTTATTTCCCTATTTAACTTCCCTGTTAAATAAGGAAAGTTCAGCAGCCCATTTGTGTTTTTGATAGAGTTGTCATTGCATGTAAAGTCTGCAAGCTGTTCTTATAATATCCATTATGATATTTTTTAAGGAATATGCTTTCTTAAAAACAAATCAAATTAAAGTACTAAACCCAAACTATTTAGTTGTTGTTTAGTTTTGCTGTCAAGTTTTTATAAAAAAAAAAAACAAGAGCACTAAGAAATGTTTATTTGCCTTCATATTTATTCATGAATTTGATAACATGCAATCAGTGCACAACAATAAAAATACAATAAACTGCTTCTGTGATATGTCATTTCATCTTTAGGCATGTCCACCTGAGAAACCTACTGAACAAGTAACAAGTTAAGAATCATCATCTGATTGTCTGCTGTGATATCTGGTGTGTGTGTAGGCGTGTGTGTGTGTGCTGTGTTTCTCTATGTTGCCTTGTGATGGACTGGTGACCTGTCTGTGGCAGGTCACCAGTCCTTCTTAACCAGTAAGAAGGACTGGGTCAGAAATCCTTCTTACCCAGTGACCACTGGAGATAAGTACCAGCCACACCTCAGCAGTATGAGACAATGCATGGATTTTTCTTTCGGTGCAATTTTAAAAATATCCTACACATCGTGTGATATTCTGTATTTGCATTAAGGTAAAATAGTCACAGAGTGGATATAATTTTGCAAAAATTGTTGTCATGACTGGAAAGTTTCGAGGTGAGACAAGTGCGAGCTTCGTGACCTGTCTGTCAGTAGCTTTTCTGGTGACAGAAATAAATGCAGTAAAGAGTCTCCAGAAACATATTTTCTTTTACACAGCAAGGCAGTGAATCCCTTGCTGTCACCAGTGAGTCGGCCAAGTCAACTAAAATTTGCAGCTCTCAGCTGCTGCAGCACTGGATCATTTTAAGAGAGAAAGCTTAGTTGTTGAAGAGTAGTGTGCACTACATCATCACAGGCAGTCAAGTCAAAATGATCTTTACCTTTAGTGGGAGTAGATTGAATTCCTTAAATTCACAAACAAAATGACGATTCTTTGCTCTAAGTACTGATAAAAATGTAGATAAAAATGTAAATGTCATGATTTCCGTGTGTTTCATGCCGCTTCTCCGCTCTGCCTCTTCTCGGGGCAGACAGTGGCGTTTTAAGGTGAGAAGAGTGTGACCTCAAAGCCCAGAGCTAGTTGTAGATGGAGCTGGATGTAAATGTAAACAACCATCTCTACAACTTCAAATTTCTGACTTGAGTTAGTTTAACAACTTTCCTTTAACAAAATACTAAATCCTTTGATAATCAGGCTCCAACAGTTGGTTTACTGTAACTCCTTCATGTTGTGATTGGCCAAAAGGCACACTGAGTCACAGATGTCTTCCCGTGACGGTTCTATTTAAATCCCCCATAATGCTTGAGTGTAAAGCCTTGCAGCATCTCAGGAAATGAGGGTGATGAAAATGATCATGGGGCGAGTGGGAGATGGGAGAAATGGTGACACTGAGGCTTGACGGTCAGACGCTGGAGATGAAGTGAAAGATGGGGTGCCAGTGTTAATTAGGCGATGGCTTGCTGACTGAAGGAAGTAAATAATGTTGTCATTCAGCAGTATCCTGATCTGACAGACACTCGCTAATTATCTGTCATCCCTTTGCCACATTTGTCTTTCTGTACCTTAAATGAGAGCAGCAGCGTGTAAAGTGAACCACATGCAACATCTGATTAATTTCCCCTTGCAATGATGCTCAAATGTTTTATTTTGTTTCTTTTTTCTTTTTTATTAATTTTCTCTTGTTTCCACGTTACAGCCACCAAACGTAATGTTGCTATTGGGAAAGTTGCATGGGACCTTTTAAAAAAAAAAAATCTGAAGTGAATAAAGACCTGTACAGGTGGCTACTTTTATGGATGTGATGTGAAGACAGACTGAAGTAAATGCAGACAAAATGGATGAAAACCTGTTAGAAGCTGGTAAGACTGGACTATAGATTCACTCGTGAGGACGATAACAGCCCCAAAAAGACAACGACTCAAACATGAAGCACCAGCGAGAGTGGGACGATCATGTTCATCTGTTACAACGGTCCAGTCAAAGTTCAAACCAAAAATCCAATTAAGGATCTGTGACAAGACTTCAAAAATGATGTCCATTAACAATCTCCATCCAGTTTGCTTGGGATATCTTACAAGAACAAATCAACGATTGACATTCCACAAAAATAGTTTTAAAAAAAAAAAGAAAAAATTCTAGACCCTTAGATATTTATTTTGAAAAATTTGAAAAAAAAATTGGATTTGTAGACGGGGCGTGAGAGAGCGCGAGAGAGACATGCTTACAGCTAACAGTATGTTTAGGTCATTTAGGACTTAGGAGGAAAAAAGGAGTAATGAGGACAGATTTTTCAAAAATGTCCATCAGGTTGTTAATTTTCAATGACAGACAAAACAATCCAGATTTCTAAATAGAGCTTGAGGTCAGATTTTTAATAATTCGTTGTAAGCTAGTAGTTGTCACATGACTTAGATGCTCAGTTTGACAGATATCAAATTTCTTTTAATGTGAAAGATTGATCCATTTGAATTTTTTTTTATTTTTTTTATTCTTGTGCTTCTTTGGGAAAAAATAAATAAAGATTTTATTTTTATCTATTGTCATTACTATTAATCGTGGCACACACAAAGTACAAGCACTGCGCATGTATGAGTTGCCAAATTTCCCGGCATCGTCGTAAAATCTTGCTTTAGTTTGTTAATAAATGTATTCATGCAGCATAGTTTGATGTTGTTGGATGATTCTCACAGGTATTTCCTCAAAGTTTTGCATCTTGCTTTAAGCTTGAATTTCTCGTGAGGGAGCGCCGATGGAGAGCAGAGTGCAATTAAACTATATTAGATGTAATCATACAGGTGGGCCGCCGCCACCTTCCACCTACTACCATTGTTGACATTTACGGTTGAATATATAGAACTATACACAGGTAGAATATGGCGCTGTACAAAACAGTACTATAACTACTACTATTACTGTTAATAACAGTATTTAACGTGCTGAGGGCTCAACCCTACAAGGCAAGTCACAATGGAGCAGAGAGGAGAGATGGAAAGAGCTTCTATCACGCAAAAATGTTTCTAGTTATTGTCCCCCTCCCAAAAAACGTAATTTGATTTCTGCCCCTGTATGGAGGGCTGTCAATTATAATAAAGAAACAACTGTTAATATAAACATAATATTTTGTCGTTGATGCAAAGCATAGCTGCGTCATGGGGTTGAGCAACAAGCGTGTTCATGATTTTGTCCTTGGCCTCTGCGTCACATATCTGCAAAGTTTTCAACAACATTTTTTTTTTTCCTTATTCTTGTTATTTTTCAGATTTTTTTCCTGGCAAACAAAGAGACGGACTCGCAGAAAGAGGCATAAACAGCACCCACTGCCAACCTCCACCTCGACTCTCACCTTGGCGAAGGAATTACAATCTACAGTGACAGCAAGTCAACAGATCGCAGTTTGAAAGCTTGTCAAAGGGCTTTTCGCGCGAGGTGTGAAGTCTTTGAAGAAGAACCTTTAACAGTGAGACGCCGAACACTGCAAATTCTGTTCAACTTAATCCTGCTCAGCTATGAAAAGCTTTTGCACTTGTCTTTTGCCTTTCATCTTTTGAACAGACAGCCGTCGCTCACCGATGCTTCCAAAGATGTGCTGATCAGTACTTTACTTGAAGTGATGCTGGCTTCCGATTAACAGCGACATAACGTCTAATAAGGTAAAATGACCGAACAGCTGAAAACGGCGCTGCTCCGTACAGCTGTGGGTCTATTTCTGGATGCTTTATTTTCATAAGCAAATCACGGTATGATTGTTATAATCAGGAGATGGCCCCGAGAGATAAAACCGTCATTATCCAGTTGTGCCAGATTTATAATGAATTATAATGTATGTGATTATCAGATAGTCATGTATAATGAGTTTATAATGTCCTAGCTTTGCTCACAATAGACTGTAAGTCTCCTCCTCCTGGTATCTTATCAGTTTTTATCACAGTTAGCTCTCTCTTACATCCTTTCGCTTAGACTTTCTCCAGTAAGTGAGGTGGAATAAAGGTGAAGCCCATCTGCCGTGTCAAGGACACTCCCCCCCACCCCCCCACCCCCAAGACAAACCTGCAGCATAATCAACAATCCGATATGGATAGAGATATTTGCCTTCGTGTCTACAGACGTGGTGCCAGCTGTATTTACCAGGACATCTTGTATTATGAACTTAATCTCTTTACCAAGCCCTGCCTGTCTGTTATGGATGGCACTTGCCATTTACAGAAGAGAGCCCAAGGCCATCAGTCATGTGTGTGTGTGTGTGTGTGCGCGTGTGCGTGTGTGTGTGTGCGTGTGCGTGGAAGTGGGTGAGTGTGTGTGTTTAGGTGTTACAGGGGCGGGGTTGGTAAAGCTTTTACGTGTCTGCATGTGCCCTCATTGAAACAGAGCAGAGGGATAAAAGTTGCAAAAGAAAACAAAAAAGATCAAATATTCACAAGAAATGTGAAATGAATTGCCAAAAAAAAAGGTAAGAGATTGTGATAGGAGACCGTAATGCCCAGGTGAAATTGGATCATGTCACTTGTTCTGCTCCGAAAGTGATCAAATCACTTCGAGATGTTTGTGTAGCTCTTTATCAAGTCCAGATGACCCCAAAGTTATTCATGCAACATTCAGTGATTCCCATTCATGCCGCACCAATGCACAAGCTCATGGGCTGGCTACTTTATCGTAGCCACAGCTGAATTAAATTCATTTCAAAAACAAATCACAAAAGTAGCATCAGCCACATTCGTCCTCCAGTCAAAGTAGCATCTTTCACAATTCTGCAATAAATTCTTCTAATGTAATTATTTTTCCAGCTAAACAGAAAGAAAATGGATGAATCTAAATATGTCTATGTTCCCTCCTTTCCCTAAGTGTTTTTAAATAGAGTCTCCATGCACTTCATTATTGCTTAATGAGCATCAACATCATTAGGGTATGCATAAAGCGATGTATAATGGCTCGTTATAAGTTTGTATAACAAGCTGCATCTCGGTAGAGTAATTTGTACAATAAAGCACAGACGCTGTACAGGTTGTCAGTCTGTTGTTGTGAAGCGGAAAAATATTGAGATGTGAAACAAATTGGTGTTTACCCATTTTTGCTGGGAAAAGATAAAAATAGTCTTTAGAAAAAACACTGTCGTCGTTTAAAACGCAAATCCATTATTAAACGCCTGAAGAATATTCCTTACCATTTATGTTAGTAATTTTGCAATTAATAATTTCCTTCAATTTTTTTTTTTTTTTTTTTTTTTTTTTTTTTTGTTTTCATTCAATGTTTATTTTGATATCAAGACCTGATGAGAAACTTGACCAGGTCTTGTCAATAACTGTTGCAGCTTCCCTTGTACAACAAGTGCTGGAGTGTTGATATGTCAGTATTGATCGAGGGCTGACCCTTCCTTCATTATGAAAGCAACAACAGCAGTTTCTAGGTGACTGCTTCATGAATAATATGTTTCATTGACTTGACTTGGTCTCTTGAGAAACTATGACAAAGTGCAGCAAAAAGGGGTTGTTGACAGCAAAGTTTATCATTGTCACTGAAATTGCCTTCATGCCAAGCTCACCTTTGGATCTTGCAGCGACGCCGTTTCGTGTCTTTGGTCAGCAGTCGTATGTATACATGTTGAAATGAGCCACATTCAGGTCACTCACTCAAAACACATCAACGTTTTTATGTATCTAATATTAGAATTGAACTGGTGTGTATTTAGAAATGGGAAAAAAACAAACTATCTCAGATCATTTTTGCATCATCTGCTATGAAAACAAGGACTGTAAGTGTGGCCTACATTATTTCTACAGCGGTCCCGGAAAATTTTCTATTCATACGTTGGTGTTCGTAAAGATCTTATTGATCTTTAAATACATCTTTACATGTAGGAACAAAAGAACGTACTTGCTTCCAACAGAGAAGGGCCACATCATTAAATCCTAGTGATAAATGTTCAGTTTGATTTAAAGGGTGAGAAGTGTAAGCGTGGTTCATGGCTCCTGTCTTGACTACATCATTGCACTTGACACAATTTGTGAGCAGGCAGGAAAGATGAAGCAAGAGCAAGAACAGTTGCTCTGTTAATGTTACAGCATTTATAGTCATGGTAATTACAGTTTTTCTTAGTCACTTTAGTGCATTTCTTAGAAAAAAATTTACATTCTCAAAACTACCATCTTCTAATCATCATGTCACCTGTGCACACCAAAAAAGCAAGTTTCTCATTTCTGTGAACACGTTGCAAATACTTTGTAGACAGAGAATCACTTGCATTGATTAGTATGCAAATGCTTTGCATTGGAATGTAAAGTATTTTGCATTCTAATGTAAATACTTTGCATAAAAATGCAAATACAATTCTCTGCCTTTTCTTACATTTTCATCTGCTAATGTCATGCTGATCACAATGCATTTATATTGGTCTCTGTTAAAGTCTTGTTGTTATAATACGTAAACCATCGCTGGGAATTTTCATTAGATTTTTTTTTCTAATTCTGTCATTAATTGCTAAATTGCGCCTTGGAGAATAAAGCTTTATCAAACATGGGTTAATGTGTGAAGCATTAATGATCAACCAATAAGCAAGCTGTTTTCCACTTTCAGCCAGAAACTTCATTTCTGAGACTAGAGTGAAACCTTTCCTGTGAATCTCACTAATATTGGCTTAAGTTGTAATTACGCTGCTACAGACTTGAACTGCTGGATAACAAACTGAGCGCTTTTCCTAACTCTGCTATGTTCTAATCCTTCTCTCTAATTTTGCATTATTTGCGGTTGTTTAAACTTTTAATTTTATATCAGCGCTGACTTTCACTCCAGGTTGAGTTTGGTTGGGACACCTTCCTGGAGGAGTGCATTGGCTGCATTAATGTCTTTCAGTGTTTAACCCTGTGCCTCAGACAGAGCTATTGGCTGAGTTTTACTTTAATCAACTGAATGTAATGTCTTTCATCCCATAGACTTGAAAAATGGCTCAGAGCTTTTCTGCTTATCTGTGTTTCTGTCCTATATGAAGCCACCCAGTGAGTGATTCAATTAAATCTGCTGGATTTCCTTGGATATTATTTGAATTCACTTTGACTTTGTGAATTGGCACTGCTTGTAAATGAACTGGGGTGAATTGACTCAGGTAAACTACATTAAACAAGAAGGTAACAAATACCCTGAAAGTTTATTTTCACTTTACTGATTAACTTTATGGCAACATAAGGTTTCCGGGCTTTCCCTGAGTTTTACGATGTGGAGAACAGCACCTCTGGTTTGCAGTCAAACTTTTGCCACCAAAGCAAAGAACCTATAAAGCCAAAAGTTTGTTTGATTCAGAACATGATACTGTCTAGTTTTAAAACAATTTCCTATGCGAGTCATACTGATTGCAACAATTTTATGTACTGAAGTGCAAATAAGAACGTGGGGAGACATGCTGATTGCGCCTGTGATAACCAGGACAGGAGACTAATGTGTCTTCTAGAGTGTACTCAGTGGCTGAAAAATAGGCAATACAGTTTCAAAACAGATAAAAAAAAAAAGGTCACTCATCTAAATAGAGATTCAAAGGTCTCAAAAGCATCAAAGCATTTTATTTTTTCCCCTGTTGCCAGCTATTGTGGGACTGGAACAAAAGATTTCTTTCCCAGTATGGACCTAAAAAAACTCATTTTAACACACTAAAAAAAGACACTATTATAGCTCAGACATTACCATTATTTGGTTTTATGCAAAATAATCACCTTATGTGAAATGACTTATCAAAAAAAAAAAAAACAAAAAAACATCAGCATCCATGGCAGCTTTGATAAAGCAGCCTTCAAATTAACATTTAGATGGAAGTGACACTTCGGTACCTTGTGAGTCAAAGGTCCCAGAGGAGAGCGAGGAGAAAAAACTGCATCCATCATAGTCACTTTGCGTGCCCCCGAGGAGGGCTATAAAGTGGTCTCACAGTTAAAACTCCCCCACTTGATTAGTACCCATTAAGTCAATTATTGTCAGGTGTTTCTTATGATCTACCATGGTATCATGGTGAGGCTTTGAATCAAGATCTGCCTTTTTTTTTTTTTTTTTTTTTTTTTTTTTTTTTTTTTGTTCTCACGTCGCCATGAGCAACATGAAGGCTAAAAAAAGCAAGATGGCTCAGAAGAGTGTGACAAACTGTTTTTCTGTGACAAGGTTCACACTTTCAGGATACCCTTTGGAGTTTTTGGCCAGAGATTCTGCACTTTGTACAAAGCGCCATATTGTATATGAACATAGCTAAATCTGCACTGTGATTTTCGCATCTTTATGGCGTTTTCGCACCTTCACACATGCCTCTTGCCGCGTTGGTTTGCACAGTCTCTTCATACCATTTTCCCATGCAGGGGCCACTACGTTATTCTCTCCTTGGAAGACCAGACTGGACGTCACTTGATCTTTTCACTCTCGTGCTGCTGAAGTCTGCACCAATGGATGACTGGCAGCTCAATCAGAGAGAGGGATCACGGTGTGGTGGTACTGCAGGCTCTCTCTGCTGCTTTAAAACATCAAATGAAGTGTAACAAAAAGGTTTGAGGGTCTGCTTTCATGGTTGCATTTGCCTGGACTTGCTACTGGCTGCACAGGATTTTATTTCAGAATATCAACGTAAAAGGGGTCAACTACAGATGTACAGCTATGCCTGTCCTCCAATTCAAATTGGTATTATCTACCATGTTAATTCCATGAAGTAAGGCTTGTTTAGCTTGAAAAATAAGAAGTTCAAGCTGTTTGTGTGGATTTGCAAGGCACTGCAAATCTAAATTGGAAGCTCAGAAAAGGAATATTGACCCAAACATGCAATTTTGTGTTAACATAAAACCTAACAACGTCTCAAAGAGGGCATGACAACAGCAGCTTTAAGAGTTAGTAAGATTTAAAAAAGAAACATAAAATGTGCAACAAGCTGTTTTTCTGAACGAATTTTCACCATATTTAATTTGAAGAATCCAGTTATTTGTAATCTCATGCAAAATTGTGAAACTCTGATGAGATGAAAATTGTTTTGCTCAGGTTGTGGAGCAGCTCTGGTCTATTCCTAAGACCAAAGCTGTAAGATTTTAACATTAATCTATTCCAATAGATACCGCGGTGCCTGAAATGGTGAAGGAAAACTGCAGTTCTTCACCTTTGGTAGAGAGACATTAAAGAGTTCTCATTTGATGGCAAGTCATGATGGAATCACAATAAAATCATGTGGATTGCAATATAAAGAAAGTAGCTTCCTTTTGTAGCTGCAGCATATTTGAAAAAAAAAATTTAAATGTAAGGCTCCGGCATTTCTCTGAGATGGAAACTTTCCAGGAGGATAACCGTCTCTGCAGAAAATTACTGATCGGATCTGCATGAGACGATGGCCAGACGAAAACCATTCCTTTACAAAAGGCACTTCTATAGCAACCCGTCTGGAGTTCGCCAAACGGCACCAGAATGATTCTCAGACCATGAGAAACAAGATTCTCTGGTCTGATTGAACTCCTTGGTGTTCAGTCAATATGTTTACAGGAAACCAGGTACGACTCATCACCGATCCTGCAGGAAAGCATAGCGGTGATAGAATCACATTATGGAGATTATATGCAGCAGAATGAACTGACTGCAAAAGGAAACTTTTATAGAAAATATGTTTTTACATATTTGTTGAAAATATGATAGAATAATGTGAGACTGATGTTCTGTGACCAAAACTTGAGCTCCTTTGCCTTCTCCCTGTGATCCTACAGCCATCTAGAGAAACACACATCTTGGTCAGAAACAACCCATCAGAGCCAGGAAGTGGATCTTAGAGCTGCCAATCAATCTCATGTATGTGCTGCTCGCATCCCTCCTCTAACTTTATACTACACTATTGCTACTTCCCCACAACAGAACTTCACGTGAATGCGCAAGCTTGTCAGCGTGATGCTCTGCCATTAGCACAGCTGCAGTACTTACACAAGGGTGATTGGCAGTGCTAAGACCTTAGGAAACAGAGATAAAGGAAAGGAGCCTGATTTTTCACAGGTTATCTGTGATTATAATTAATTGTGCTGTTACTTCTTGTTTTTGAAGAAATTAAAGTTGTCTAGAAGAGAATATTTAGTGTTAATTATTGTGCTAATTGTGGAGTCCTGAGCAGCTCACAATCTGCTAATTAACCCAACTAATCAATATGGGTATGTCTGTGTACTTCTTTGTGTGATTGTTCATTTTAATATTAGAACCTGATAAATTGTTCATGCTTCATGTTGTGCTCTGATACAGGAATGTATCTTTTAACAGACCTAAAAACCTAAAACAAGACTCCCCACCTAATCCTGACGTCTTCCTGTGTTATTCTGTAAGATGCTAATCAAACGAAGTAGACAACACACAATCTTTGCGAAAAAAATCTGAACCGTCTTTAAACTTAATCAACAGGTTTGTCTTCTACTATCCCTCTCTACCAATACATCACGGCTGCTGTGAGAGTAGTAAAAACAATCTCATATTGTGCGAGAACAGAGCTTGTTGACCATCCCGCTGACCTGTCAAGGTGAGAGATTGCCCCGCAACCTGTTCGGCTGTCTGGGACTCCGAGGGGAATCCGTGCGCAATACGAGTGCAACAAATGTGATAGTGAGTGAGGTACCAAGAAAAGGTGACACCCAAGCAACATACGAGCGGCGAATTCACGTCATATTGTTCAGACGTCCAGAGGGCAGCTGACAATATCTGTGATGCATTGCAGCACCTCCAGCTCTGTAGCTCATAGTCAGTTGTCTTTTGGTTAGATGAAACCGTATGTTGTGGATAAACAGCCACCAGCGCTCTTTCCCCCGTCACTGCGCTCCAAGAGGAGAGTCACTTTGATTGCCACGGGAGATAAAAAAAAAAAAAAAATCTTCATCAATAATGTAAATATGTCATTAATGACTTCACTATTTCCTTTAGATCTCCCCTCCCACACCTCCACACGGCTGTTGTCCCTTCATTTCAACCACACCTTCAGCACCGTTACATGCAGGAGGAAAACAAATGCAGCAAAAGGAAGCCATTGATAAAGCAGTCGTTAACCTTTTCAGTAAAATTACGGACGCGGATTCGCTTCCTGTTTCACTGTTGGTGTAAATCTCCAAGGGCTGCAGCCAGTTATTTCTGCAACAGAATTCCACCTGGCTGTTATCAAAGTTTGCTTCACTCAAATATTTACACTCATTTGCATTTCCAATGAGTGCACATTCACAAATGTAACTGTAATTGGATGCGTGATTGCAAAAAAAAAAAAAAAAAAAAAAAATGATGGGTTTGGTTTGAACTCATAATTGTTTGATGGTGTTTTTAGTGTCAATTTTGTCAGTTTCAATATTTATTTATTTTGAAAACATTGAAATCTCTTTTCCATATTTAAATGAATACTAAGCGTCATTTCCCTGAAAATGATTATTAAAAAAATTATGCCTTTCCGGCAGCGCTGACTAAACTCAGTTAATCTTGTTGTGCAAAGTGACCCACAATGAATGATTACAAAAGATATATGATGTACTTTTCAATTCAGATTTGCCAAGGTGTTTTAGATTCTCAACCATCAAGGAAATACACACAAATAGAGCACATCGCCCCAGTTCCAAAGCCTAAAGTTCTTCTACTAGAATACTAGAATACTTTATAAAGAACCGTTGTTGCATCAACCTTCCAGACCACTCAGGTTTTCTGGCTCTGACCTGCTCTGCATCACCAGAGACAGAATCAAACATAGAGAAGTAGCTCTCAGTTTTTATGCACCATAAACCTGGAACAAACTTCCAGAAAACCGCGAAACACCCAAAACACTGAGTTTCTTTAAATCACAGCTAAAATCCTACTTTGATTAATGCTAACTGGAACGTTGACTATTATGTTTTGTACATGTGATGATCATTCTTGATTATGGAAACTGGTCAAATGTAATGTTAGTTGCTTGTTTCAGAATCTGTTATTATGTTGTGCTCATGTAAAGCTCATTGACTTTGGACTGATGGACGGACAGACGGAGATGGAGTCAAAACGAACGTCTGCAGGTTCCATCCGCTGCACAGTGATTCACTACCCTCTGACTAGGTTGTCTGTTCATCACAGGACCAACATGCAGAGAACCCCAACCAGGCATTCACAAACTCACTCCCAATTTAGAGGTCAAACAACCAAACATACACTTGTTTTGGATTACGCGTCGAAGCCAAAGCACTCAGAGAGAGCTGACACATTCACCAGAAAAACATGCAAACTCTGCTGATACAGGCGGGACTCGGACTTCAAACTTCGTGCTGCAAGGCAACAAGTGCTAATAAATGTGACTTCGTGCAGCCCGCAGTCTACCAGCTATTTAGAATGTAATTTGGTTGCTGAAGCATTACAATAAGTGGCATCATCATCTGCTGTTTAAAATTTAAAACCACTTTGAGTCTTGTCTGTAATGAAAGACTTGCATAAATTAGACTGCATGGTGTAATTGGCAGGTAACAGTATAGACTGTAGGAAAGCTGGAAGGAAAACGCATCTCGTTTCAATCTGAGGGCCAACATTCTGCAGTGTTTTCACTTGAAGGTCTGGCATGATGCTTATGTTGTCGCCACAGGCCGAAAAGTATGAAAAAATAAAAGTTTTAACTGTTACGTTAAATATTTTTTAAATTATGTTTCTCAAGGCAGGTAGTAAAATCAGTTAAATCAGTCCTATGACAGTGAGATTGTCACTTGTACTAAGAACAACAACAACAACAAAAAAATACTGCTTCTTCTAAAAACGAAACGCAAACCTGCAGAGTCTGGATGTGTATTATCAAATATAGTTTTAAGTAACTCCTGAGTCCACTTTCACATCATGAACGATTTCTTAATATGATGTGCCTGGTTTGCAGCTTTTCAAGCACAGTTTCAGATGAAACCCATCTGAAACCTCGTTGCTAAAACAAACCCAGTGGCGAAGGTTTTCGAATTTTGAATGGAAATGTATTGTCTCCAGCCATGAATAGAATATAAAAGCAATCAGTGGACAGAAATGAAAATCTCTCATATTAATACATAAGGAAACAGAATGACTAACAGCTACTATTAAAGAAAATAAAAGACGCTTCTAGGGTATTATAATAAATAGAGATGCATCTATTGAGATTCTCTCAACTAATTCCAATTTACTGAGGACGGCTTAAGCTTGAACTAAGCTTGCGCCATCGTCCCAACCCATCAGTCCATACGATTCACCTCACTTTTTTCCCCTTTTCTTTATATTAAACTAAAAAAAAAAAACAATCTGAACCAGTATACCCAGCCAACATTGGTATGTGACCCTATAATGAAATTCTCAGGCTGAATAGATGTTGGCATCAAAAGAAACATAGATTTCTATTACTTATCCACTGAACTAATCAGAGGAGAAAAGACTTGAATGCTGCATTAGGTGAGCCCCTCATTCTGCTGCTCAGTGTCAACTGAGTGGACCACAAATAACAAATAGAAATTGACATATTCTTTCTTTCTTTTTTGCCTCATGGCACCCTTGATGCAGGGCACCCTACAGAGAGCTATACTGTGTGGAAAAGCCCCGGAGAACATGCAGCTGTTATGTAAATCAAGGCCAGCCTATTTGCTACCTTGTGTGGCACTAGATCTAAATACTGCCAGGGTACTTGCTATTGGTTAATATGTTGAAAAATGATAGGTCATACTTTTCCAGCATTTAATGAACAAACAAAGAAAGTTTATTTCCGGTCTGCTAATCAACGACCAAAGTCAAATTAAACAAAGTTGGCCAATTCCATATCTGATTTGATCGACATGTGCATCACTAGCTCTGGTGATGCTTCTTGAGAAAAAGAAATCATCTTGGGAAAATAATTTGAAGAAGCCAAATTCTTCTAAAAAGTCAAAGACCTAGAGGACGTTGCATAACTTGTGAACCCACTTTCATTTAACGCCTTATATGTCCCTACATGTGGTTGCTGGTTGCTCCTAAGCCCATCCCCGTTACCTTACCAACACGTTTTATTATTTCATGTCCAGGGGTGTGGAGGGGCGAAGTGTGCCCAACCATCAAGGAGAAAGCTTTGACGTGACGTAAGACCCCTTTACCCTTCCTACGCTCCAGCTGCTGATTGGCTTTACGTAGGTTTCTGGCTAATATTTAATACAGCAAAGCGCGGACGTCTCATTTATCAAGACTGGATCTGGGCGCATATCCGCTCCACTTCGCACCAGGGCGCACGCAGCTGACGCATTCAACAAACCTGCCAGAGGAAAAAAAACAAAACAGGTAAATATATATTTCTGAATGTTTGAAATGTTTCTTGATAAAGTACAATTTAGATTTGCAGTCAGTTTATGCTGTTTTTTTTTTTTTTTTTTTTTTTTTACTACGTCAAAAATAAGCAAACCTGGATGAATCATGCCCATGTCAGTTAAACCTTTGCGCTTCTTTACGCAGTAGTTATTCTTTTTTTGATCGCAACAACTAGATGTGTTCTTTCACAAACAAAAGAGTGACTGTGAATATTTTCCGGACAGCTGCTGCTCAGAAAATGAAACGAGGCTTGCTCCTGGTGACTTTGTTCCTCATCATGAAACTTCACTTCAGTCATTCCAGACGCGAAGAAACCGGATCGCGCGCAGCCTCCTCAGACGTAAGGTCTCCCCGAAGCTCGATTTTCACTGATGACTTTATTTTTTATTTTTTCCCCCTCCTCTCAGGAGAAAATGACTATTTTCATTCCTATATCTTCAGCAGACTGTAAGACTGGAAGACCTGCAGCGGAACATACTGAGGAGACAGTCAGAGCCGGATCCGGACAGCTTTTACGGGATGCTGGGCAAAAGAAACTCTGGTTAGTGAATGTATCTGCTGATTTAAATTTGTATGCATTTTATGCTTTATTGCGTTGTTTGCAGAATGTCATTACCTATAGAGAAAATGGCAACACTGATAAATCAAATAGTACATTTTTCTTTTTTTTTTTTTGGAAAACTTTTGCTACTGGAAGACCTGAAGCAGAGCGTTCAAAGGAGACTGGCAGAGCCGGATCCTGACAGCTTTTACGGGATGCTGGGCAAAAGAGATGCAGGTCAGTCTGTTGTCAATATGTCTGTTGGCTTTATTTATGTCTTCTCTGTTTTATTAGTTTTGTCTATATAATATCATCAAATAAAGATGCAATGGTAAAAATCAAATAGTAATTTTTTTTTTTTGTTTTTGGGAAACTTTTGCTACTGGAAGACCTGAAGCAGAGCATCCTAAGGAGACTGGCAGAGCCGGATCCTGACAGCTTTTACGGGATGCTGGGCAAAAGAGATGCTGGTTAGTCTGTTGTGAATATGTCTGCTGGCTTTATTTATGTATTTTCAGTTGTACTGGTTAATATACGTATATATATATATATATGGTCAATTTCTTTTTGGAAAATGTTATTGACAGAGCCTGAGCTTTTCTTGTTTCTGTGTTGACGGCACAAGAAATACCTGCTAGACTGTTGTTAATATGTCTGCTGATTTTATTTATGTATTTTATTGTTTTTCACTATTTTTTATAATATCAACAAGTAAAGATAAAATGGTAAAATTGGTAAATCAAATTGTAAACTGTGAAGGTTTGTTGGTTTTTTTTTTTTTTTTGGAAGAATTTGTTACCTGATTTTGTGTGTCCTCTTTGGCTTACAGATGAAGATTCGAAAACGGCAGCAAAAAGTGAGATTCATCATAATTCCGACCTGATAATCCAATCAGTATGTTTGTGGAATAAAAACATTAATTTGTTTTCTCTTTATTAGGGGAAACGGATGAGCTGTTTTTTGGTCTTATGGGAAAAAGAAGCTCAGACTCTGGTGAGTGTTAAAGCTCTCAGGAGTACAATAGGTGCTGTTCTGATATTTTTATTGGCCACCTAAGTTCCTCTTTCCAATTCTAGTACATAGACAAAATGACACTTGTAATCTGTGCTCCTATAATGAACCTCTTTGTCTCTTTGCTCTCTTAGATAATAGTCCCTGGAGAAGAGAGTATCCAGAACGGAGAGGAATGTTTCTCAACAAGTTCAGACTGAGGCAAGTTCTCGAGAAATTCAGGTAGCATATATGAACACATATATGTACACACACATAGGTGGCTGATTTATCATTTCTGCATATGATATCTTTGGTTTTTTTTTTGTTTGTTTGTCTTTCTCAGGTCACTTCAGGGGCTGTAGGCACATTTTTCAGTTTGGCTTCGATTGAAAATCGCAGAGGAGCACAAACGGCCAACGAGTCTGACGGAAAAGCAGCCAAGCAGCTGGTTGATGAAAGTAACCATAAACCAAGCAGATTGTAACTGTTTTACCTGAAAGACAAAGAATAATTACAAGCAGTGGCGGCTCCAGAGATTTTTTTTTTCTGCAGTTGCTTACGGGGGCTAAGCTTTTTTTTTACTGAGGGTGCTGCAAAGGTTCATTTGTTCTTAAAGTTCCCAACACACACAGAAGCAAGCACAAACAGAGGCACACTCAAATCTCAGACATCTTCAACAGTGACCAATAAAGTGGAGAGTGAATATGTTAAAGATGCAGTATGTAACTTTTACAAAAAAAAAAAAATATATATATATATATATATTTGTTGAAATTCTCAATATGTCATGACAGTATGATATCAGACAGATAATCTGTGAAAAAAAATCAAGCTCCTCTGCCTTTTCCCAGTGCTCCCAGTGCTACCGAGACAACCAATAAAAGCCAGGAGGAGGGTCTTAATGCTGTCAATCAGCATCTCCCCTGGAGCTGCTCATCTCATGGTTATGCATCCATGGATGAACTCCTTCTTGTTGCTACTGCAACTGCTTCCAGATATCAGAGCCTGTTGTGAATGTTTATGCTAGCTAGCATAGCCACTAATGACGGCAGATACACAATTTTCTTGTAGCGGTAAGTTGTGTCGCCACCATTCAGAACATTGAGAAGCAAGTACGTGAAGTCATCGGAGCTAAGACCCTCCTTGTTGCTCTCATTGGCTGTTTTTGGTCAGGAGCGTTGCCTTGCTACAGACGGCAATAGCAGCTCAGGGAGAAGGTGGAAGGGATTGTTCTTTTCAGATCATGTCATTTTAAACTGTCACAACATGCTGATAGTTTTAACAAATATGCAAAATACACATTTTTTTTATTAAATTTACATGCTGCAGCTTTAATTAAAGCATGCATGACAGTACTGCTGAGAAACATGCCATGATATCTTAACAGTCTTTATCAATAAGTATTGATTTCTTTTTTTTGTTTGTTTTGTTTTAAATATCTAAAATACTGCCAAATTGGTAATGTGACCTTCCCTGTTTTCTCCACAGTTTCCTCTTGAGCTGTTGGTCCCATCTTTGGAAAATTGGGCAGTAGAAAACAATCCATTTTTGCATCTCTTGCTCCTTTCCGTTGTTTACCGGGAGTGAACATAGCCGTACAAGTTCATTTTCTGTTGCAAGATGCGATTTATTTTATTTATTTATTTATTTTTTACTCAGTATAATCATTGGTTCTTGTTTTTATTAATTAGTTGTGTTTTATGAGGGAAATATCACAACAACCACATGCTAAAGAATAGTGACATAGATGAAGAAGAAAAATGGTAACCTGATATTTCCTTGGGGGTGCTATGACTTCTCCAGGGGGAGCTGTAGCACCCCCGTGGGCCCCCCCTGGCGCCGCCACTGATTACAAGTCATATTTTCAGTTTTTCTTGTTCTCTCTTTTATTGTTCAAAGTTGAAAATAAACATAAATTTCACATATTTTCTAGAGGGCTGTCAACATTAACCTGATAACACATGCGACTGATCTAAAAAAAAAAAAAAAAAGTGTTACAATAATAATCTCATAAACACAGATTAATGATGCTGACCTAAAAGAGTCTCTCTCACGGAGGGTTACCTTGTTCACAGCAGCGCGGAGCAAAGGTGAACGTTTTCTGCAATACCAGACAGCAGCAAAGGTTGAACTTTGTTCAACTGTCTTGTGTCGCGTCGCTTCACCACCCACCTCGAAATTTCACATACACATTTCTAAATTACCGCTTACAACAAAATGACTTAAACCTCCCTGAATACCAAAACCTGGGAAACTGAGAATCTTCAGGCGAGTGTGGTTTGATATAATAAGACATTAACTTTCTTTTAATGCACGCATACAGTGGTGTTTTTTTTTATATGGCCTAGATGGACAGTTGCCCAGGGCGACGTCAGTAACTGATGAGGAAGCCAAGAAACTAGAAAATAAAATACTATCTCCAAGTTGTCCCCTAAATATATTTGCTGCAACTTGTTTGCATGTGTAGTGAAGTAAGTTGGTTGCTGTTAAGTGCTGGAAGAAACTACATTAAAAAAAAAAAAAAAGAGAAAATTGCTTGCATTTTTGCATGCATAATGTACTTCAGGGTTACAATTTTCATCATTGTGGTTAATTACAGCGTTAGAGTGCGATTAATCTGATTACATTTTTAATCCATTGGCAGTACTACTTTTTTTTTAAATTATTTAATAATGGTGAATCTTTCTGCAGGCTTGTGATTTGGAAATTCAAACAATATGGCATCACATGATGGGACTCACAGAAAATATGTAATTATGTTTATCACCACTCTGAAACAGAACAGCTTGCTTTTAAATGCACATTAGGACTTTAGAGCTTTGCATCAGAGTCAAAAAGCATCTCTGTAGCACAGTGGCTGCTGTATCAAACATTATCGCTCTGCACATGTTAAATACTTACCTGCTAATGAAAACAAACTAAAATTCAAGTCAGAAAGATGACCAGGATCTCATAATATTTCAAAGTTTATTTGTGCATGTGGTTTAAAAGGTTAAAATAGTACAAGAAGTTGAGCATTAATTAAAATCAAAGTCTCCATAAAAATCCTGGATACTTGACAGTTTCACAAGTTACTGCTTATCTATTTATTTTAATAAGAAAAATGAAATAAAATTAACGATGGCATAAGTGAAAATGTTTCTGCGTCACTCCAAAAATCGCTGATTGGGTCACAAACCCGGGCGCAGTCAAACACGATTAGGCAAAAAGCATGTTTTTACATTAGGTAAAAATATACCCAGGCAATACGCAGCTGCCACTGAGCCATAATTAATTTGTCTCCACTCCCACTGGGAGCGCTGTCTGAGAAATACTGAGAAATATTCTGAGATTATATCCAAGGGGGTATTATAATATTACCGTGGCCAATATACTTCACAGAGCAGCAAACCTTTTGAGGGCAAAAAAATCTCCATCCTGGCTTTGATCACCTTGTCATGGTGTGGAAGAAGCTGTAACCAGATCTGAGAAACAGCACTTGAAGATTCTTCAGCAGCATCTGTAATCAGTGATGGCTGCCTTGTGCGCTTACAGTCTTATTTGTGGGTAAATTAAAATCACCATCTTCTTTTCTGCCCCTCTCTGCTAGTGTCTGTCCTATGGTTTGGTTTGTGTTGACGAGCAGAGCAGGGGCTGTGCGATTGGTTGCGTCCATCACCTCCTGAGACACTTTAGCCCCCACAGCAGCGGCCATCTTCGTCTGCGGGTGCAGACTCGGCCTGCGGTGCGCGGAGGGCAGGTAGCGTGGTACGTAGCCATAAGCTCTCAGGTGGTAGGTGTAATACTCCAGAGTATACATCAGCTGTGCTTCCACATAATGGAATGACACGGCCAGGTCCGAGCAGCACTGTGGACCCTGAAAAAACACAAAAAGAAAAACGCATATCAAACATATAGAATACACAAGAAACATCATGCTTAGCATTTTGATATCAGCCAATCTCACCTGAGAACAGCAATTTATGAGCAAGATGCAAAAGTGAGCAATGGCGTTCTCCTATTAGGAAAACTTTGGTATGCTGCTTACAATTATTGCACGAAATGAATATTCTGTGGGGGTTTATGTTCATGTTACTGCACTTTTAGTTTGAAGAAAACAGAAAAATTGATTCACATGACTGAACAGCTCTTTTCCATTCGTCAAAAACAAATCTGACTTTTCACCGAAAATAACTGGAGTGAAACCTAGACCAAGAATGTCAGCCTATAATCAAATGAATTCATGAAGTCTTTCTATTTCTCCATGCAGTCTCTCATCCGCATGGCTTCTTCACCCGAAATGCCCTTTTCTAATAAGGCTAATCCACTCAGAGGATGTCTGCCTAATGAGAACTATCAGTAATTGGCTTTCATGTTGATTAGTTATACTAAGAGTTACTGCCACAGTTCCACTTTACAGGGCTGAACCCTAGTACCGAATATAGCACATGAAGGGACTTACCTCAACAATCGGGTAGAAACAGTAACTCCAGTACCAGAAGCTCTTGGAGAACTTTGTGGTGAGATGGTGCTCCGGCACAAACGGGTGAAACGTTTCCCGATGCAACGTGTCTCTAGAGTCCCCTGCCAGAACACCCATCTTCTCCAAACACTGCCCCAAGGCCAGATCTTCAACAGGGGTGGTGTGTGTGCAAGCCTTGGTCCGGAAACCTTCGACAAACCTTCTGAGGGCCTCCTTGCTGAGCACGTACCCCGCACCTCCACTCATGTAACCTTGTTTGGTGTACGGCTTAAAGCGTTTGCCAAAATAGATGGGCTCTTCAGGAGTGTGGTTGGACAGAAGCCAGCGCAGGTTATCGACCACCACAAAGGTGTCATCGTCAGCTTTAAGGAACCAGTCTGCTTCAGTCACGTGATGCTTGTAGACGTACTGGAAGGCTCGGATGGTTTTCCAGTAGAGCTGGTCGCGGCCCTCTTTGGTGCCCAGCCCCACAGTGGGAAAGGAGGGGTCTTCCACGGAGCTCATGAATACCACAACGTTGCAGTGCCGACTCCAGGTGGCTCGGACATGGCTGGCCCTGCTCTGGAGGTTATATGGCCTTGTCATTACCCAGCAGAGAATGCGAACCCTCTGGAACAGCATGTCTGCCACCTTGCTGTCTTCATCTAGATACAGAGAACAGGACACCAGAGTTACAATCTGCTTAGGAACATTCTTTCTTGCTTCGATAAAGGGAGATATGCTTCCTTTATCAATCAGAGAAATGCATGCACAGCACCTGCTTGGTGAGGATGGACCAGGTTGATGAGTGCGCCTCCTTCTCTCCTCCAAATGCTTGGCCTCTCCCCTGCTACTGTGGCTGTCTCCTGAGCCTCAGAGAGCACAGGGTAGCTTTGCTCGAACCACACCTGATGCAGGAAGAAGTACATGCTGCAGGTTCCCACCACGAAGCCCAGCGAGAAGGCCCATTTGGAGCTGGGACCCTTCATGGTGAAAATCTCTCCTGTTCTGCAAAGTCCCAACTTATAGCTTGCCTGCATGGACCAAAAGCACACTTTAATCAGATTGATAAGCATCTTATTATTTCAGCAGTATTAAAGACAAATCTCTATTCCATAAAGAGTTCAATGGACAATAAGATATGGTGACGCGTCTTTAGAGCAGTCTGTGGTTTTGCACCAGATCACTCAGCCTCCTGAGTGATGCAAACACCAGGATGCCTTTGGTTGGAACTCTGGCTAGAACTGTGAAATAAGACTAGTTTTTTATCAAGCCATGTTCAGGTGCAGCTCAGGATTTCCAGTATTAAAAAGAAGGTTAACTTTTTGTCTCGGCCTGACACAATTGTAATTTACGTTGGACACCTAAGCTCTAGAAGAGAATAAAATTAAAATAAACATGAAAAGGTCATTGGTGTATAAGCATTGTCTCATTGTCCCAAGGTGTATTAGAGGTGGATGACTTATTTCTTTAGGTCAAACAGACAAACAATAAAGACAAAAGAAAGAAAGTGAAAACAAATCGTTACAGGTCGGGGTCAAAACGTAGACCGACTGGTAAATTGTGACGAAGCTCTTTCTTCACCAGGACAGCCTGGAGCAGCTGGTCTGAGAGCAGACCAAGCTAAAATCCATTTCTCCACCCCCCACTCCATCTAACCCTGACTCAACAAGCAAGTTCCTTCAACAATGCCTAATAGTGTTTATTTAACTTCTGTAATCTTGATCACTACCCTCATGTCAAGATAGGCTAATGGTGAGAAAAATGTTCTACCCAAACTGGATTTTCTTGTGTCACCTGCTGCTCTCTGCCCACTAGCATTTGGCAGACATTCCAACAACAACAAGAATGACACCACTAACTGTGGGAACTTTCCCACATTGCGAAACTGGACTTAAAATTATGTATTTGGAACAAAAAAAAAAAAGTAAAAGTAAAATTTTGGCTATTAGATTTTGGAAAGGGTTAAATGGTCATGTCGAGATGTCTGGATCGTTTCCAGACATCTCGGAAACTTCTCCACAACCACAGCTTTATTGGAGTCCTCTTGATCTGCAGTGGTCGAAATGACTATCAAAAGTAACCCATGGAAAAAAAATATTGCAACCCAGCAAAAGCAATTGGCTATGTGCAGAAAAAAAGTGCAATCGGCCTTACGACTTATAAGACTTGATATGCAAGAGCGTCTTCACCTTTAACAAAACTACTTTAACTTGGAGTACCAATGACTTATTACATTTTAAAGGGTTTCGTTTTTGTTTTTTTTTTAATGCAGTTACATTTATATCACAGAATTAAAGTAAAGCAACAATTCATCCCAAATGTCAAATCCCATCTGCACTTACACGACAGTTATGAGAAGCTTAAAAGTTTCTGCTTCTTGCAGCAAGAAGCAGAAACTTGATTCCTTCACCTTCAGGAATCCAGTGAAGTTTTGTGTGTTAAGGACTCCTGGCCTGATCGGTGTGAAACTACATATTGCCCTATGAAAGAAAGGGACTCATTTACAAAGAGATTTAAAAACAAAATCTTTGCACATTGCAACTGAAAAAGGTGTTTTAAGTCTTTCAGTTTCACTTATGATGCTTCTTGAGTTAAAAATATTAGGACTTACTGTCAACTAAGCACATAATGGACCTAATTATTATTTTCTCCTTGGAATGGAAGAATTTATTTTGCATTATTTATTGTCTTTTACTTGAAACCTCACACAGAAAAACACACACACACATAGTGAGTAATGTGACATGCAGGTATGAGCTCACGAAAGAAACAAGAACTCCACATTGCGCCGTAAATCATCAGAAAAAGCAAAAGTATCATGTTTGCACAGGCGGTTAAAGACCAACATAAATCCAGTGTGTGTGTGTGTGTGTGCTTGTTACCTTCGCTGTGGCATCAGTCATTTGTGGACACGGACCTAAAGCTTGTGAGCGTTTCCTCGAATGGGCACATAACGCATCGGTAAACGCTGCACACACTCGGCCCACGAACGGCTCTGCATGGCTGAGGTTCCCTGCGTGTTTGTTTGTTTGGGTTTTGTTTTTTGTTTTTTTTTCTTGCTTGGCTGAATAAGATGATTACAGAGAGAAAATCCACACAAACGTCCGGACTTACACCATTCAACCCCACACGGCTTAGCTCTGCTTATGCGGTCTCCCATTGGCTATCAGACAGTGACGCATAAGGAAGAAGGCTACAACGTTTTAGATATGTACATAAAAAATATATATATATTTATATATATATAGGCCTATATATATATGTATATTTTGCTTTTACTTTAGATATGCAATATTTTTGTTTAATGTAAACAAGACACGTTTTATTAGAAATGCAGGATGCAAAAGGGAAAGAAATGGAGGCAAACATGTAGCTGTACAACTCTTTACCACTGGAGGTCGCCCTAACGCTCTTATGCATCAACACGACTTGATGTTTGGATCCAGAAAGAGGCAGTCTTAAGACTTTCAGTGAAATCAAAATTATCAAAAATAAAAAATAAATAGAATACATGTAGCATTGAGGATCGCCTGTCAGGTTTTAAATACCCTTTTTAATAACAGCTTTTAAGATAATATATTTCTGTATTATTTTCAATGGCCTGATAAAAGTCTTGCGTGTAGGCAGAAGATAATTACAAAAAGACACATTGACAAAAGGTTGCAAACATCAACTAATCGATACATTAAGGTTAATAAACCTTAACCTCAAGTTTCAGTAATATTCGATATATTGAATATGACAACTGGTTTGACCTTTCAGACTTTTTTTTTTTTTTTTACGCTGAGCTCCATGTAAAACGGATCTCAGGTCAGACTCTGAGCTGTTTGCATTATTTGAGGAGTGGTCCTGGAGCGCCTGAGGCCGCCTCGTTACTTCCTCACGCCGAGAGCGATTGTGCGCAAAAGTTGCATCACCGGAACACAGAAAACCACTAGACCGCTCTAAACTGAGTTAAGAGGACGTATGTACTGGAGAATAATCACAGTAAGATTTCAACTCTTTTTTATTTTATTTTATTTTATTTTATTGTTTATGTTCGAGCTTTATTTGGAGACGTGGCCTTTGAAAACATGCTTAAAAATGACGCGAATCGTATTCGGATAATCTTCGTCCGATAGGCGAACTCGAGGATATGGTTGCATTTGTTTCTGCAATAGACAGATGCAGATATAATTTAGCCAATTAATCTGCATCTCACACACCCTCCTCTCAGTGTGAGAGGAGGGTGTGTGAGGAAGAGCGGAAGGAGAGTGTGATCGAGGATCTTTTCTATCTTTTGGTTTTTTTCTTACAGTTTTTCCACTGGGTGTTTAGTTAACTTGTTTAATTGTGTTTTGTGTTGTTTGTTTTTGCCACGGTTTACGGGGCTTGTTTGGTTGTTTTGGGTGTGGCCGTCAGGCGGGCCTGGCCGGCCGGCGTCTGAGACGCCATGGTGGGTGTTGGTGGTGGAGGGTCTTTCTCCACGCTGACGCGGAGAAATGGCACTAAAGTGGGTGCTGGCTCTCCGTGCAGCGTGGAGTAAGTTTGTTTGGAGGTTGAGGAAATGATTTGGCATAGAAATATACGGTCAGCGGCACGTATGAATGGAGCGGTTGTTTTGTTTGTTGAAAAGGTGGAACATGCACAACAGGTGGTGGAAAAGGGTTTTTCGGTGGAGGGTTTATTTTTACGAGTAACACGATGCCTGCAACAAAGGTTATGTTGTCGAACGTACCTCCTTTCATAAGTGATGAGTTTTTGATCAAAGAGTTATCGAGACACGGCAAAGTGGTATCGCCGATTAAAAAAGTCCCTTCCGGGTGCAAATCACCACTGTTGAAACATGTTGTTTCTCATCGACGACAATTATTTATGATTTTTGAATCGGAAAGATGAAGAAATGAACCTGCGTTTTCATGCAAGGGTTGATGAATGAATGAATGAATGAATGAATGAATGAATGAATGAATGGTTTATTACACAGACTCAAAGTCCAAATATACACAAAGGGGAAAAAAAACAAACAAAAAAAAGAAGAAAAACCATAAAGAATAAGAAGTGCGTTATAAGATGGCAACTAACCCATCAGGAGGCAATCATACCAATGTCTCCAAAGTATAGATGAGTATTTTATAGCACTAAATTTAACATTTGTCAACAATAGAATAATTCTATTATTACTCATTTAGACAACAAATAAATATATACATTAACGTCCTTAAAACAGCCATCAAAGTGCTGACGCGAGCAGATAAAAACAGTTCACTAGCACCGGTCCATCTGGGCTTATTTAACAAAAATCTTAAAGCATCATTAAAAGCCTCCTTCAATCTTTGAAGACTGTTTTTTTTTTTTTTTAAATTGCATCAAAAATGTGCGGTATACAGTGATGTGCAATATGATCGAGAAACAAATGTTGTTTCACTTGATGAGAAGCCAAACTTGCGGACAAGGATATTTGCATGAGCATACGACATTCGAACCTGTCGGTAAATGTTCGCATCATCAGACAGAGTGTCTGTTAGTACATGACCAAGATACTTTACTTCAGTAGAAACATTCAGTAGAGTCCCAGACAGCTTGAAATTAGGAAATCTGCTATATTTGTCCTCCTTTGTGGGACAGATCAGTATGATGCTTTTTGATGGATTAAATTTAACATCATGTACGTCACCATATGCTGAACAGACATTAAGCAGCTTCTGAAGTCCAGCTGAGCTTGGACTAAAAATCACTATGTCATCAGCATACATTAAATGATTAATAATGGTATTACCAACCACGCAGCCAGTTCTACGCAGATTTAGCTGCATAGAAAGTTTGTTCATATAAAAATTGAATAACATAGGCGATAAAATACTACCTTGTCTGACTCCATTGCTGACACAAAACAGAAGAGTTGAAACTTTATCTGCATCATTTGCTGCTTTTTACAAATATATTTACACTGAACCGTTATGGTAAAGTCTTATTTGTGGTCCATTCACTGATCAGAAAAACCGAGAGAGATTTTTGGTTACCAGATCAACTGCAGGCTAAGTCGGCTGTAAAATCTTCTACTTTCCCACAAGTAGCAGATTTCCAACAACTGAAACTCATCCCTGAACAACCTGTCCAGCTCTTTTTTTTTTTTTACAGTAACGCAGTTAGCTTACTCATGCTTCCACACTGATAGCAGAAATAACATCCACACAGGGCACGGAAAGTTTCAGTTTACATGTGACTGAAGTATTTCCATCAATTACACCCTATAAAGAGAGCACCTTCCTCTTTATAGGGAGGGCCGTTACAGTCCTGTGTTGTAAAACAATATAATGTCATCTATCTCCATTTATGTATTTCTGTCATGTCATTTTGATATTCCTTGTCATTTTTCTCCAGATGTGTTTTCACTGCAGACGGGGCCTGAAAGTGATTCCATTTCTTGCTTTGTTGCTGATTGTCCTGCCAGCTGTCCTCTATTACTTCTGGAGCCCGACAAACACTTCAGGAGTCAATATACAACCAAGACAAGGCAGCCGAATCCAAAAGCTGCTCATTGAGAAAAGTCAACGCATCATGACTGATTATTCTGACATTCCCTACAAGATCAAAGAAAATGTGGCAAGGTCTCAATGCTAGTACTTTTTCCTTTAACTGTAAATTCATCTCTTCATCCTTGCTAATTTTCTTCAACTTCTCCCACAGCCAGTTGCCTCAGAACGCATGTGTGTGCCAGGCCGGAGAGGAAGCCTTTCATTTGCCATTCTCCAGTCTACTCTTCCCTCGTGTTTGGGCTCACAACCTTCAGCAGGCGTTCTTAGAAATGCAATCTGATCCCGAGGCTGTACAGCAACAGAGAGCAGAGGAGTACCTCCAGCTTTTGAGAAGGTAAAAATAAAAGACAAGAGGACTGTGACCACACCCTTCCCTATAATCTCAATGCGCAATGGGTGCACTGAAGAATTTGGGACCCAGTTTAAACTTGTTCAAACTAATATGCGGCACCTGATGTTGTGGAAAAATATTAACAGTTTGATCTGTTAATATCAAACTGTCAACAGATCAATAGGGACTGTCTGATCAAGATGCCCAGACTGTCTGACACACAAGACAGTGTGCCAGACTCTAAAAGGAAGTCATAGTGTGTGTGACTTCCTTTCAGAGAAAGTCGCACGCAAGTGAAAGTGGAAGCATTTCAAGTAGCATCAATAAGTCGATACACATCTTCTTGTCTTTCAGATTGCAGCTTCCTATGAAATACTGGCTGGCTTTGCGGCAAGCAGCTACTCTCACAATGAAAGCTACAAGTTTTTTTTTTAGAGCTATTTAAAACTTTCTTCTTAATGCCACAGGTTGAGCGCTGAGCTGTGAAACTCACACAAACAGCTCTTAACCACAGCGACATGAAAAACCAAACTGCCAATCATTTAGGTGTTGAGTATTTCAACACTTAAATGAAATACTCAACACTTTTAAGTAAATGATCTTTTAAGTACATTTTGTTTCTAACTAAAAAAAATTAAAAAAATAGGATATTCAAGGTCAAATTATGACAAAATAATGAAGAAAGTAGAAAATTATTCTTAAATGTATCATTTTGGAAAAAGGAACTTTATTGCATGTCATTATTTTATTAATCTGATCAGTTAATAGTATTGCTTTGCACACTGCGTTACTGTAAAAAAGAGCTGAACAGGTTGTTCAGTCAGAGCACCCTGTGTTTTTTTCCCCCGTTTGTCTTTGCGTGCAGGACCCACACTCCAGCAGACATGCTCGTCATTGCCGAGGCTGGCAATCCTCTTCAGTATCCTACCCAAGGTGTGAAGGTGCAACCCCTCAAAACAATAATCATCCCAGGTAATAATACTAAATTACATGTGATAGTGTCAGAAACTGCGGTATTAACAGTGCGCCTTAATATCCAGTCTTGAGTTCACTGGTGAATTTATTTCCATCTTCTGCTCCATTAATGAGTTCCATCCTCATCACCACTCTCTCCACAGGTCTGGGTCTCAGGCTGGAAAGCAGAGAGAGCTACATAGTAACTATTTTTTTACTTTTGATTTTTTGCACAGATTATGTGGCTTATACTTATTAAAAAAATCTTGTCTAAAAACAGGTAAATTTGACAGCGACAATGGGGACTTTTGACGTTGCTGCCACAGTGGACAGGGTCTCTGTAAAAGGAATGGGTGAAAAGCACATTTCACTGTCGAGTCCGGCTCTCGATGCTCTGAACAGGCAGCTCCAGTTTGTCACTTTTACCAACACCATATTTCATCCGATGACATCAGACCTAGGTAAAGTTCACATTTCAACATCATTGACACTGTGTCTGGAGCGATTTTTAAAACATAATGTAGGAAAGATTCCAAATTTTCCAAAATTTAATGCGCAGCATTGCGGCTTTCGCTAAGATTCTGCACTTGATATGTGTGAAAGTCTAATAGAAATTGCTTTGTGTTTATTTCAAATGTAATTGACATGGGCATGGTTTGTTAATGTAGAGGGAACCATGTATGCAGAAACGTTTCACCGTAGCTAGGATGATAATCCGATTGGTTAGGAGATTTTGAGGTGCGTACACTTTACTCTAAATTCTTGACCATCATGCTAACTATGCAGGAAGTATGAGTAAGAATAATTCGTTGTGCCTTCAGTTCTTTAATAAGCTCATTGCCTCTTATGTACTTTCACTTATGAGCTTTTGCTTCATCCGGCAGTTCAGTTGGCGACTGAAGGCCACCAGTCATTTTTCACCATTAAGGTTGGACACAAAGTTGTTCCAAAACTTTACAACTCTGGACAAAGTAAAGGTTTGTGAGGACATATTGACATATTTCATTAGCAATTTTTTTTTTTTTTTTTTTATAGTGGAATGCATTTTATCATGTTTATTATCTGCTTTGTTTCTGTTGTCACTCAGGGTACAACATTACCTCTCTGGTTACCATAGCTACCAAGACCTTTTTGCGCTACGACAAACTCAAAGATCTCATCGCCAGCATAAGGGAGTTTTATCCCACCATCCTCATAATTATAGCGGACGATAGCGAACACCCCCAACCAGTGACCGGCGCTCATATTGAGCAGTACATTATGCCATTTGGAAAGGTGAAATGTTTGCTTGACCCAATGTATAATGATTCAGTCAAAATAACTCAATTTCTCGGTGTAGGGTTGGTTTGCAGGGAGAAATCTGGCAGTGTCCCAAGTGGCTACCAAGTATGTGCTCTGGGTGGACGACGATTTTATCTTTACTGCAAACACCAAACTGGAGAAGATGGTGGACATCCTGGAGAAAACCACACTGGATCTGGTAAGCAGGTCAAAACAAATCAGCTGCTCTGATTTGGTCATTTGTTATATTTATTATCGCATATTTTTCAAAGCCTTCTTTCAACCCTTCAAACCTGGGCAATGCAATCTCAAACTGTTAGGAGGCCAAGAGTCAAGTCACAACTTTCCTTTTGATCTCTGACTAGCTAACCATCCAGGGATTAACACTTCTTAAGAAGTTGTTAATGAGTTTCTCCTTGACTTAAAATACAAACTTCCACATTCTCACACTCAGCTACAGGTTCCTGCTGTGGAGCATAGAAATTTCCACACCATAATGTAAATTATTTACAGGAAAATAAACTTGACTTGACACGTATGGCTTGTTGTCGGGTATCTGAAAGTTGTGACTCAAGTCAAACGGTTTAAAATGCTAACGAAATGGATGTAAACTTCTGAAATTTTAGAAGTTGGTGTAAAAGTGTCATATCTTAGCCTATACAAAATCAAGAATATCGCAAATAAATGCGATATTCAGATAGTGTGCACATTTAAATAGCACTGACCCTACCAGTCTGTCTACCTTTTCTTGCTATTTTTTTTTTCTTTTTTTATTTTGAGAATAAAAGAACAAAATTTAAAAAGTGAACTTATCTATCTCTCTCTCTCTTTTTTTTTTTTTTTGCATAAACGTCAGGTTGGTGGTGCAGTCAGAGAGGTTACTGGTTACGCTCCCACATTCCGTCACACCATTTCAGTGGAAGAAGGCGGAAAGGAAGGCGACTGTTTAAATATGAGGAAGGGAAACCACCATGCTATTGAGGGATTTCCCAACTGTGTGGTCGCAGACGCCGTCATCAACTTCTTCTTGGCTCGAACGGACAAAGTTCGGCAGGTTGGCTTTGACCCGCGCCTGTCAAGAACAGGCCATCTAGGTTAGAGGCCTTTAAATATGTTGATGTCTTCGAATAAAGCTCTAAATACGCGCACAGCTTATTTTTTATTTTGCCTTTTGCTTCTGCAGAGTTTTTTGTAGATGCCCTGGGCGTCATGCACATCGGCTCCTGCAGCGATGTCATCATTAACCACGCGTCAAAGATCAAGCTGCCATGGACCAAAACGGAAACACAGAAGGCCTATGAGCAGTTTCGATACTCTTCTAGAAAAACGGGTGTTGACCAGAATGAGATCTTTTACTTCAAGAACAGATTCAAGTGCATGACCAGTCAATAAAAACACACGTCCGCTGGTTTCGTGAAAACAAATAGTTGTCGCTCTTGATTGAGAGATATTTTGTTTTGTTTTTTCTGCTGACAACTGGATTTATTTATTTTTTTTAAACCACCTGTTGTGATGTTAACAATCCAGTCGGATCTTGTTGTTTGAACCGATCCTCATTTTTTTGCAATTTGTTAACCGTTTTCACATGTTCTCTTTTGAAGTATACATTTGAATTTGGCAGGTAATTTTGATGCTAATTGCTCTGAGTTAGTCATTTGAATTTCACACCAGCTTTGTGTTGTATTGTGTTGTTAATATCTATTATAAGTGGTCATGACACATTGATCCTCTACAGGAGAGAATTTATTTAATCTGTGTGCCAAAAAAAATGAATAAAGAAAATGCTAACCTTGTTTTTATGTTAATGCAAGTAACAGATTTTGGTATGGCGTCTGTAGAGGTTGCAACACTTCGTTTCTGGAAGAAAAAATAAATAAATAAATAATTATTATTATTATTAATTACAATGTTTCGCCACCAGAGGGAAACAAAAGATCAGGTAAAATGTCTGCAGTATATTTAGACAAATTGTTTGCAAGCGATTGGCTATCGGATGGAGGAACATTTAAGAAGATTTCCTTATTTTATCTTCCTTTTTGTCACTTTGTGGTAGAAAACATTCGCTGCAATTCTGATAGCTTCATTTCTCCCGTCATATATGCGGCCATTTGGTGATTTTAAGTGTATCTCTCGATATCGACGCTGTTGGGCTTTTGCCTGCCAGAGTTTATTTAAATGACAACTCAAGTGTTCACTCTTCAAGTCGTGAGATTTGCGGAGGATTTTGCAGGGTTGTTTTTAAAATTCCCCTCCATGTGTGTTCACGTCAGTAGGTCTTACTGTCGAATCTGGCTTAAGAAACATTTGGCCAGGTACTCGTGCATCATGTCCTAATTGAAGTGGACTACTTCCTGCCAATTAGTGAAATACTCCTTGAGCTTTAAAGGGAAAACCCCAGCGGGTACAGCGTCAGGAGGATTACTTAAAATATGCCGAGGAGAAAAAAAAAAAAAAAAAAAAAAAAAAAAAAATGTATTAAGATAATTATCAAACACACCTCAAGGACATAATTATTTATTTGCTTGCTTTATTTATTTTTATTTATTTTTTTTTTTAACCGTGGTTTTGAACTCAAAACTGGATGCAGTTTTATCAGGTTTCAGCGGGGTGGTGAAGGGATCAGATGTTGGCCAGCAGAGGGCAGCAACGTGGCAAGAAAAAGACCTCCCATCATGGAAGGTTTTTGACATGATTTGACCCAACTTTTGAGAAAATAATAGTTGGAAGGAAATCTGATTCTTGTGACTCTTTTTACAATGTATCTTTAATCAGATACAGTGTGGATGTAATTACTCTGTTTTAGTCTCTGTCAGATGGGAGAACAACTCTCCGGTCATTGTTCCATATTCAAACCAGTTTTCTTTTGTTCTTCATTTTTCAAATCCGAGGCATATTTTTTTTTATCATTTACCTAAGCGCGTACAAAGACACCTCCTCTTCCCTCTTCAAAATTTGACAAGGCTGGCATGGTTCACATTCCACACCACCCTCCATTTCAATCCCCTAGGGAAAAAAAAGTTTTCCAGGGGAAAATGTATATTCATAATTTTCATCCAAAATATAGAAAGAAATCCACCTTTGATTATGTATTGACTGTGATTCCTGTGTGAAGATAAAAAGAACAATCACTGGCTACTGGATGGTTATTCAAAGATCGTATGTGAAGTGCGGTGTGTTTGTTTTGAACTCTCCCTTTTTCTGCAATTTCCTGGAAGAAAAAGGGGGAAAAAAATACATTTTTCTGCAACCCTAAAAGCTGACTCTGCCAGCTTTGCACATAGAGACAATACATATTTTTCCCTTTTTTTTTTTTTTTTTTTTTTGTCCAAAATAGATTCTAGAGTGGATTTAAGTCCAGACTTGGACTAGCCCTCTCTACCACATGAATATGTTTTATTCTCAGACCATTTAATTCTATCGCTGTTCAAAGTTATTGTCCTGTTGAAAAGGGTAAATCATTCAAAGTATTAGCCATCATTCCAAAAAGGAGATTATTCCAGAGTGTGAAAGGATGCTTTTGTAAAACCTCTGTTACATTAATGAGGTGTCAGACTACTTAAACATTTAAAGACCAAAATAAAAATCAACCCTAAAACATACATGCATCCAGTGCAATATGGAGGAACCGTAATGTTCTCGGGTTGTCCCCTAGAAGCAGGCGGGCAGCAGCGTCTTGGACCAGCGGCGGACGATTAACAAACACGCAACAAATTCTTCAGTGCACTTGGTATTTTACGACATAAAGGTAGCTAACAACAAACACATATAAATATTACAATGCCAAAATACAGAATACATATGACTGTAAAAATGAAATCTTAAAGGAGAGAAAGTCCAGAAGAGTTCCAGTGTTGAGGAACTGCATCACCTTTAGCTAAATCCGGCTTGGATCGATTTAAGGGAGTGTGATATCTGAAAAAGAACGGCCAATGCTGAAATATAACCATTAAAAATACTACATGCTGCTCCAACAGGCCGCTGTGTCTTTGAATTACTCCCCTGCTGTAAAGTCCGAACCAGCTGCTCTTCTGCTCCAGCCGATGTCTCAGGTCACAGACACTGGCCTGTTGGTTCATACCCAAACCGTTGTGGTGTTCTCTGGAGGTTTTTCCTATGGCAGAGGATAACGTTGTTATTTGATTGTGAAAATAATTTATTCTCTGGTTATATTGGGAGCGATTACGATTTGTACCCTCTGCTGCTGAATGTGCATTACGGCATCGTGAACAGTGACGAAAATGTGCTGAGGATTCATGTGACTCATCAGGCCGCTTGATGTCAAGATCTTTAAGACGCTCTCTAGAGGGAACAAGATAAATCCACACACACTTAACACATTTAACCCAACCTGTGCTGGAGCATCACCGGAAAAGAAATGTGTGACACAAATATCTGACATTAAAAAGGTTTACCATTGCAATTTGCCAAATAGACGTGAACTCCAATTTTCTGGCACTCGGTGCACATCTGCAGGAAGAAAATCACACTGCGTGACCAAATCACGGGAGGGAGCCGTGTCCTTTCGTTGAAGGCTGACCTGTGTGAAGAGCCTCGCTCCAGCAACGTCAACAAATATGACTCTGCTGCAGTCAATTAGCACAGCCTGGACCTCTTTCTCTGATGTTTCTGTAGGGTGTAAAGGCAACAGTTTCGTAATGTCTCCTGCGCGAGCACATCCAAACTGAGTGACTTCACAAAGCAACTACGAACCTGATTCGAAGAACTCATTTACTGAAGAAAATGATGTGTTTGCGATGCCTCTCTCCTGAACAACAGCATGGGGAGAAAACAAGAAGACGGCTGAATCAAGTTGCATTTCACAGTTTATAAATACGTCGCATTTGTCCCGTCTAATGGTTATTGATGACTCATACCACAGTGCTGACAGAGACCTCTCGCTCTCGTTTCTCCAACGCTTTCCTGGCCTTTTCCCGACTGCGGATCTCTTCGGGCGTCAGACCCAACACTCTGCTCATTTTCTCCCGGAAGAAGCTGCGATTGCCATAGTAGATGGGCCCATTGTATGTCAAGATTTTCACACCAGGCACTTCATAGCACTGGGTAAGAAAAAAACAACAAAAACGAAACAAACAATGCCTCTTCTTTATTGTTTCGATAAAATCCTGTCCGATCATCTCTCAGATTAAGGGTTAAGGTGCCGGAATTGATTCCTTTTAATGGAATTTTTTTCAGACACGTTCACCTCAACTTTTGGTGCACTGACCATTTGTAACAAGTGAAAGAATTACAAGCTCTACTCACCTTGCTGTGGCTCTCCAGAGGTCTGTATATTTCTGTGTTGCTCGCCCGCCCAAGAACTGAGCAATCAGCCCTGTTAAGGCATTGATCATCTGTTTACACTTGTATCAAGTTCATCAAGTTCACTGAGCCTGAGTTCCTGGAATTAACAATGATACTTTCTGACAGAAAAAAAAAAGAACACCTTTGTGTTCGACAGATGACGGTCATCATGGAGAAAACCACGCCGATGGCCAGGCCAAGGTCCACGTTCAGTACCACCACAGACAGCCAGGTGACAACCCAAACCATCTAAAGGCAGAGGCAACATCACCACAAAGCTTGAACGGGTCAGTCCAAGACAATACAACTTGATTAATTACCAAAACATAATCATTGAGCAAATATTCTGTGGAGGTACTTGATTCAAAGAAATCTGAAAACGCTGACGTTGCAGTTAAAGATGCACCCACCAGTTCGCCAGCAGCCAAACAAGCCACAGTATTAAACCTGTCTGTTTTCTTTCTCCGTTTTCTTCTGAACAAAAATATCTGTTAAGCAGACTTACAAAGTCGAGCTTGCTGATCCTCCAAAGCTCGGGTAAGTCTTGGAACTGCAGGAACATTTGCCTGAGGCTGGTAACATTGATGCATGCCAGCACAGCCTGCGGGGAGAGGCAACGAGGAAGATAAGCGGAGATATCCTCCTTCCTTTTGCTTCATGTACAGAGACAGTCACGAGAGCACACCTTAGGCAGGAAGTAGAACAGGGGTCCGATCAGCAGCAGGACGATCAATACAACCAGACTGGTGAAAAGGCCTGAGAGCTGCAAGGACACACACACATATAAATGTAATCATGATGTTAAAGAAACTCAAAGACTTAATTGGCTTTGAATGATTTAAAATGATTGTAGATGCTCTGGATTCTTGGATCATGACTATCTAACCAAGTGCAAAATTTATTTTCATCTCAGACGACGACTTTGGACAAATGAGAAACAATCCAGTCTTTTTTTTTTTTTCTTCCTTTGTCCAGGTGAGACACTTCTGATGTTGTCTCTGGTTCATGGAAGGCTCATAGCACAGCAGTAGTGATTAAAAGCCTCGCTATATATGAGGCTTTCACATAGTTGTCCCTTGAGTATGGAGTTCTAAGCCTGAAGATTTGAACAAGCACACCCTACACGTCCACCCATTGATCTCTGCAGCGGAGAGTGCCCAGAAATTGAGAAATTTCCTGTATTTCCTGTGATGTTCAATTGTTTCTCCACCATTAGCACAATTGCAGCTGATCTATAAACGAGAGCTTGAATGACTGTATGTGCGGAACGGGGGAAGGTTACAGAAGGACGCACGTACACGAGCACGTCAGACCTTCTTCCTGGCTCTGACTGGTTGTTTCTGAGCTGTAGTGCTGTAGTGTATTTCTGCAAATGGCTGCAGGACCACTTAGAGGAGCCATAAGAGCTCGATCTTTTCACAAAACATCACAAATTATCTGTCTCATATTCTGTTGCCATAACATAGTAACAGTTTTAACAAAAATACATTTTTATAATAGTTACCGACTGCAGCTTTAACATGACTAAGTGTGGTTGCTCTTGAAGAACTGACTCCAGTCGAACTCCAGGCCATCTGTATTTTCCAAACTCCTGAATATCCATTTTGCTTGTGCATCTCTCCAGCTTCACTTTTTCATTCCACTTAACTTTCTGTTGAGATGTTTGCATCCCTCTCTGTGTGTAATGAATCAATAACTGAATTTCATTTTTTTCTGATTATGTGCTAATATATTTATTAGCTGCTCAAAGCAGGGTTTGTATTTAAAAATAGATGTTAGCATAGAAGGACTCAAACACAGTATTATCCTTTTAGTGTAACTCTTCTGTCCTGGGCCAAAGGATCTCAGTCCAGATGTGAAAAAACAACATTGTTGTTATGGTTATGATACCTGAGTGTATCCTCCAGCACTCTCCAGTATGTTGGTGGTGGCCAGAGTGGCTGAGCTGGGGAAACAAGTGAAAAACGAAGACACGGTGTTGGAGATCCCATGAGCTAGCAGCTCCTGAAAAACAAAAATATGTTGATTCGATGCAATGTTCACAGATCGGCTGGGCTCAGAGCAAATGGTTCGGGAAGCAGGTATGTCATTCATGGGTTCTACCTGGTTAGGATGTATAGAATATCCATGTTTGTCAGCATAAATCATCGCCAGTGAGACTGAAACAGCGTATCCAACAAAAGTTATGGCAATCGTGTCTCCAGCAATGGCGGGAAAAGTGTGGAAAGCAGGCAGCTGTGGCTTTGGGAATCTAAACATAGAAAATGTGTTTGATTTTTAGCTTAAATAAAAAAAAGCTTGTAAGATTTTATATATATATATATATATATATATATATATATAATTTTTTTTTTTTTTGTCATTTAAAGTTTTACCCAGCAGGGATATGGCCAACTATCTCGATGCTGTAGTTGGAATCGAGCGAGGAGAAATAGGCTACACATGTAGCGATAATCACCTGACGAGCAGAACATGAAATCATAAATTAATACTTGTTCATTGTAATGTAAGTGTCAAGTCTTATCCATTAGAAGCCAAGTGACTGACCGTGAAGATCTCCACAGGGATGGGCGTGCGCAAGTGGTGCCGGCAACGTGTGTTGATCTCCTTAACTGGGACCAGTATGGCCAGACAGACCACCGAGATCAGCAACTCGGCCATGTTGGTGTGAGGAAGGTTTTCCAACACTAAAGCTAAAGTCTGAGCCCACAAAGAAGTGATAAACTTGACCGCTTCACTTATTTGTTTTTTTTAGAACAATATGAGAATAAGGTCACCTTGAAGAGAGAGAAGGTCCCAGTGTGGCGAGGGAGTCTCAGGCCCAGCATGCTTTGCAGCTGTGAAACGGTAACATGGAAGGCAGCGGCACTGGTGAAAGCCTTAACAATCGGCTCTGACAGATAGGTGGAGAGGAAGCCCAGCTGAAGACCAAACATGCAGAGCTGGGACGAAGCCGGACAAAATATGAGAGCGAGGTAATCAAGCCAGATCCGCACCAAGACAAAGCGTTCACATGAGACGCGAAATGCAACACAGTCTGTGTCTCACAAACCATAACGATTCCTGAAAGTAGCGCGACAGCAGAAGCCACTCCAATCCGCTGGGCCTCAAAGTTGGCTGCTTCAGATGAGCTGGAGTTGAAGACCAGAGGAGTAGGAACCAGCTGCTCCACCACAGAACCAGTCATCAGACTCACTACAGCAAAGGTACCTGTGAAGACAAAGTCTTCTCAGCTAATGCCTATTGAACTTTGTCACATTTTCTTATGTCAGAAGTAAAAACTTGCAAGCCAATTATTAGGATTTTTGTGATTGACAAACAGAAGATATTGCATAGTTGATGAGTGAAAGGATTTTTCAAAATTAAATTCTAAACATATTGCCTCTAAATGCATTCATTAACCCCCTAATCTTCACCTCCAAACACTTACATGTTACTCAATGGGTCCATGAGGACACCAGTGTCCTCACAACAGTTAGAAGGCAGAACAACCAAAATGTTTGAGAGGTCACCTAGTATCACCATAAACACGTCCGTTAACTTTAACGAAAAAAGAGTTAACGACTGCTTTGTATTTGTCTATTAAAAAAAAAAAATGATAAAGTAAAATATTTTTTAGGTTTGTGGTTGTAATGTTACAAAATGTGGAAAGATTCAAAAAAGACTTTAGCAAAGCATAAAAGGTGGACAGAGATTTTACCTGTGGACACATGGCGCCCAGTGCCAAAAATCATATACAGGACGACTGGGAAGAAGGAGGTGTAGAGGCCAAAAATTGGTGCCACGGATGTCAGCAAAGCAAAGGCCATACCTGTTTGGAAAAAAAAAAAGTAAATAAATAAAATTTTAAGAAAATTTCATTTGCCCCATTTTTAATGTCACCACTTCCTTCTTAAATCAAAGTAAGTACATGAGAGTTAAGAAAAAGAAACGTATGTCTAAGGTGAAATATCAACGTAAGCACATGCATTACACATTTGCTGCTGGATGATCATAACAGTTCAAAAGGTGATCATAAAAGAGAGTAACAATATACATTTGAATAGAGCTTTCTGCAAAACATGAGGACAAAATTGACAATTATAGAGCAGATGAACAAGTTCAAACCAGGACAACCCTTTAAATTACAGAGTTATGGCTGAAAGTCTCACAAATTCGCACATTAAATACATTTTCATAAGATCAAAACTACTTCGTAAGGAGCTTGGGGCCATTGTTTATTTATTTTTGTTGTTGTCCACAGGTCAAGTTGATTCCATGTTATCCTGCAAGAGTCTTTCATTATTTATATATATATATATATATTTTTTAAACAGGGTTTTATGTATGTGATCCTAAGAGTGTGACTCGTTTTGCTGTGGATAAGACAAACAGACTTGCATTAAACAACTTCACCTGAACTATTTTTGAGGAAAAGTCTGAGTGACTCTAAATAAATGTATTTAATTAATAATTATACAGCTAATGTTATTATTATTATTATTATTATTATTATTATTATTATTATTATTATTATATTGAGTAGATTGCACGTACCCTGAGGAATATGAAGAATACCAACAGTCAGCCCAGCGATGGCGTCTCCTACTATCCATTTCTTCAGTCTGTACCTCGGCAGCCAGCTGAAGAGCGGGACTCTCTCGCTGAGCAGGTGAAGGCAGGCTCGTGCTGAACACCTGCACTTCCCGGCCAGTTTCTCCCGCAGCCGCAGACTCCCAGGCGCGTCGCCGTCGGAGCCGTAGGCCTGCTTGAAGCGGTCCTCGGTGTAAATGCTCCTGTACACGGCCACGGAGTCGCTCATGTCGAGCTGAGGGCGGCTTGTCTCTTCAGACGCTGCAGCCGAATTGGTCAAGGTGTGTATGTCAAGTTGCAATACATATAAGGGCAGACAAGTCCTCACTCTAGGAGCCATTGCATTTTCCTGTCCGACTCTTCTCAGCCAATGGCAAGGCAGAAAGCTCAACTTTTTTTTTTTTTTTTTTTTTTTTTTGTTACAGTACTGACCAACTTTTTTCCCCCCCATCTTGGACCCTTGCCTTGGATAACATAAAGGTGTACCCGTTCAATTTTTGCCCTGCAGAGATTCTCTGGGTCCTACTGCTAAAGGGATTTTTTTTTTTTTTTTTTTTTTTTAAATCATCAAAAAAAAAAAAAAAAAAAAAGTCAAACACACTCCCCACACGCACACTTTCCAATGCACAGCTAAGTGGTGGGTACCAGCCCAGAGCAGGCACAGTTGAGACATTGTGTGGGACTGTGAGACGCCCCAAAAGGATCAAAGTTGTATTGTATGTGGAGGTGAGGTGTAACCTCAAACCTTGCCTTATGTTCATTTCCGAGAGGGATGGATGTCTGTAATGGGAGGGGGGGCGCGGGGGGGGGGCATGTTTAAACTGTGTAGCCATGAGGCAAAAGGAAAGTCATAGGTACCTATGAGACCTCTGTGAAATTCAATCACACATGGAAACCTGGTTCATGGATCAAAACACAACTAGACTATGAACAGAGGCTGAATTTGGTGAGTGAGACGTCCTTTGTTGGGGATGAGTGAAAACACGAGAGCTCTGAACAAATACAAGGTTAGAGAAGATAAATATACGTGCATATTTGGGTTGTTATGGCGGCCTTTCTGGAGAACTTTTAAAAAATCTGTCTTGTCTACAAAAACTTCATTGTTTTATGTTATTTTATGTGACAGACCAATACAAAGTGAGACACACAGCCATTAACTTCTGCTGAGTATTGAATGCATTGTAGCTGCACTGAAGCAGCTTCGCTTCAGATTTTCAGTTTCGCCACTGATTATCAGTTGGATTTCGGTTGAGACTTTGACTAGGACATTCTAACACCCCTTAAATTTAAATCTTTGCTTAGGAGTATGCTTGATAATTAGACTGCATCTATTTGTTTGAAAGAATGGTTTTGAAAAGCATGGGTGCCTCAATGTCAGCACGTTTGGATCAAAACATTTCTACGTGTAAGGATGGTCCAGTCAAAGTTCTCACCAAAATTCAAGGGAGAACCTGGTTCAAATCGTCAAAATTAAATCCCTGATGTCTAATTTTACTGTGCCTGAGCTTTCTTTTGAAGGCTAATGGTCAAGAATGTATTTAGATGTGCAAAGCTCATGGACAGTTTTACTTTTGCAGCTGAACTTTTTTGTGTTTGACGTTGTTTCTACAAAATAATAATATGGGGGGAACCTAATGCTCTCCATCCTTCTTAGAGTTTCTCAGAGTTGCATTGTCCCAGGATGTGCATAAAAGTTTGTGATTGTAATCTGGGAAACTGTGAAAAAAGCTTAAGTGGTGTCGCTACTTTTGGAAAGCAGTGTACTTGCAAAATGAATGTTGGAACTGTCATGGACAGACGTCACATGCTCCTTTTGAAACCAATTAGGAAGGATTAATCGCAAGGAAATCGCAAACAAAAGAAAGTTTCATTTTGGCTGGTGAAAATAAAGCAAAAGGAAGTGAGAATTTATGTCTGATGCAGACGCTGTTTGTTCACGCTGCGACCAAATCAGCGCCGTCTCACCAGTGCCGTCTGTCATCCCAGGAGGCTACGTGAGGAAGGGCAGGCAGTGGCTATTTTATTAATCCGTTGCACTGGACACCACCCAAAGATTTTAACCTGAAAGGACCCCGGCTCAAAGGAAAGAAAATTCAGAGATAAGAAATCAAGAAAAGCGCAGTAATACATGTTCAGTTAGCAGTAAGAACAGAAAAAGGCACACTCCCTTTGTTGAGGTCCACATACAATACTCTATGCAAGTATCATTTTAGGCAGTCTTTTTAGCATATGAGTGATATTTGTGTTAGAAAACATAAACCAATCCAAACAGAGAGAAGGAGAAAAGTACAAGATTTTAATTTTTTGTAGTTTTTGCAATATATTTCCTTTCCGGTGTTTTTAATCAGCAGCACTGTGCAGTTTCATTGAAATATTATTTTGACCACCCTATTTTTATTCACTGGCAAACATTCTTAGCTTACCTGCTAACTGCAGACAACACTAGAAGATCATCTGGTGATCTGGTTATAGACAATACTAAGGGAATGTCCATAAAATCTGTAGAATATAAATATGTTTTAAGGATCGATTATTAAAGAGGCTTGAATCTGGATAGCCTACTTTCTAACATGAAATCACCTTAATGCAAAGGTAATATCATCGTATTGGATTGACAGCATTTATATTCTACTGTGATCTTCATCATGTTTTCTTTCTTCCTCTCAATGTTGCCACATTTTATTGATAATGCTGTCTTCCAAGTCAGTTTTTTTAACCACAGCCGTCCGAAGACACGAATGCAAGATAAGTCGAAGACTCTAAAATGATCAAGAAAGTGCAAGTGTGGAATTGAACGAGGTATTTGCACTCTGTCTTTCTGTTGTTCCTGTTGCAGAGCAGAAACACGTCTTTACCCAGCCTATAACGGTGCACACACCAACAGTCTCGGGGACCCACCCAAAATATTCCTTTCTGATTACTCGTCTATTTTTATTCACTTAGAAATCCAAAAACAGAAAACATGAGCCAATTTGCACTTATTCCTCTCTGTGTGTGCTGGTGTTATTCCACAAATTCAGCAGCGGAGTCAAACGGGGGGGTGTGGGTGAAAGGTTCACGGATGTGTTGGTGCAAAGAGCAGCTAAAACTCTGGGACTGTCAGAAAGCCGAAGCACCCCCGCCTTTCAAAACGCAATGCAACAAGCAGACATTCATGTGCTGCGTTGTTTTTTTGTTCCTGAGTCATATTCCTAGAATCTTCATGTCTCTGGTGGAGAGCAGACGCTGTGATATAAGGGACTTCCTTTAAATTCCAAGAATGTGGGCCATTGTGTTGATTAGCTCCAGAGCATTTATAAACACACCAACAGAGTGATGTGTCTGCAGACTGTTTAAACAAGATATTAATCGGTTGTTAAAGGAACAATGCGCCGGATGGGAAAGGATATATGGAGTGTCAGCCCAAAACTAGATTAAATCCCCATCACTTTGGAAATCCATTTACATAAAAAAGGGCTACTTGTATGAAATAGTCCTTATAAAACAAAATGAGTGCTTGGCAAACTTAGACAAACCTTTAATTTCACGATTAAGGGCATTTTCAGAAAACTTGCCAGCAGTACCAAACAGAAGGAAAATGAACTAAAAAGAGTTCTTAATCGCTCAAGCTCTTTGATTATATAGGAGAAAATCATTTGACTGATTTACTCAAACACTTGAGGTGAAATATCTTTAAAGCTTGGCCATTTGTCCTACAGATCTGCTTGCACAACTTATGCAGAGACTTTGTATGTTTCCATTTTTAGAGTTGTTGATGTTTCTAAAGTGCCTCACTGGAGAAAACATTGCAGTATTGTTTATATATATATATAAAAAAAAAAAAAAGACGTCTCGAAATGTTGCAAGGCTATTAAAACCACACACTTTGATGGTAATTGTTATCATGTTTGGCAGCCGACCCGACGATCCCACTTTCTTCATTGCATTAGCTTTAATCACATTATATAAATATCTTATCCACCCTGTCTCCTTCATGCTGAGCGTGTGTCCTGGTCTTACAGGGTCTTTCAATTATTCTCTTCCACAGAGAGTCTCCAGTTACTTTGTGGCCTATAGTTCCTGTTATTGTTCTTTATCTGCTTTATGGGATGCTTGTCCCGACCCCCCATAGAAAGTTGCTTTGGGAGTGACCTTGTCCACGAGGCCAACTGCTGGATGCCAAACGTCTGCTCGTGTCTCCCGGCCCTTTCCGCTTGGTGCTCGTCTCTATCCATTAGTGTCTCTCTTTGTATTGTCAGAGTATTGTTTGCCTTTTCACCGAAACATAACTCCTGGAGTTATGAATGTTTTTTTGTTTTTTTTGTCTGCCGGGGCAAAGTGCCTTAGATATCTAAGTCATAAATTTGTTTCATCAAGCAGCTTGTCAGGATTTAGCATTTCAGCAACACAGAAAGTAAAGCATTTTATGATAATGCATGTTGTTGGCCTCTTACTACTTATTCAGTGAGTCCTGCACTGACTGAACGTTGTGTTGGGATTTCCATTTCGTGCTTCTGAATCTATAAAAACTTTCGTTAGTGTTACTGTTTCATTTATTTATTTATTTTTATCTAAGCTTTGCGTGAGTACAGCAGATTTCAAAATAAGTTGCTTGTTTCCTGTTCATTCCTGATGAACGTCTTCTGACCTCCACCACACCTACACGGTCAGGTCAATTCAGCAAACATCTGGGTCATGCATCTCCTGGGCGTGGACGCCAAGTGGCCGCTCACATCAACAGGGTCCCAAAAGGACCTGAGAATGCGTTCTAACAGGCATCCTTTACAATTAAATTTTATGTTCTCATACATTTGCCTCTTACTGTAAATCGGTGGTGCTCAAGGCCACCCCTAACCGCCTGGATGATTCTGGTTTCAGCTGGTTTGTGCTCGCTCCAGCCTGCTCTTTTGTTTTGCGGCTTGTGGCCGCTATAAACTGTGCTCTCAGGTTGGAGAAATGTCCTCCATGTTTTGATCTTCTATTAGTCAAAATGCAAAGCCAGAAAATTCTGAAATGAAATATGTGCGTTCACTATATAAAGAACTACAGCCATTTTATGTGTATCACCCTGTGTTGACTCCAGTCAAATTCAACTCGTCACCATGCGTGATTTCTAATTTGGTGATTCAGGAATTGTCTGGTGGCTATTTAAATTAAAGAGTGCTAAAAATCTTTTTATCTTAGAGAATAGTCATAGCAAAATAGACCTAAAAAAAAAAAATGGTTATGCCATATTTATGTGACCTGAAATCTGAGCAGAACAAAAGACGGGTTTCCCAAATGACCTTCCTTTTTCCACTGATAGTCCCTGTTACACAGGGGTGAGGAAAAAAAAAACAAGTGCATTCATATGAGCAATTTCTGTATTTCAGTTAAAACTGGTCATGCAATAAAAAAAAAAAATATTGTTTTTTTTATTTTGTCTTCCAATCAGCCAGGAGCCGTTTTAGCACTTTGTAGCAGCAGAACAAAAGAAGCCAGAGCATGTCAACAAACTGTTTTGATCCTCTGAGTGCTTCAGGTTCCTGGAGAGTCCAGAGTTTTGGGATATGTCCCTTCCCAGACCGAGCCAGAGCATTGTGCAGCTGAAGTACACGGTGGCGACACAGCCTTGAACCACATTGTAACCATTGTCTGCTTCACCTCAACACTTTCTGTCAACACTGGATTCACTTTCAGGAGCAGGGCACAACATTTCCTCATGATGTCATTTCTCCTGCTGGTCACCAGAGACTAATAATTACTCCCATATGCATGAAAGATAAAATTATATACAAATTAACTGTTCTCTATGCATTTATGAGTTGAAAAAATGTGATTATTTTTGCAAAGACATGGGGGTTATTTTACAGAAATCAGGCTACTCATTGTAAAGTTTGCCACAGTGATAAGCATACAGTGGATGGGATTTTGCATTGCATTAGTTCAGTGTATCTTGTGCATGGGGCTTTAATGGAGTGGGTACTTGAGAATCACAAGTGCAGTTAAGCGTACGTCAAGCTTAACTGTTGACTGAACAGTTTTTAGAGGTTTGACTAAAATGCTATGGAGAAGAAACAGGTTTTTGTTGTCATATTTTGGTTTGGTTCAAATTGTTCAAGATAAGTTGTAAAAGAAAAGGTTAAATTCGTGTCATGTTCTTGATTGAAAGTGCAGATCAATCAAGAAAGATCATAAAGAAATGTTTTTTCTCATTCTTCATGATCATTGAGTTTCCTTAAAAGTTTTCCTTAAAAATTGAATCCAGGGAAGTGATACTAAAGACAAAATGGTGCAATAATAACTCGCATTAAGAAAAGAAAAGCCCTACTCAATATATCATCTGTAATCAATGCTTAAAAAAGACAAACACATTGTGATAAAGTTGCATTTCAAAAATAACAGAGGTAGTAACTATTTGCTTTGTTTTCACTGCTTATCATGTCCTCATCACCTTTACCTTTCTCCCAACTCTACTTATTCAGCATCAAAGGGGCTCGTGGCTCCAGCTGGGTGGCTACCAGCCTCTCATTTCCTCTAAGGCTCTGCAGCCATTCAACGTTGGCGTGCTCCATCAGGGCTGAGCGGACCCCTGGGAGTCCACCAGAAGCCTCCGCTAGCGTTCACTGCTGCTTCCTGCTCATTTAAGTGACTCCTTCAGAATGGAGCGCCATTGTCCTGACTGTTATCTGATGGCTCCAATCCACAGACAGACAAAGCAGCGGGCCTGCCCCCATCTACCACATTATAGTGACCATTATATTCTTCTTCTCTCTCTTTCTTTCTTTCCTCCTTTCTTTTGTTTTCTTTTTTCTGTTTCCTTCTTAAAATATTTGCTGTGACATATGTTAATGTCAACATAACAAATAAATCGCGACTGAAAGAGCCGTCAATTTTTGCACGAGAAATCACAAAATGTTATTTTTTTTTTATCTTTAAGAAATATTACTCAAGTTTGTCTTTCACATAGTGATATTTCAACGCAATAAAATTTCTTAAGCAAAAAACCTATTTAGCATTTCGACTGCCATGGTGGAGTAAAGCGAGCAAAGAGTATTTTTATAGACCACGAACAAAAAAAAAAGGGCAAAACAAAACAGCCGATTTGATTACTCTGTAAGAGAACGTCTTCTCAATAAAAATGGATAAAAAAAAAAACTTTAGAGAAAAATGCTAAAAATAATTATTTGAAAAGTATTGAAAAACTGTATCAGCTGGATTGATTAAGTAGGACAGCAGCAGCTGTGGTGAAGTGGTTTGATTGGGTATTTTGTAAAAAAAAAAAAAAAACAAACATTAAACAAAAAATACTTAGAAACAGAATAATACATAGAAATAATCTGGAGTAGCAGTAGGGTGAATTTGTGATAACTTTTGTATGCAGATGAACATTTGTTTTGTGGCCTTTGCTTTAAAAATAATAATTAATTTGCTTTTGGTGTTCAAATTTTCACTGTTTGTCTTAAAGCATTAACTTGAAGGACTGACAACAGAACTTTCCCGGGTCACTTTTTCTCAATGTAATGTGGGAGCAGTGTCCTCTAGTGGTGAGAGACTGACAAGCAAAAGCCTCTTCTTTTTTTGTTTGTGTTTTATTAGTAACCATCTTCCCAGCCTGTTTGAGACTTTATGCCCCACACAGACATACCTAAAAGGTTTTTTTTTTTTTCCATAGGGAACCCATTGTGACCTTTGTATCAAAGGGAGAGCTGCAAAAGGAGCTTTGGTGTGCTGTGATATCACCCACATCAGTCAGGATTACCTGTGCAGGTGCTTTGCAACCAGGTGGGGCTGAGGCCTTGACTGGGCAAGCTGCCTGCTCTAATTTCATATCCTCCTAACCAAACAGGAAGGCCTGTAAGGATAGAAGGGAGGGAATCAAGGAGGGATGTTTTGGGTCTAAGCAGCCTTTGAATAAATGTGTGTGCCCTCGACTGTTTCAGTAGCTGTTGCCACTTCCTCAACAGCTCTTTCTTGTTGGATGAAATGTTGTTTTTTTTTAAGGAAACATATTCATCCGTGAGCTTTTTCTTCATGAAACTAATCAAGTTGATATTTAAAGCGCTTCGCATGAATGTTTGCTATATTTATTATATGGACTGATATAATAATCTATTATACTATTGAAGATGAAAGAGCGACACTTGGCTCTCAAAATGTTTTACAAATAAAAGTCTGAAAATGTAGCCGCACACAGTGGTAATCCGTCACCCTATTTCCCCCAAAACAAAAAGTAATTCAACAAAATGACCTCCAGAAGTCATCCGACTGGTAAACAGAGTGAAACTGTGTGTCAGTAAAAATACCTCAGTCGTGTTTGAGAACAAAAGTGAACAATTATCTGCCACACAAGAAAATCCCAACTGTTGATGTTTAAAGTGTAGCGTCAATAATAATAATAGCCAATTACCATAAGAACAAAAAGACATTTTGAAGTGAGAAAAAATAAAATGATGCTAAACTCACTTAAGCTGCTGTAAGCTGACTTGTCATGTGTGGTGGAGAGACACACATGAGATCAGACATATTTACATCACTGCTCTTTCTCTGAGAATGTTCTCTTTTTTCTCTCTCTCAACTTTTCACCACCATTTTTATATCTTGCAGTGTACTTTTGCTGCTTCATCTTCACAGCTAATGTGAACCTATTGACTGTTGCGCATAGCACCAGTGGCTGACAGATAATGCTCCACGGAAGCATGAGATGACGACAAAGCTGGCCCAAGACATAGCGAACTCAGCAGCTGTTTAGGCCCCCAGACTTATAATAGCTTCTCTTTAACAGTGGTTTTCATCAGCAGTTCCACTACGTTTGCTAATTTCTGCTGGCCAGTTTGAAGGAGCTGAGTGGGGGAGTCAAAGGAAGGGCTGATCAACTTGGAAACTGCACCTCGATGACGAACCCCAGGTATACCTTGGCGTTTTGGACAGACGAATGGTTGCCACGGGAGATTAAAGGATTTCTCAAACATCCATGGACGAATCAAAGCAAAACTCCAGGTATGTTTTTGATAAGGGAATGACATTATAACATGATGAAAAGCTCACAAAAGTAATTTTGAGTCATTTTGAGCTGAATTTTTAATTATTCAAAACCAGGTTCATATTAATATTAAAGAACAGAGTACCAATGTTTAGAGGAATAACATTGATTTCAGTCACATCAAGACAGAGAGGGGGATTTAGTTTTTTTAAGCATGCTTTGGAGAAGTCTTTGTAACATTTCCCTGCAAAGTGAAGAAAGAAAAAAAAACCTGCTCTGAGACATTAAAGTCGAGTAAAACACGCTGGATGAGGAATTTAACACTCCTAGAACAACTGAAGAAACACTCCAACTAAAACTCCTTCATCCTTCTAAGATTTCCCCTACTTTCCCCACGCTTCTTTTCTGAAGATCAAGCCATGGCAAAAAGTTGAAAAATTCTACCTCTTTGATCTGCACACACAAGTGAGAGTTCATTTCCATTTTTGATTTTCTCGCTCTCTCTCTCTCTCTCTTTCTCTCTTCCTTTCTGTAAGAGTGCCAGCATCAAGATTTACCTTGGTGTGCAAATGTGCTGGAATAGGTTAAAAGGAAATCTCGCAGCTCTCTCAAAGCACAAGTGCAGATGTTATGAAGTTAATTAAAAATTTAGCAATTCGTTTCTCCCCGTCCCAATTTAGGCTGCATCAAATGGAAGAAAACAGACGGGTGGAAAAAAAAAATACTTATGAGAGGAGTCCGCGCAGTCTGTAGATTTTACATGTGTGTCATCGTTGACAACAAGGACTAGTTCGGAGATGTAAAATTCCCCTCATCCACCTTTTTTCAGTTCTTCTTGTATCATTAGGGCACATGTAAAGCTGTAATTTCTGCATTATGCTAAAAGTTATCTGGAACTCTGAATGCAAGTGTGTTGGGTTCGTAGACTCAGCCCGACTTTGCTCAAACGAGCCGATATCGCTCCACACATTTCCCTCCGTCTGCTTCGTTTAGAAGACAACGGAGATAAACATGTTCGTGGGCCTCCCTCTTCCATCAGTCTTCCCAACAGCCAACCCAGCTTTACCCGTGTTTACTCAAATTGCATCAGTATGTTGACACCGGCCCCGTACCTTCTCCCAGCTCTTCCTTCTCCTCCCAGATAATAGTGCCATCCTCAGAAAGGGTGTCAAGTCTCAAGATGCTTGCCCACCCTTCTCCACTCCCCTGTCTTCCTCCCCCCCCCCCCCACCCCCCCTGTTGCGGGTGGAGTGGGTGATGCTCTGGGAGCGTGAGCAGAGGGAGGGCTTGCAGAGGGTGGTGTCTTTTTTTTTCTTTTCTTTTTTTTGTTTTGCACAGGTGCTTGCAGTTGCATTCGTCCCTTAATTCCTTTCGGTGCTCTGTGTTATAGCCTCTTTGTGCTGCCCCCTCTTCACCACCACACCCCAGCCCACCCCAATGGGACCCCCAAACACCCCCAGCCCCCCTCACTCTCCCTCCACTGAGTGATATTACAAGCGGCAGCCGCGCGCCTCTGATCTACATGCGCCGGGCTCCCTCCTGGTCCTGGGTGAATAGCGCTTGACTTGTTCAATTTGTTTAGAAGCCGCGTTGGATGCTTTGAAGCCACACATTTTAGCATAAATCATAACCTGTCTCCTTGCTCACAACAGCTTTGAAATGCAACATCTGCTTTTGAATCTCCGCTTTACAATTAGTCAGGCAACATCAATAGAATGACTCCCTGTAATTCTTCTTTATAATGAACTGCTTTGTGCACATGCAAGGGCATCGGTGGGCCCCATTTTTCAGGGTTTTTTTTTTTTTTTTTTTTTTTTGGTGCATTTTTCCCAAGGCCAACATCTTGAGACGGGTCAGTCGGTATCAGCAGGTCTGTTTTTTTTTGGGGGGGAGGAGGGGAGGGCTGTGAACTCCCTAAACTTTTGAGCGTAATTAGACTCGCGTGTTAAATTGGGTTACCCTCTGCAATAACCTACTTAGGAAGTGTCATGGTTGTGGGGCATGTTACCGGGCCGTGTTGTTTACTCTTTCATCATCACTCTTCAGGATTCCTGTTTGTTGGTTTGTTTTGCAAAGCACCAGCCTTCTGTTCAGCTGTGGGAAAAGTGCGGAATCAAAGTCCCAGAGAGCAGTCTGACGGTGACGTTGATAAGCTTGGCCTGTCACTATCCGTTTGTCTGAATGACACTGATGTTCAGGTTGGATCTCTGGAGGAAGCGGTGCAGCGCCGAGAAACCAGGTGCACAAGCTGCAGCTGTGCTGTGAGGAGGAAAAGCTCGGCTTCCTTCAGGTTCGCGTTATGAATTTTGTACAAATTTCAAGACGATGCAAGGGATAAACGTACAACACTTTGGCATAAGTTTTATGTTATTTTCTGAACTGTGCCGAAGTTCAAAACTCTCCGAAAGGGATCCATCACCGATGGAGGCCCCTCTCACCCACCGGGTGCATTAAGAATTCTTTTTGCAGGTTGAAGGGGAAAATAACAATCCCAAAGATTTTTTTTTTTTATTATTTTTTTATTATTATTATTTTCAAAGGCAAGCATTTGATCAGTAGTCATCAATTAAACTTACTGAGGTGCAAATTACACCGCAAGGATTAGATGAAAGAGTCTCGTGTCATTTCCTCCCCCTCCTCCTCAAAGCTTGGCTTGATTCGCGGCACACAAACAGCGGGCTGATCCCTGGCATGGCGGTGACAGGGTGACACTTCCCTTCACATTACGCAGGCTGAGCTGACTGAGGGGCTTAACATATAGTGGCATCGCAGGCGCACGTTTACAAATAAACCCACCGCTCTAGCTGTGTGGCACTCCCCTGCACATGTAGCCCTTGTATCTGCGATCCTGCTTTGCATTTATGATTTTAGCTGGAGTCCCGCCATGAGATCAGGTAACCACGATGGCAACATCTATGTATATATATATATATTTAAATATATAATTTCTTTTTATTATTGTTTTTTTTTTCCCCACATGGCATTTTAAGACTTCTGGACTAAAATTAATATAAGACTTATTTTAGTTTTATTTCATTACCTTTTTTTTTGTTTTTTTTTTGTTTTTTTTTTGTTTTTTTTTTCAGAAACAACAGTGGTGTTTTTCTGATCTTCTCACCTGAAATGAATGAATTACTTCCAATGGAAGTAATTGGAATCAATTGCAGCAGTGATTGGCTGATGCTACTCAACCTAAATCAACTCCATATTTGTCTCAACAAATATGGAGTTGCTTCCTATTAGGCAACTGCAATCACAAATGGTTATTGATTTATTTATTGTTTTACATTTAAATTTCACTTGGCGTCCATCAAAAACAATTACAGTACAAGAAACAGTTTTGAGAAAACCCATCCCCGTGTAATTGTTTGTCAGTTTTCAGTCGTCTTTGTTATTCTTGCAAGCAGCCCAGGCCAGTCATGAGGGCAAAGGCTCCTTCAAAAGAGAGAGCTGAGAAGCAAGTTGGCTGTCCGAGCTGACTACTGAGAGCCTGAGATCAAGAAAGCAAGAAGCTAATATTTCCAATGAGGTGGGAAAATTCTGTCTTAGTTGATAAAAATTGATGTGGAAGAGAAAACTTCCAAGCCCTGCTTTCCCTTTCTCTTAGATCAGATAAGGTGTTATCAGCCCGATTGCAGATGTGTAATCTCATCTATTTATTTGTACAATCTCATGTATTTGTATGAAAAGAAATCTCGGTTCAAACTGAGCTTACCTTAAAGGTCAGATAAAGTGACATCAGTTTGAACTGAGATCTTTTCATAAAAGGTTTCATTAGCATCCCTACTAGCTAGACATGTACATATACTAGATAGAGAAGCAAAAATTTCACACTTTGATCCTATTTGTACGTCATGGTGATAGCTTTTGGATGAGTGGTACATATAAATAAATTAAACTCCTTGTCTTTTTTCACGGCTTTTTATTGAAAGATGTATTGGTCTGCAAATCAATACATCATCCATTGATTTGTCTCAGTGCAAAATGATTGATTAATTCTGTTCAGTTAATATGGATCTTTTACTCAAGACATGCTTTATGCATTTCAGGATGTTTAATATTTCATTTTTGGCAGATGTCGACGATAAATTTCAATTTAAATATTAGAGACATGTAAATATTTTATCTTATCTTATCTTATCTTATCTTATCTTATCTTATCTTATCTTATCTTATCTTATCTTATCTTATCTTTTCAGAAACTAATATTTATGATTTAATTATTCCGTCGCTCTCTCCCACATAGAAAATGTCCCTGCAAGCGACAATACCCAGATGAACTTGATGGCTGTAAATTATAATGTCGAGTGTTACAGCTAATCATTTACCAATGTTCCTATAGGCTTCACAGCTGATAAGCCCATTGTTGTCTTTCTTCTTTTGTCTCTGCTTTTTTATTATTCATTTCATGTGCCAATTACACCGACAGGCAATTGTAGGGAATTCGTCTTTTTGGGGAATTTACACAGCAAACCCTATGAATAAACAATTCTCACTTTCCGGATAAATTAGTTATCATTAATTTTAAATGCTGTGTTGGGGAAATGAATTACCATAAACTTTGCACGCTTGAAGAAAGGGCGCCAGTGTGGATACTTTAGACACCAACAGGAAATTCACAGAGGAAGTCGCTGAACTGGCAGCGGCAGAGATGTCTCAATCCAGTTTCCACTGGTCATGAATGCTGGGACGGAGGAAGAAATGAGCGTTTTCTCAACTAACAGGCAGGAAATTTAGACATCTGTTGAAAAATCACACAGTTTTATGTAAAAGAAACGTCACAGACACCCAACAGTAAATATTGGGGGGGGGGGGGGGGGTGATCTGAAATGCTGAATGTGGAAAATTGTGTATTTTACACAAGGCAGCATATTTTAGAGATTAAACACCTTAGGTTGAGGTTGTAAGAAATTTTAGAACCGCTATTTTTTTTTTTTTTTTTTTTACTTTACTTAACACTCCACTTAAAGTTTCATCTGTTCTTGGCCATATTTATTCTTTTTTTTTGCTTAATTTTTAGCACTAAATATACCAAAACATATTCACACTGCAATCAGCAGTTTCTGTTTGGAAGAATTTTACATTTTAATTCTAAAATGGCAGATTTTTCTCTTCTCCTTGGTCTTACAGGAATAAATTCAGGTTCTCAAGAGTACAACATTGTTTCTCAATCTTCTTCATTTGTGTTCGCATGAATATTTATCTTCTTTTTTCCGCTAGTTCCTTTTTCTGCATGTGAATTATTTGTTGATCATCAATGTTTTCTTGACTTACACAACAAATTCTTATTTTTATTTTTTTTTTATGTAGAGGTGCTGATTAGCCCCTCTGCAGTTCTTCACTGAGAGCCACAACATTGGTCTCTTTTCCAAATCAGTGATTTCCTCTAATCTTTTCCCGTTTTTTTTTTTTTTGTTTTTTTTCAATCATTTACATATTAGCCCTCATAATCTTTCCCAGTATTGAATCCCTCCCCACTTTGACTTTTGACAGATTTTGCAGTATGTTTTGTGAATACCAAATCTGCTACTAACTTCTTATTAAGCTTCAAAACCACAGCATTCAAAAATCTGTAAGGAAGCATCTCTTTTTTTTTTTTTTTTTTGCCATCTTTGCGCTGCTTTCGTTTTAAAACGGGACCTTTATTTTACTTTACTTTCTTCTGATTTACAATCAACATGACTCAATTCATTTCAGCCTGAAAGTCTGCTCTTATAGAATAGGCTGCTATTTAAATATTTCTTGAATCAGTTGTTTACTTTTTTGACAATATGACACATAATTTCGCAACATGCATCTCAACAGGATGCACGTTGCATCCTGTTGAGATGACGAAATGATTATGAAGAGTCATGAAAGTGACACTCGGCAGGTGAGCTGAATTCATCTTTAGCCTGAAGATAAAATAGTTTCTGCACCATTTTCCTTTGATAAAACATGAAACACTCGCTCTGCTCAAGCTCTTAGCCTGTGACAAGTGTTTTACTGCTTCAATATGAGTGATATTTTTTTGTAAGTCCTGCGCGTTTATGTTTTAAAGGTGATTGTGTTTAGTTTGATTTTCTGACAGATTCTGATGTATAACGAAACCATCAGCCCCTCTGGCTGTACAGATTGTAGTGCTTTGGATTTTTATCAAACAGGTAATCTCTATTCAGTTTATATAACATTTCTCCAAAGGTGAGTAAGGCAGAGATTTCTTCAATCCGTTTCTTTTACTGTACTGCTCAAAGCCCGTCAGCCTCTGCTGGATCTCTCTTTGCACTCTCCCCTTTCGTCTTCGTCTCTGGGAGTATGGGTGCATGTCAAGTGATTGTTGAATTGAAATATTGATGTGGAGTATCAAAGCGTGGCGTAGCACTCCTGTGTTTCCAGAACTAACCACGAAGCGCTTTGATCAGATACTCCTGTGATCTGACTTCTGAAGTTGTTAAGAGTGCTGGAAAACAAAATGCAAACAAACTTCAAGTGCTCTTGGTATTGATAAAAGTTTTCTTTGACAAGTGGAGACGCGTGCTGTCTGCATGCGTCTGCCCAAGACTAGAGATTTTGGGGAGTTGGGGGGGTTTGTACATGCTAATGGACATGAGATGAGGGAATTATTGTAGTTTTCTGTTTCTCGCACACCTTGCGGTGTAAACTGCAGTGGAGGGCTGGGAACCCGCACGGAATCGAGCAACACTGCAAAAATCGATTCTAATTATATGATTTCTGTGTCATTTAACTGTAATTATGCGTCTTCGAACGCAACGTTTTATTTTCTCACCGGATAAAGAGCTAATGTGAGAAATCTAAGAGTGGTAAGGTCAAATTTCTTGTTCTATTATATAACAATAAATAATGTAGGTGGGTGACAAATCAAGTCAAAATGTGAGCCTGAATATTAACAGAGGAGGAGGTTTTAAACGGTGAAGACAGAGGCAAAGACCCCTTTGTTCTTTAACTGGCTGAACTGGGAAAAATGTTGCAGTGTAATTTGTACCTCATCCACCATTTGGTACATATTTTATTAGATTTTTTTGTAACACACATATATTTTGAAATCAGGTCAAAATATAGAAATACATATTGGCTTGTATTTCTAAAATTGGGTACAACATCTATATTTCTATACTTGTATATGTATAAAATACATATTTTGAATACAGGTGTTTGAAAGCATGTTTTTTTTACTATTTGGCTCCTTTTACTTTTATTGTCAACCCATTTGCAGAGAAGTAGTCCAGTGGCATGTCCTCCAAGCCCAACTTTACATCTGTTTATCATATTGCCATATACTTTTGCAGTCATTGAGCATGTTTGTATTTGTCAAAGGAGCAGGCATTGTACAGCTTAATTTTTATAAGACAGAAGTCATTGTTTTGGTCCCAAAATACAAAGATAGATATCAGCACTTGTCTTGAATTAAAGCTTATGCCAGAAATCTAGACTCAGTAATGAGCACAGACAGAAACATGAGCCAGAGATCAATTATTTGGTCTATTTATGTCTTAAAAAGAAAACTTTGCAATCATTAAGGAGCCTGTGTCAAAACAGCTCACCGGAGATCACAAAGAAAACCTAAGTTCAGCCATTTCTGAACCACTACAGTGGCTTTCCTTTGGTATAATGATGGCCTTTGGTCATGATATATTTCAAATGACCTTTACCAATTGATTAAAATATTACTCTCTACTGCAACCTTTTTTGTAAAGGCAAAACATGGTTTATAATTATTCAGTTTGCTATAAAAGAGCCCGAGGACATTATTATGTATTTTCCAGGAACATAGTGGCATTTCATGGCTCAATCAGGTAAGTATGTTTACTTTCAGTTATTAAAATACTCAATGTATCAAAACTAACCTAAAAACAAAGGTGACTTTGCATCAAAGCTGTGTCTCTGTCTTTTTAAAACCTCCTACTGTTTCCAACGCTTCAGCATCGGAAGCATCGGTTTACCGTACTCTAAAGTGTTGTTTTTCTTTGCAAAGGAACAAGAAAATAAAGGCTAACGTACCACCTTGCCAGCATCAGCTTTGAGAACGGTCACTCATTGAGTCCTTCAGTTAGCAGAAGGCTTTTACATGCTGTCTGTCTGTCTGATCCATTAGGCCGCATTTGTCACACAAGGGCCATTCAGTTAGCGCAGCGCTGTAAAACCAGCTTTTTGACATGGCCACCAGCACAAAGGCTGCTCTCCACTGAGGCGGCCCGGTTTCAAGTGCAGATGGTCAAGACAGCTGGGACAATTTAGTGATGTGAGGCTTTTAAATTGCCCCCCAGGCATGATAAAAAAAAAAAAAAAAAGAAAAGAAAAAAAACAGCTTGAGTACCCTCTTGCATATTCTACGCCACAAGTTTAAGATTGCGTCTGGAACACACACACCATTTGTTCTCCGTATTTAGAAAAAAAGAAAAACCACTTCAAGACTCCGGGAACATTAATCGCAGACCCTCTTCCAAAGTTTTAGAATCACTCGTCTTGTTTTCCTGAATGCATTTTGCTGTCTAGAAATAGGTACACAAGAACATCTGCATCATCTTGTTGGGATTTGGGTTTTTGAAGTTGCTGGTAGCCGCTCAGTCAGAGAGGAACGCGCGGCACATGACGGAGCGGCTCTGATTACCAGCAGTCTAACCAGCTGTTTAATGAACACAGGGACCTCTTTCTCTGGAAATTAGTTTTCCCTTGAATACTGTGGAAGCCTTATCCAGGTCTATTTAAATGAGGTAACATGGGGAAGGTAAGCACCACCACATGAGCATTGTTTTCACAGTTCAAAGTGAGGAGAGAGTACTTTGCACTTCAAAGACACTCTTCTGGGAGGCAGTACAGTGGGGGTGGAGTGGGTTGGTGGGGAGAGGGGACAGGAAATAAGAATCGGGGTAATTAACAACTTCTGCTCAGTAATAAACTGCAGACACGGTACACTTCTGCCTCCAAAATGCACTCCTTTAACGCTGTTCCATTGCATCAAAGATGTTTCCCCTCAATTTGGAATTACACCGTTCATTTTGAGCTTATAAATCAGAATTCACTTTATTGACCCAAACGGGGAATTTAACCTCAATTTCAAGTATTAAGGCAATGGTAAAAAATAAAATGTATTTGTATGGGGAAAAAGGATTTTGCCAACATTTGAATTGCAGTAAAACATGTAAAAGTGGGCGCAGCTTAAGTTGGGTGTTGTCTGTTGACACTAGCCTAAAACTGTCAGTCGAAGTGCCCTAGGATTAATGGTTTCAAATTCGTTTTAATGCATACGTCTTTTTATAGTTCAAATCCTAATTTCAGGTGGCTTCTCCTTCTCCTGAGGCCGTGTTTATTTAAGGATCACACAGTGGAAAACAGTGAGGAGCAGATCAGGGAGAAGCGGGGTGATGGGAGCAAGGGGGGGTATGGAGGGGGATTTACATGAGAACAGGTTCCCAGCCTGGATTTAAACTCTTAACATTGTAATGGTGAGCAGACTTACAGAATGAGATTAAGCCTCCCGATCTGCATTTAATGGAGCAGATCTGAAGTGGCCTCTACTTGAACTCTGAAATGTGAGAATGTCACACGGGGCGGCCTATTTGACATGTCGCCTACTGGTGAGAACTTGGAAAGGCTTTGATTGAGTTTTATCAATTAACTCTGTGGGGGGAGGGGGGTACTGTGACTGTCCTGGGAGTGTTTGAGCCCCATGCCGGCCAATCGTGACCACTGTTTGCCTCCTAGAGGCACAAAAATACTTATCTGGATAATCTAATTAGACAAAATTCACAACAAAAGTGTCTGCATACATTCGTTTATGTATTAATTCATGCTGTAACTGCCTTAACAAGATTAAGTTTCAGTTTTGTAAATATTCCTTTTTGAATAAATGGCTTAAAATGAGAGAAATGTAGCTGCTGTGACTGAATAAGATCATAGTTGGTGATTTTGCAAGCATCACTGATACTTGATAAAAAAATACATTTCTTGTATTTTCTATGTTTTTCACATATCCCACCAAGGGCTTGATGTCGTATGCAAATGTTTTGTTCCCCGTGTGAGCAAATTATTTCACTGAGGTGGCTCTAGAAATCTTAGAACTTTCACCAGAGTAAGCATTTTGTTCATCCACAACACGCTATATGTAGACATGAACAAAAATGCAGATATGCAAACTCTTGAGATCACTTGAGAGTCTACCCTGATGAAGCAAACTGCTGAAATTTAACCAATAAAATCAGTTTGACAATCAGCATGCACTTTTATTTTCATGAATTAATAAGACTGGAGTAGAAGTCACGAAGCTCGACACAGAGCTGTGCACAAGATATGAGAAAAATATCAAATTCATTCCTGTTTACGTTTAGATTCACACATTTACAAGAAGCATAGCTTTGTTTTTCATTTGCTCCACACGCATACAGAAGTGAGATTTAGTGTTTGTGCCTAAGTCACAAGCTTCAAGACTCTTTCAGCAGCTACACATTTTCATTTATACACTTTTTGAGGAACCACATTTCGATTTTGAGTTAAAATAAGATATCAAATAATCTCGGCTCCGCAAGAGAAAATCCGCCATCATATTAATAAAGTTGATTTCATTTCTAAAACGACTTCACAAAGAAGTCGCATTTGCAAAAATACTGTGGACGGCGACATTGCCTCTCCTTATTCTTTTATATTTTCTGTCAGAAAAGTTCATAATGTTTTAAAATTCATCCTTGTATTGCCGTAACAGACTTGTTGAATATATCCCAGGACTCAGTAAAATGAGTCTAGCATCTATGGTGAAAAAAGAACATAAAAATATTTAAGTTTAACGTATTAAAGAAACTTAACACATTAGGAAAACTGAAACCTGTAGACTAACAAATAGTGAATAATTGTTATTATTTTGTCTTCCCATGTTACAAAGGTAAAAAAAAAAAAAATGTTAATAGCAAAGGCATGAGATGTAATATAAATATTAGTGATAAAATTGTCTAAATGTAATGAACATGCTGGCATGCCTGACGTTAGCTTGCTAATAAGTGTGATGTTGACATTGGTGCTGTGATGAAACCAGTTGAAGTTGGATATTTTTTTTTAAATAAAGGAAAGAAATGTTAAGAACATTTAGACGAACACAGCTAAGACGGGGCACGCATTAGAAATAGCTGCTTGAAAGGTTCAAAAGCTCAATTTACAGGCAGATCTAGCATTAGCATTGTCGCTTAAGCTAGCTAAAACTGGATTAAAAACTCAAAATTCTTTCTCCAAAACAGGAATTTTATCAAGCGTGTCATTTTTTTTTTTTTTTTTTTTTTTTGCTTCACGTTAGAACGAAGAACATCTTCATCTGATTCGTAACACAAATACCTGTTGGATTTACTGCTAAACCTGAAATTAAATCATCAATAAGCCTTGCATTACTTTCTAACATTCATTCAGTGTGTGTGGGGCCTACATGGTGTGGGCTACTTCCTCTTTTCTTCTTCCTAAGATGAGAGCAGCCACAACGTGTCCAGTGAAGAAAAACACCGGGAAGGAGAAGATATTCATTAAGATGTTTTTTTGTTTTTTGTCAAAGTCTTTTTGTCAGAACAATTGGAGGAGGAGTCAGTTCTCGGGGTCAGCATTTGGTTGAAATTGAGTGAAATTATGAGTAGCCCATAACAAGACCCCCTCTCAGCCCCTCCGCCTCCTGCTTCCTCCGTCTCATCCCCACTCTATTGATGGGCTCGCCCGCATCATACCGGAGACCCCGTTGAGAGGATCTTTTTTCTCTCTATAAAGAGAAGATGCGGCTCGCGCGTCTTTGAGTTGCTCGCTCCGGATTTTTGCAGCGCGCGCGCCTCTTCGGGTAACTTCGACTGGTTCAACCGACCGCGAACCAGAAAAACACTTTTTTTTTTCCTATTTTTATTTTTTATTATTTATTTATTTTACCCGGAACATTTGAATGAAACGGGATTTCCCAGAATCGGAGTGTTTTTTTTTTCTTTTGAAATAAATAAATAAAATAAATTAAAATAAATCTTGATGCGCGCGTTCTGCCGCATCTCCGGCGACAGTTTCGTATTCCGTGCGCTCTCGGAGCAGTTTGCGCTGCGGGTGGGGAAAAGGAGCGCGAGGACAGATGGCTGCGCTCACGATACAGAGGACTGACAACTTTTTACACACCTTCCTGCAGGTTTGCTTCTTTTGTCTTTAACTGGTATCACTTTATGTTTGATTTCCTATATATATATATATATATATATATATATATGTGAAAATGTCGGATTTTGTTTTTGAATTGAATTGTTCCAACTTTTTGGAAGTATTTATATATAAAAAGAAAATGAAAATAAGATAAGGTAAAAATAACATAACTTTTCCTAATGGTGATGCGTTTGTGTGTCGCCGCGCAGGACCGGACGCCCAGCTCCTCTCCGGAGGGCGCGCCCAACGCCCTCTCCTTCCTGGCCACCACCTGCAGCCAGGCCTGGCAGGTGGGCAGCGCCATGGGCTCGGATGGCTCCCAGTTCCCCTACGAAGGCACGGTCAGCTCCACGTCTGGAATGTTTCAGCTATGGAGCAACGACATGGCCCCCAGCACTGCCCTCAGCACGCACCAGATGACTTTCACGGTGCCCAAGGTGCAGTTTCCCGGGCACATGCAGTCCGGCCTGGGTCACCACCACCACCATCACCACCACCATCCTCATCACCACCACCACGAGCTGCCTCTGACCCCACCCGCCGAGCCTGCGTCCTCCTACTCCTTCGAACTGTCCCCTGTTAAGGTGCTGTCTTCGCAGGCGCAGTCCAGCAGCCCCTATTACCCCCAGCACAACGGCGTGGGGCAAAACTTCCCCAGCTTTCTGCAGAATTCCTCCGCCAGGCATCACCTTTCGGGCGGCCACGTGGAGGACGGCCAGCAGTGGTGGAGCCTCCCACAGACCAACAGCGCTCCAGCCAGCCACCCCTTCTCCCTGGGCAGGCAGCTGGTTTTGGGTCACCAGCCGCAGATAGCCGCTCTCCTCCAGGGCACCTCCAAGGGTCTGCTGAGCTCCACGCGCCGCTGCCGGCGCTGCAAATGTCCGAACTGCCAGACGAACAGCGGGGGGCTGGAGTTCGGCAAGAAGAGGCTGCACATCTGCCACATCCCGGAGTGCGGCAAAGTGTACAAGAAGACCTCCCACCTGAAGGCGCACCTGCGCTGGCACGCCGGGGAGAGGCCCTTCATCTGCAACTGGCTCTTCTGCGGCAAGAGCTTCACGCGCTCCGACGAGCTGCAGCGGCACCTCCGCACGCACACCGGGGAGAAGAGGTTCGGGTGCCAGCAGTGCGGCAAGAGGTTCATGAGGAGCGACCACCTGTCCAAGCACGTGAAAACCCACCAGAGCAGGAAGGGTCGGTCCGGGCAGCCCCCTCAGGGCACAGACGCAATGCTCGCTAGCATTAAAAGAGAGTGATCTGCTTCATGCAGATTCAAATAAAGCAAGACAAAAAAAAACAAAATATATATATATATATATATATAAATATATATATAACTGTGGGAATCACATTTACTGCCATAGATTTGCACTACAGGGTAAGCGCTCCCTGAATGTCATTCTTCCTTGTCAGATTCCTGCTTTTGAACCAACCTGGACTCTTGTGAAAAGACTTTGGTTGAGTGAAATCCTGATTGTTTTTGTTTCGTTTTTTGTTTTCTTGACCCCAAGATGAAGCTTTTGCAGTGATCTTGTGAAAGTTCGGCGTGAATGATTAAAGAGCCTTTGATATTCATTATGTAAATCTTATTTAAATTTCAACTGGTGTGAAAGTCTATTTTTTCAGACTTTATTGTGTAAATATTTGACTATGTTAAACAGCTGATGATAGGGTTCTACCTTAATATGTGCTCTGAAGAATTAAGTTGAACATAAATGTATGCCTTAGCTGGAAAACTGCAATTATCTCTGAAATTATTTGGGGGGGTGAAAAAAAAATTGCAAATCGTAACTCGGTTTTCATTCCGGATTTGCTCAGAAATTGTTTGGAAAGTTCAACTCTTTGATTTGTCTGTTTTTTTTTTTAAAGAGGCAAAGTGATAAAATACGCTGCAGATCAATCTGTTTAAACTTCAAATTGTTTGTAAGTTATGTAAAACTATTCTGACCGATTTTATTTGGGTTTTGGCAGCATGTAAATTTGAATAAACACTGTCATGGGAAAAAAAAAAAACAAACAAAAAAAAAACAAGAAAAATAGTTTCTTATTGCATCATTGCTGTGTTTTGCAGAGTTTAACTTTCTCGCCAGTTTGTCCATTCGGAAAGCGTTTTGTTTCGATGGTAATTTGATTGCTCTCAGAATACAAATGCCGTCCATTGTGATGCCAGTTGTGAAGGAAGAAGCTCCTAAAAAAAAAAACATCCAACATGCTGGGGCTGTTCAAAGATTTCCACACCTCAAAGTAAATACCCATGCTATTGATGGGGGGCCGTTTGCGCCGCCTGCTGCAATCAAGTTCACAGTCATGTGGCTTTTTAATGAGTGTTTTTTTTTTGTTTTTTGTTTTTTTTTTCCCAATAGAGGATTGAGTCAACAGCTGCATCACAGGGGCAGTGAAGAGGAATTCCCTGTGAATGGGACCCCTGTTGCCTGAGATCCCTCTGTGGTGACAGGAACTCCCTTTGATTTTGCACCCTTGTGAAAGTTAATACTCCCCTGCCCCCCCCCCACCCCCCCACTCCATCCCTTCTCCCACCCGAGACCTCTATATATCACTGCCGTGTTACGATGGGCTCTGCTTTTACGGCCTAGAATGAGGCTTTATTCAGATGGCCAGCCAACCAGATGTCTGATCATCCAGGGGTTTCTTCTCTTTGTTTCAATTTCCTCTGGTGGAACACGAAAATAAGTGAAATATGTCGTCTTTGTTGGGGGTCCTACAGAGGAGGCCCAGTGACTCCGAAGCGGCATTTGTACTTTGTTGCTGCCGCCGGGTTATTTTCATGCAATCCGAGAGAGAATCACCTGTGCAGATAACCTGAAATTTATCCCAGATAAAAAAAAAAAAAAAAAAAAAAACATGGCCTGTAGTTAAATCAATTCTGTGAGTGAGAAACATTTCTTTTTCTTTAGCTTTAATCACCCCGCTGGTTAGGCTTCTTGAAAATGTTCTCCTGAAAGAGAAACTGATTTACCTACCCGGTTGTTTCTTGTGTTTGTCTTTTTGCCACGGGATCCAAAGCCAGACCGTTTACGTATGTCACACATGTCCACTGGTTCTGAGCCGCTTCTCCTCCCACAGGAGTGCCGGTGAAATATATGGGGACATAGCGCTCCATCCACTGCAACAGCAGAGTCCACAACGTGACTGAGAGCAGAGCGGACAGACTGGTGCTGCACAGATGTCAGACGTCAAGTACTGTCAATGCAAACTTTGTGGAAATTAGCTCTATTTCTATTAATAAAAGCAGTCATTTCCAGCAATGGCAACATAACTGATGCCACGGTGACGAGTCAACATGTTAAAAGTTATTTAGAGTCATTCCAGTCACTGGAAGAGAGACTCACAGCCGATGTAGACATTTAGACTTCTTGCAGCATTCAGACTTACAGTCTGCAGAACTTGTTGCTCATGCAAATCTGACCGTCTTACTTTATTAAAGTCTTTGAAAGGTAAAACTATGAACAGACGAGTTCAAACATTAAAGTGGAGATAGCAGCACTCAGAAAAGCCATTTTAAGGGATAGCATTAGTTAGTAAATATCTGTGAATGTTACGCAGATATATATATAAAAAATGTGCTTTTTTATACACAGATGTGTATAAAAAACACATATGAGTTCACAAATAAATGTAGAGTTCACAAGTAAACAAGCGAAAAAAAAAGTAAACTCGTTGCATGACAAATTCCTTGTATTATTTTTGGAAGAAACTGAAGAGACTCTGACACATAAACCCACACATTTTGCTGAGTTTCAAAAAGACACTTTTATTTTATACGATACGACTCTTTCTAGTCGCTCAAATGTGACATCAGCCGGCCTTCTCTCTGTGTTACACCTGTTACTTTTGGTTCTCTGTAGAGGTATTCCTTTGTGTGTTTCATGCAAAACTGATTGATCAGTCATTCCAATGAGAGCTTTGTAAAATAAACTGAAGTTAAAATCAGCCAATGTCCTATCTTCCTGGATTGTTTTTTTTTTTTTTTTTTTTTTTTTTTCAAAATTGATTTTTATTGTTTTTTTTTTTTTTTTTTTTTTTTTTTTTTTCCAAAGTGAATGATAATGGTAGTTTGTTTTGTAGTTTCTGTGAAGAGATTTCCAAGTGTCTCTCTGAAATGTGAGGCCTTTTGATCTTTGGTGCAGCTGTATGATCTAACTGAACTGGAGGCGAAAGTCTTTAGGGTCCCCTAGTGGCCACAAATAGGTGAGCTCGTCTCCTGTTTTTTTTGTTGTTTTTTTTTTTAATGCTAACAGTAATTAATATCTTTGATTCCTTTTTTTTTTTGAAAGAGGAATGGCAAGCCGAACCCTATAGTAAGGACACAAAGCATCCTAATTGCTGAGCTGCTGTTGTTTTTGGCACTTTTTAGGTAGAAGAATCATGCAAACCAGCTGGATTGATGAGAGTTCTTGGCATACCGGGGTCATAGTTCATCGTTCAAGTGGCCGTGTTAAAGTACGCTTTCTTTATGGTATGTACCAGTGACGTGCGGTGAGATTCATGGATGGTGAGGCACTGACTTCATCTGTCAGATTTACAAGCATATTGTATTGTAGTGTACAAATAATCAGGCAACATTTCGGTACTCTACCTTTTATGTAATCCATTCTGTAATCCATTCTGAAAGTAAGGGCATGCGAGAAGAAAACGATAACTGTACTTGACTTGCTAACTGTAAACTCCCGCCTGTTGTCACTTATTCTGCAGCCAATAAATCGCAAAAAGAATCCCTGAGCTCACTAGCGCCCCCTATCGTGAGGCAGGAGCAGTGCGTGCCTCACCCCGTGCCTATTTTCAGCCGTTTTATGATTGCGCTAGCACAAAAAACACATTACACGCATATAGTTGCTGTTCATTATATAAATCGGCTTAACTTTGGAAACTTACTTCATATATCAAACGTGTTTGAACATTCTAATAGTGATATAAAGAGAGACAGCGATCTGCTCTCACTAAATAACATGGCAGCATAGTTAGCCGAGTCATTGCGCAATCCATGGTTAGGCTCAGCAAGGTGCTGCCTCACCTCCCGGATTTTCTCAGCATTTAACGGTAAATGTGAAAATTCGGCGATTTTGAAGAAAAAATGTTGGCGCTTAGCTTTTTAATTAAATTATTACCCATGAAAAGTGTTACAGTCGATAAAAAATAATCTAAAAATGGTGAAGTTTAATGGAAAATTACTTTATAGTACAAATCAATTGATAAATATAAATATATATTTTTTTTCATTTCTTTCTTTCCATGATGTCAGGGGAGGCCGTGCCTCACCTGCCTCCCCTGACCGCACGTCACTGGTATGTACAGTATATAATCCATGAGGGCAAACGTTGTAGAACGAGGCTCTTGACATGACAAGAACTGACTTATAGTAACTTACAATTTGCTTTTAAATCAATTCTTACTTAAGGATCACAAAAGATGCGTGTAATGTGGCATTGCTCCTCTCAGTGACCTAGGAGATGTTGCATGCAACACTTTTGGGTGAGTCTCTACAGATGCGTTTTCAACTCTTGAGGAGTTGCCCAAAGAGGGGAAAAAGAAATATGGGGTGACGTCATACCCACAGAGAACCTCCAGAGGGCTCCCTTAAGCCTTCGTGTCCAGATCAAAGGGAGGCCGGTCAAACAGAATATTGGAGCGCACAGGGCGCCGCCGCTCAACACTGTTGCAACAAAGAAAGTTCCCCATTTTCCAATGAAATTTGAGAAAATAAAGTTCTTGCTATGACCACATCAAATGTCCCGGCTTTCCCGTTCTTGTCGACATAAACAGCAAACTCGGGTGTCAGCAGGGAAATTAAAAAAAAAAAAAAAAAAAAAAAAAAAACATATTAAAATAAAGGGGGTTGTCTCCATTGCAGGGTATCCGAAAGAAACTTAAAGAAATTTGCCAGAGGAAACAAGAAGAGGCGCTCCTTGCCCGCTCTCATGTACGCCGACATATCCGCAAGTCATTTTCACAAACACACATTCAGGCACACACTTAGCTCCAGTGATTGCCCCAATTAGGAATGGAATCATCCAAGATTTCGCTCCATTCCTTTCAAAGAGAGGAATACAGACTCTTCAAAAGAAAACAAACAAACAACAACAACAACAAAAAAGAGAAGGTAGAAAGCAGAAATTGTCAAATCACGGAGTGTTTTATAATTCTGAGCCGAGCAGCATCGCGCCGGATGCTCTCGCTGTTCACTGTAGGTGATCAAGGCCACATCACCTCCCTTTTAAGTGGCTCTCTAAAAAGGGAGTCAAGCAGTTTATATATATAGTTATATATAGATATATATGTATGTATATATATCTATATATAGCTATATATAGATATATATATAGCCCACCTCTCCTTTATACTTCTTCTTCCTAGGAAGTCCCACAACAAGCATACACCTCAGGTGTGCGAACAAGTACACAAGTGGTGTCTTCACAGCATTAGTTAGCTGTTGTCCTCCTGACTCAGAAGAGTTCACAGGTCGTCTTCGGCCAGCTGGGCTAGGTTGCTGGGACGTCGTCCGGCTGAGGGGCCTGACAGAGGAGCCTGGGTCACCACATCAGAAGCAGAGCCTCTGCGGAAACTCTCTACTGCTCTCTGCTGGGGGGAAAAGGGAACACTGATCAAAGCACTGAGAGACCCGAATGGAGCCAGAATGCAAGACAAATCACTTTTTCTGTATTTCTAACACATCTTTGAAATCCTTCCTCATTCGCGCCTGTAACGGAAACTCGTGTGCATTAAAATCATGTGCATGTAAGGCATTTTGTAAAAGTTTTCATGCCTCTTAAGGTTTCTTTAACGTTGCACGTAACAGCCAAACACTTCAGTAGATCAGAACAGGATTTCACCTGGTAGAACAACAGCAGTGCATGATTTTAATGTGGGCAGGAGACTTTTTCTTGAAATAAAACACTTGAGAATTACAGCATAAGCAATACTTCAGCTCTTTTTCGCCATGATATCCCACACCAAACTCTAGTGATAACAGAGTCCACCCACAGATAATTTATTGTCAGCATAAATAAGTTTCTTTAAGAATATTAGAGGACCAACAGCATCACAAAGATCCAGGGATACAACTATGACGTCAGTGAATAAGGCATAGTTACAGTATCACCAGGAAATAACCATTCTAAATTGACAGGCTAGGAATAAAGAGTATGATGAGAAAAGCAGCCAAGAGTCATATGATGACTCATGCACTCTGCAGCTCCAAAGTCTCATTTATAAATCATTTTAACACAATACTTTGTTGGTGGAATAAAAGCCAGAAAAAAAACAAAAAAAACAACAAGTTTTGTTTGCAGGTTGCACTAAACACATATAAGAAGGTGCTCTGGGCAAATGAAATCAAAATTGAGCTCTTTGGCCTACAGACAAATCTCTATGTGGCAGTGAAGAAATACGCTGCATCAGCTGTCGGAGTGAGCTTTGCAAAACGAATTGACGAAAAATTAAGTTTCTCAACGTATAAAGCACGAAAGCTAAATTTTCAGATTAATTTTTTCCTAAAAAAAAGAAAAAGTGGGAACTCTTCATCCTTTCTCTTTGCCTCTGCAATTATTCACATTTTGTTGGAAGTGTACATAAGATACGATAAGGTTTGTGATTGTATTGTGACAAAACGTAGAAAAGTTCAAGGATTATGAATACTTTCCAGAGCGCTGTAGATGGATCTGACACCCCATCAGACTGGGGAACCATTATGCATATTTGATAGGCTTCTCATGGATGGGAAGTAGCTCAGGCCTACCTCCTGTTTGCTTAACATAATCTGTCAGTCCTCTTAGGACAAAAGCCCAATGACGGCAGACGTACATCTTCTTGATGATAACAAAAAAACAACTTTACAGAATGCTGCTGTTAACAGGACTTCTTCAAACTCATTAACTTATTATTTGCCTTTTTTTTAACGATCTTCTGGTTTAGTCCATCAGTTTTCTTAATAATCTGCAGCAGATTTGGTCGATGCACTTGTTCTCCAACAGGGGGAGGTGTAACTCTTTTTGTCAAACACATTTCTTCACTCAGTCTGTCTCTACAGAAGGAGTTTAATTAGCATTAAACGGAAAATTGGATTTGTTGTTAGATGTGCCAACACGGTCAGTAAACAGATCCCCACAGGCCTGTTGTCTGCGGTGTGTAATTCTGCAGCTCGTTCGGTCATCCTGCTTGTTGACTGCACAGATCAGTGGTCATAATCAATTGCATATACAGTACCTGTGCACCCTGAGCGGCCGGGGTGTACAGCCCATTTGATACAGCTGGACAGTTTGACTGATCAGAGAGACACAGTCGGACGTGTGATGGTGAAGCAGTGTGGGAGTCAGCAGGGCATGGCTGGACCGGAGTGGCCTGCAGACGTAGGTAAGGAAAAGGTGAATCACTCACTACTGAAGGTCATGCGCAAAGCAGTTTGCTGTTATTTTTAGTTTTTTTCTTCTTTCTACATTTCAGATATGCAGCCACAAAAGCTTGAAAAAACGAGTTTCTGGCGCAGCATGCACTGAAACGGTATGCAACGGTTTAACGGCAGTGGCGTTTCCCACAGAGCGATACAAGCTTAAGATACCTACACCCCTCGACAAGGACGTCTCGCTCGGCCCCGGGTTCTGGCTTTGGCTCGGCATGTAGATCGCTGGCAGAGAGGTGTTGTGAGAGTGGAGGGAGGGAAGCTTGTCGCGGTCGATGGAGGCAGATGAGTGGGGCCTCAGGGGGCTCGCGGCAGACAGAGGGGGCCTCATGCTGCGGCCCAGGCTATTGGACTTGCTCTCTCGTCGCTGATACTCAATTGGTGATTGTAAGGCTGAGAGAAAAATAGAGCGCAGTCAGTTTTTGGCAAATTTCCGCAAGCGTGCTAAAGAGCGTCGCATGAAGCAGATGCGTGCTTTTATTTTGTGAGAGGATAAAAGCCCAATCATGTTAATTATCTGGCAACGTTGTTCTCGCTCTGTTTGATGTTACAGTGTTATGACACGCAGTAATCCATTATTTATTGGTCCAGATTCACACACAGAAGCTCATTGATGTTAACATCACCTACAAAATAAACAATTCTAGGGTGTTTATGAGCACTTATTAAATATTTGGTAACCCTGTCCATGAGGTGGCAATGACTAAAAACATGTTCTCAATTCATGTTATCCGCATCCACAAATCACTAAGACTTTAAACATTTGTCTCATTTTGCAAAAATCTGTCAAAAAGTCTTTGATAGCTTATTTCATTTAAACAAAATGCATCTAAAACACTTAATGCAAGATGTTTGTGGGTTCGTAAAGCTTTACACCTCCATGGCAACGTGTGAAGAGTGTTTAATGAGTGTTATGTTTAGACAGAATCTGTCCTGTGAAAAGCTTTGCATTAAAAAGTGTTATGACTGTGAAGTCGATATTAAACCCCAGGCAGCTCTAAAGTTTTCAGTCAGGGAAATGTTTGTCGATGCATTAGCAAACACAGAAAACTCTCCATTTTTCAAAAATAATCAACCTAAAGTCTTCGTGAGTGATCAATGAAGGGACCGTTTGAATCACAATTATCTAAATAGTCACATCATTCTGAACTATTCTTTTCAGCGAGCGCTTTTGAGTTTCAGTATTAGCCTGAACAGGCGAACATGGCTCTTTCGCACAAATGGAAATTAAAAACCAGGGATTTTGCGTTTGAGGTGTGTAAATTTAACATCTTCTAAATGTTCATCTTTTAGAACATCACATCATTTAAGTTCCCAACTTAAAATGCTGTGAAATAAGTCATGATGTGATCTCCAACGGTATTACAAATCATTGAAAAGTTTAGGACTATTATTGAATGTAAACCTATGATTTAATTAAAAAAAATTATTTTGATAATTCTTATTAACTTGATGTTTGGATAATTTAAAGTCAGACACCAAAAAAAAAACGATTGTCTGTCGTTTTATACGGTGTACGTTTTGTCATTGTGTTTAAATAATGCTAAAAAATCCCCCCCAAACATTTATCTACTTATCGACATAATGACATGCTCAGGGATCGATAAATAAATCAACAATTTATTACTTTCAGAGATAAGTAACTGTCATTCAAACATAGGCAGCTCATACCATTAAGAAAGTTGCGCTGACTTTCCAGGATCTGAACCACGTCGTTGATCCAAGCTTTGCAGATCTCGGCGGAGGAGCCCTGCAGCTGGTACCGCACCATGCTCCCATCTGGGTTTCGTGAGGTCAGTACAAAACGCGTATCATCGCTATCAACATTGGGCTCCACCCCCAGGCAGCTAACCTGCAAAACAACACATCTGACTAACACTTGGGAGGATAACATCCTGCTGAATCGCTTGTTAAATAACTCGCACGATTCTCTGGAGACTTCATAATGAGGAGTTACACAACATGCTAATTCGGGGGGGAAGAATTAGTGTGATACAAATCTGTTGTGTAACTCACAACCTGGGTGGGTGTTGCAATTTCTTACTTCTAGGTATTTTTTATTTATTTTTTGTTACATTCTGTATGGCTTCATGGAGGACAGAAAAGCACCTTGATGCTGTTTTTAAAGATGTATCCAGGGATGGAGAAGTCTTTCTTCTTGTCAATGGGCTCGCTGAAGATTACCAGCTGCTCAAACAGGAAGACCCGTCTCTCCTTGGCTCGAGATAGAAAGCCGCTGTCCTGCTCTGTGACAGTGAAAGTTCCCTGCTGAAGCAGCTTGCCCTGGGCTGTGATCTTTCCCTGGTACACAAACATAAAAAGAAACAAAAAACAAAACAACAACAACAAAAAAAAAAAACAGATGAAAAGTGTTGCTTTTCTTGCACCGTGCGCAGGGAAAAAGCTGCTGTAAAGACGAACCTCGAAGCCTTGTAATCTGCCCACATTCATCATGTCATCACAACGTTTTGGCACCAAGCACATCACCTCCACCGCTTTCTGTGTGCGAGACAAGAATTAGAGTCGTTGTCTTGGTGTCACTCACATTCACAAAATATCTCCAAATCATGAATGTTTCCATCGGGACTCTCACCTGTAACTCTTCAGTGTCCTTCCCAGCTTTGATAGAATACGTCAGAAAGTCCTGCAGAAATAAACACAGCGCGGTCACCGGAGCGCTCCAGGCTTACTACCCAGAGAAAAGCGAGGACATCTGGTGGTCTGTTTATGGGTGTTTAATTCATTCACTCATTAGAGTAGAGTTTTAAAGAAGCAAGAGCTTTATGCAACTGACCAGAAGAGACATTTACATGTTATTGTTTGAATCATCTGGCAGGGAGGGAGTCTCATTCTGCAATTTGCCTCATCCTCTGTTAGTGGAAAGCAGCCTGACAGACAATATGCTCAGTGTGTGTCTTGGATGTTTTAGGCACACGATGTTTACATAAGCCCCCATGCCATGGCTGTGTGTGTTCTGACAGCTGCTCTGTGCATGTGTTTGGGCTGCTGGTGTGTTGGTCAGCGGCGAAGCAATGACCCATTGGTCACCTTCAGCAGAAGCTGGTACTTCATGATCCTCTGGACAGGTTTGATGAGCAGGTCGTTGAGCTGCAGTCTTTGTCCCAACTGCTGTCGGAGCTCCTGGAAAGAAAAACAGCAATTCACCCCTCAAAGCACCTCAAAGCACGACCCGCGTAATCGAACTCAAAAGCGATTAAGGCTAGACACCAAAAATGAAGTGGCAGCTCTCAAGGGATCCACGCAAACATGTGTCAAACATAGCAGAGACATCGGCGCATGCTAAAAATTTAAGATGCGACAGTGAACTGCTGCTGAGACAAAACAAACATTAAATTGTCGTTCATTTTTCAGGAGAAAAAAGACGATTTTTCTCACCTCAAAGTAGGTCTCAATGTACTCTGAGACAATATGTTCTGACTTGGGCTTGTTCTGGCAGTAGACAACGTACATATGGAGACGTCGCTCCTGGAAAACAAGACCAAAAAAAAAAAAAAAAAAAGACTCAAAATCAATCTTGGTATACTACTGTTGGCTTTCAAAACACAATAAAATTATTGTTTCTCTTATTTTATCACAGCATTTTGAGTATTCTGTGAATCAAGTCGTCGTATGCATATGTATGTGAAATATTGGTATTGCTCATTATGCATCTCTGTTTTGTGGCTTGAACTTATTTATATTTACTTTAATATGTTACTGCCAAAAGAAATGAAGGTCTGTGCAATGGTAATGATAAGCAGTGATCAGCTTGTGGGTGTGAAATGTCAACACGTCATTATGAAATGTGGTGAGAATTAACAAAAGGGGGACTTTACTCTAAGCTTTTCTGAATTTTTGTGTTTTTTCAGACCAGTTCCTTTTTTCTTAAGCTTTAGCAATGGATTGAATGTTACCCTTTTAAATATTTTGTAAATGGAAATATTTTTTACCACCGTTTTGTTCTCAAAATTAATTAAAAGTCATGCATGTCATTTTGTTGCTGTGTTTCTGTAATTATCTACTCGTAATATTTTACCACTTTGAGTCCCGGTGGGGGAACAGCGTTTCTTTGATAGCAGCACAACCATATGAAATGCCTCCGAAAGTGAAGAGAAAAGGAAGCCGTTTTTCAACGTGTGGTTAGTCTGGCTGCTGTTTGGGATGAAAGGCAGGCAGAACAACAATGATTTGTCTGCAAGTGCAGCCGCCTTTGAAGCTGACTCTGTCTGGTAGTGCCTACTCTTCCGTAACTAATTGGCATGGGAGAGCAGATATGGCAGCGCTGAGAGAACTAATGGCTTTACATGTAAATGAGCGCCAGGTTATGTATAATTTACCCAAGCCACCCTTCAGTGTAACCGGAGCCGTCACAGCCTTTCGATGTATAACAGCACCTAGCAACCAGCCCACCCAGATCCGCAGACTATGGACCGCATGTAAACAGCCGCCGTCCACACATGAACGACTGTTCTGTGTGTCTGGCTTCCACTACATGGTATAAATCTGTTTTCACACGTGTTGCAGGCTGCTTGTGTGCGAGTGAGCACACATGGCGCATATCGGTGACACGGATCTTGTTAAAAGCGGCTCGAGCTTTCTGCTTTTCATTAGGGCCTTGTTCCCAGTCTGCTTGTTTTCACAGTTTGACACAGTGCTTAGATTTAGTTAGAGCTTTTTTTTTTTTTGTTTGTTTTTTTTTTTTAATCCCCCACCGGCCTTTTAAGTTGATTTTCCGGTGGGCTAAGTCTCTCTGGATTCCAAAAGGAGCTTCAATAAGAGAACGAGGGAACGAAGCGGGAAAGAGGAAGAGATCTTTGACTTAATTATGTTTGAAGCAGAAGCAAAGCCGAGCTAGTTGAATTGGCCGTTCGTGTCTGCCGAGTCTGCATGTGCCACTACTTAACCAATACACATTAATCTAATTTTACTCCCCGTGTGACCCCATTGTGACTGAAGATCATCTCTTCAGCTTCCCAATGGTTCTCAGTTTCAGACAGAGGATTTTGCGTCAACACAGCGGTCCTCCCCAGCGGAGGAACGTTTGGTTTTCTTCTTTTTACATCGATCAGTCTCCACTTAATAACAATATTCCAAAAAATGTAATTTATTCTTTTCCTTTTAATGATGAGTATGACCAAGTTAATTTTCCCACTGGAACACGTTGGTGACTGCTCATTTAGGCAAATGCCTGTCATGGTGTGTAATGATCGCTCCTCATTTGTTAAAAAAAAAAAAAAGAGATCATCATACATTTCAATGATACGTGGAAGACAATGGACAACTGTCACTTTTTTTGGTATTGTGCAGGACAGCAGTATTATTGTATCTAGGTTTTATGGGTAAGATTATGGGTGAGATTTAAACATTTTTGACTAATTCTCCATAATTCATGAAAAAAAAACTATAGCTAACAAAACATGTTTGTTTTTTTTTCTCCTGTATCAAATTGAGATAGGAAGGGAAGATCAGCCAAAGTATAGGTTTGTTGCTGTCATTATCGGAAAACCCCCAACTGCTTTAGTAATGAAGAAATAACTTTACGTAAGATATGTAATTAAAAATGAAACTTTCTCCTGCACATCTTGTTTTTTTTGTTGTTGTTTTTTGCTTGATTCTTGACCTAGGGTAAACAGATCTATGTCAAGTTATTTGGGGGGGGAGGAGTTTTACATCGAAAAGCTTTCTTTTCTTTCTCACCAGTCCAGGCTGGACTGTTAGATCAGCCGGTAAGTCATTTCACTGAGTACTGTTGCTGAAAGCCCAACCTGCCGGAGAAGTATCAGTGAGAGGGAAGTGGAAGGAGCCAGGCTGGGAGTGGAGCGAGGAAAGGAAAGAGCCATGTCTGTTTTCTTTCCTTTCTTTTCCATCACACCCAACGCAACGAGGAAGCAGACACAGACCCACCTACTCCTCTAACGTGCATGTATGTATATGCCTACATGATGTTCAAATGTACTCACATGTCTAATAAAGAGCTGAGCCAGCCTTTCTGGCTCCTCCAAGCACTTCTCCAGCTCTTCCAGGAAGTAGCTGCACAAAAGAGAAACACGCACATTCAGGCACACACACACAGACAAACACAATCATCCTCCCAAAACGGAAGTTCGGATTTGCTTCATGAACTTTTGTTCCTTCGTTTTCCACCGAGACACAAACACATTACGCTCCGCAGATCGCCGTTTTCCTTTCGCTTTGTCTGCTTTGAAACACGGAGCTTTCAACATTCTTTAAAAGGGAAAAAAAAAAGAAAAAATTAAAAATCCTTAAATGCTTGCAACTCACTCTTTGTGCCAGTCATATATTTGGTGAATGTTTCCAAAAATAATCTTGTCCTTTCCTTTCATAGCCTCTGGAACACCTTTGGAACTCATTGTATCCATGTAGCCCTGCAAAAGAAAGAACAAGCAAACCAAACAAACAAACAAAAAAAAAAAGCTGATCATACCAGCAGTGCATAGCTAAGTCATTACAGCAAAGAGCAGCAATCCCCACACCAGATAATACTAAGCTTTTATTAACTTTCAGATGGCAAGAATTCCTCGCTAAACCGAAATATCTGCTGCTATTTAAGGCAACGGGAGATGGATTGCACTGTAATATAATACTCCTTAGGCTTATAATTCATAAAATCTGCTTAGGACTGGAGACGGTGGGATGGAAGCAGACCAAAGCGTGGAGTGAAGTGAAGGGATTGCGATGATTAGGATTTGGACCTCTCTTTGATAGACTGGGTGGATGAATGTCAGTGCAGACTGTGAGGTTTACCTCCACTATGAGCCCCAGGTCTGCCACATAGTCCTTCTCCGTTTCTATAAGCTCATTCAGCACATACCTGGAGGAGCAGACAGAGGAGACGATTAGTGTTTCTGAAGTTGTTTCGCATCTTAAAGCACATGACGGCACTTTAACAATTTAAAGAATTTTCTTTTTGCCTTTCAAAAAAAAAAAAAAAACAAAACAAAAAAAAACACCCAGTTGCCAGCTTTCTGGACGTCGCAAAGAAAAACACAGACGCTTTTCAGCTGGTGCATTTTTACTGGAATGAATCTAATTTAGCAGAACATCCTGCAAAGGTTTTGAAGTCAGCAAACAGGAAATCAGCTGTGCACACACACAAAAAAAACGTGGACACTCGCAGGTTTTTGATCCCTTTTCAGTGTCTCCTAAAGAACAGCGACAAGCCTCAAATGTCACTTGAAAGAGTTCAGCATAAAACATTTAACACATGATAGTAGCTAAAGAGAATTAGTCAGGTTAGAAGCTCGGAGGGATTTCAGGTGTATAGACATATATGCATTTGCAATTCAGACGCATTTTTTTGTTTTTATTTCAGTTTTTATTTTATTTCATTTTTTGCATGCCTGTCAGTTTATGTAAAGTAAACTCTGCTTGCATTAAGTGTTTAAAAATGTCAACAGCAGAAACATTACCAGAAGTTATGGGGACTACCATCACCTAATGGCCAGAGAATCCGCTGGTTACCATGGAGACTGACCCACAGTATTTTCTTAAGTGGGTGCTCTTGATGCTTAGGTACCAAAACAAAAAAAATAATACTTCATTGATATTTTCTGGACAAGAGAATTAGACTTTTTTTTTTTCCCTCGTGTTTCCTGAAATAATGCCATTTGCTTGCTGCTTGTGAGGACAATAACAACTAACACCAAAATATGTAGACAATAATGTTATTATTGCATCTTCATGCAATGCGAACAAGCAGTTTAGTCATGCTAAATGTTGCAGTCAGATTGTGTGCAGACAACATGATCTAAATCCACAAGTAGGTGGTGCTCACTTCTCTCCTGAAAACAGCTTGAATTTTACTATCATCCTTTTTCCAGCTAAGCAATATATATTCACTCCTTTAGAACAGTTTATCTCAGATTATTCTTCCTCCTGCCACATCCACCCATTAATCATTAATTACCTCATCAGGCCAGGATATTTGTATTTGTGTATTTTTGGTAGCCCAGCAAAAGCCGACGTACAAGAAACATCTGCAAACAGCAGCGATGGATGACAAAGCCCCATCTTTTGGCTCACCGGAGGTTAGTGTCATAGTTTATAAAGACATGACATGAACGGTAATAACACCTTGCATCAATCTGGTGGCTGAAAAACAGATAAAAAAAAAAACAATAAACATCTTTGCTGTTGAGCTCATCTGTCTAGTTGCTCAATAATTTAGCAATTACTTACGAGTAATTAATTACAGACCCTGAAATAAACTTGATTAAAGATTTTAAGAGTCCCACCACTAACTGAAATAAATTAAAGTCTGCTATTTTAACATCGCAAAATGTTAAAACGTTCAGGGGAAATGAAAAAAAAAAGTTCTAATTTTCTCGTGTTTTGGTAAAACGGGACTCCAGCTACTATCCTTCCACAGGGGGGTAAAACATAATAAAATAAAGTTTATCTGGATTAAGTAATTCTGCAATGTTGTAATTACAATGGCTATCTTCTTATTCATGAGAATCACATTTGGAAAAACCCAGTTAACCGAGTGCAAAATGCGTATTCCATCATTGTAGAATTGAAAGAAGAGTATTTCATGACATTTTCCACCCTACTTATACATTATCCAACATTACTAAGCACAGGGAAAACTATGGGTTATTGGTTTGTAGCCTGACTGAGATGATGTCCCTGTCGAGCAACTGTCATCATTTGATTATTACTTGGCGTCTTGTTTTAAGCGCTAATCAAGTCAAAAGGTTCCTCATTAATTCCAATAAGTGCCTGCAAGACAGGCGAAGCACCTGGGGTTAAATCTTGGCCTAAGTGACGTTCAGCAGCTGTTTGCGCCGGGCCACGTTTAACGTACGACTGCAATATTCCGACGGCAACTGCCGTGCCACGCATAATGTGTGGACGTTCATCCTGATGAAACACGTACGTGCTTTTCTCGATGGCACTTCTCCTCTCCTCTTCGGTGTCAGCCACAGCGGACCATTGGCTGGAGGTATCGTCCGTCGAGACGGACTCGCCGTCCTCGGGCGGAACACCGGCAGACTGAGTGTCCTGAGGAGGCAGAGACAGACAGACAGACGGATTGTTTATCAGCAGCCTTGTGCCAGTAATGCGGATCATGCCAGGAATAAAACAAACAAAGGGAGATAAAGTGCAGAAGAGCAATGGTAATGATGCAGGTTGCCAAGGGGACTGGGGGAGTTGGGAGAGGGGGGGTGGGAAGGGAGCAGACGGGTATGAGGAGCAGAGATTGAAAGATAAAGAGATTGGAATCAGATTGCTGCTGTTAATGATCGGCGCCGCGCCACACATTACAGAAGATAAATCAAGAGTCAGAACTCGACAGGCGAAACAGCTGTGGGATCTAATAAAACTGTAAAGACTCTTGATAAAGTTGTTGCTCCAGGGGAAGTGGAATTACAGCCGCAGCAGCCTGGGCTCAGCGTTTTCAACATGTGAAAAAGAAACAAGCAGAATACGCTAAGAAATATTTAGATGTTGTTTTGGATTTTTTTTTTTTTAGGGGAGGTCTTTCTTCTCACTTTCTTTGTGTACCATCTCTCCGACGGTATCTATGTCAGCATCTCTAAGTGTGGTCTGTGTGGCTGCAAAGCAAACAGGATAAACACAAGGTTACCTCAACCTAATCAATTGTGTTCATGCGTTGTATACATGACCTCATTTTTTTCTTGTTTTTTTCCTGGAATTGATGTCATTTCCTTGCGTGGGGCTCTCATGGAAAAACTATAGACGCTGCACACAAGGCTTCGCCTAAACAAGCTGAAACCTTCTCCAGCGCCGTGAATTCACATTTACCCACTGACTATTTATTTATTTGGCGCAAAGCCTCTCCTAAAACAAACTGACAGAGTGGATACAATGCCTTGCAAAAATATTCTCACCCCTTGAACCTTTTCACATTTTTATCACATTACAACCACAAACTCCATGTGTTTCGCCGAGACTTTGCGTAATGCATGAAGATGAACGTAATTGAGACGCGAAACGAAAATAAGGGGAGGTCAAATGTTGTAACACTGAACTTCCACAAATGAAAATTATATTTTTGGTTCTTTTTAAGTTGATGAAAATCCAGTGCAAGTCTGCAGTCTGAGGTGTGGCTTTCATATGAACTCATTTTATTTTTCTGCAAGCAGAGAAGCCGTTTGGAGTATCTCTCTGCCATCTTTGCACAGCAGAGAGGTGAAATTTGTGTCCATTTGCCAGTAAGTTGGCTGAATGTGCATAATAATGCAATCTTTAAATTTCTATATCCAAGGGATGTCAAAAACATTCTTTCGAATTGTTAGACCACCTCATAAAATCACAGTGGGCTATATATGTGCTAATAAAATGACTCACAGTAATATGCTCTGAAAATGAGTTAATTTTAGCCCTTTTTTCCCCTCGAGCCACATGTTTCCTTTTCACTCTCTCCTGACAAAGTAAACGTACAAAAGCGACCGTCCGTCTCCACGTAAAATTCTCCGCGTCTCCTTGTCCTGCACAGGCATTGCTTTCGCACCTTAGACGCCCAGTCATTTCTCTCACTGCCCGTGCAGACGGGACCCTCACAGGCACACTTGCACACAATCCAGCTGAAGGCAGCAGAGCGGTTTGTCCGTTTCATCCCCGGTCCAGTTCGACTTGTTCACCTGTCGCCTCTTTGATAAACTCATTTGCGAAGTGTTGGAACTTTCTGTGGTGTCACGGGGAATGAGACAGAGCAAAAAAGTGAAGGGGGGAAGACAGAGAGGCTCTGTTTGGACCCCCCGCTCCCATTGGCTCCCATCTCTCCCTGCTTTTAGAGCCCAGGCCTGGCTGACAGGTCTCCCTGGCTCCCTGATCATTTCCAGATGTGCTGTGGCAAAGACCCACAGGAAAAATTCCCATCTGCCTCTCTTCTAAATTTTGTTTTTAATATTCAGAAAGCACAGGAGTGGAGGGGGGGAGGGGAAACAGGACAACAATTTTAGAATAATCTGAATTAATGATTTTAAGGAGTATTCTTTTTAAATAGCTGTCCTAACAGGTTAGTTAGTTTGGAGTTGTATGATAAACATTGGGGTCAAAAAAGGTTTAGACTGTACATTTACTGCAAAAGTGATCACAAAGCTATACTGGACGTACTTTGTCTGATTCAAGCTAAGACGTTAAAAATAACTCAAATCTCTCTCTCTTTTTCTCTATTTAAATTAGATGTACAAAATCTAAACAGCACATTGCGCATGGTTTGGTATAATAACTGATCATCCAACATATCTAATATGCTTAGTTTGGCTTTGAGACCATTCAAACATTTGCAAAAGGTTAGCATAAGAACAAAAATATATATATATGCCAAAGCAATGTTTGATATCACATAACCTAAAGATGTATTGTCTTAAAAATGTCTCTAGATGTGGAGGAGAGAGCTGAAAAGCAAACGTGAATGCCTGTGAGCTGAGACAGCACTGCATTAAAACCAGACAGAAGCCTTTTGTGGAAATTACAGCTTGTGCTCGAGACCATTTCCGACGGGTAAAACTATAAACACCGCAGATTCCACCATGTCATTATTAATTAAACAAGTCATTCTGAAGAAAAAGTTTGCGCATCCCAAAACATACACACACACACGCGCACGCACACTGACATAGCTAAAGAAAATATCTAAAAAAACATAAAGACGTTTTTTAGTCTTCATATGATTTCACCCCAATCTCCTCAGAGATGATCTTACTTAGTCCAGCTAAAATAATCCAGTGTTGCTCTGATAAACTAAGCAGCACTCAACTCATTTGTTTTGGCGTTTTGATTTTCAGTTAGCGGCTCAATATGACAAAACTAATATAAATGCATATCAAGTTTGTAGGTACTTTACATCACAGTTTCAGTCATTTTGAAAAAAAAAAAAAGTATATGCCCCTTCAGTCGTAGTATTCTTCATAAGAACATTATGAGACTAATTTTGTCTTTCCTGAGTGCTACCCTTTTTTAAAATTGAACCTTGAATCTAACAAAAAAAACACAACAAATTCATGGACTGTCACTAGTAAAGTAAAGATGAATCCAGTAGTTCGCATCCTGTCCTATGTGTGTCAATGATTTGGAAAACCACCACCAGTACCTTAAAGTGCCCATAGTTTCTGTTCACCTTTAGCAGTGTTTTGTAGGGGAATTTTAATCCACACTTTTATGCAAACCTGCTTCACTTCCTGATCTGTGGACAGCTTTACAGCTTTCAGGTCTGAACACAACAACTCATGATGCTCCAATGTGGCACATCAGCTTATTTTTTTTTTCAGTCGTTCTGTTTGCTCGTTTTGCTGTCTGACTCCACTGCAGGAAAGCTCTTGTAGTTAAAGAGATGGCCTCACCATTTGACTCCAGAATACAGCTAACCACTAAACATCCAAACATCAACATGCAATCACTTATTAATAATCACAAAATAAACATTAAGCCTGTTGCATTCATTCTGCAACAGACTGAATGCTCTGCTCTTTGTGTGGGAAATATTTGAGTGATTTTTGTTGTTGTTTTTTTTTTTGTGTCTTTTAGGGTCGTTGTTGTCGGTTGCTATGGCAACGAGTCTGCGCCTAGCCAGGCCAACGCGGAGAGAAAGACTGTGGTTTTGAGTTGTACTCCAACGGAGGGTTTTCCCCCTTTTCTGTGCAGCACAGCACGAAATTAACAACGCCTACATTTCCCAAGTTTCATTGAGTTAACGGGATTAAGCCAAGGCTACGCATGGGGGGAAAAAAAAAAAACACAAAAAACAAAAAAAAATCGTCTTTTTGCCCTCCAGCGTTGTCCGCATGCGCGAAATGTCCTCACGTAAACAATAATATGCAAGTGGTCGACATTTCTGTGTCTGGTTATGATTGAGTCAGAGCCTCACCAGCTTTGCGCCTCACCGCACGTCACTGGTGTCGAGGCCGAGCGGCCGCCCCATTTCAGGAGGATGTGGGACTTCCGCCTTTCGGGGTTCCGGGTCGGTCCAGTTCCCAACCAGTGACGTCAGCAGCGCGTTACTTAGTAACTTAGTAAGTGCTATTTGCTGTTTTATAAATAATTCATGTATTTTTCCTCAAATGTCTTTCATTTAAGTTAAAGTATACAAAAAAATAAATGAATAAATAAATAAAATGTTTATGATGGAACCAATAACTTGCAGTTACTGGCATTTTTTTTTTTGTTTTGTTTTGTTTTATATTCAGTGAAAAAAATAACACTGGTCAGTGGGAGTGGGGGGGGGGGGGCATTCTCATTTGGCTGATCTCTGATCTCTGTCTCTACAACCCATCAATTTTTTATTTTTTTTTTCAAAACATGATTTTTGAAATATATTGGCATGTTACATTAACCAAGATGCACGGATGTTTCCATTTCTTGATTTTCTCCAAAAACGTGCTTTGCGTTATATGAAAATCTTTGAGATAGACACAAAATGCACCGAATTCAGAGAATGGCCCAACTACCATCATATGACCAGGTTATTTTACTTTTTTTTTTTTTTTTTTTTTTTGTCCTAACCCATTAAATAGAAGCAAGAGTACTTTTTTTTCTCCAATATTTGAAAAATGTCTAGCATTTAGAAATCAGTTTGGTTGATCGCGTGCGTGAAGAGATTCACCACTGATGAATGAACGGTGAGCTAAGTCCATAAAACAAATGTGCAAGAAAGCAAGTTTACATGATTTTACAGCCCGCTCTCTGTCTCTCTTCCCTTGTTTAGTTTTAACTCTGTCTTCAAAGCCCCGCAATAAAAACACCAAAGAACTGACCTCATCCTACTGATGTAATCCCCTTTTGATGTGCTTTGGGTGGGGTGGGGGGGAGATAAATTTTGATTCAGGTGTTGATTCCTAAACAGGAGATGCTCCATACCACTCAGACATCCATGTTGTTGTTTCATTCTGACATGCCTCGGGCACGGCTGATTAATGCAACGTTTTCGCTTTGCAAGCAGCTTCGCCGTCTGGCAAGCTTTTATTTGCAGCCGAGAGGCAACATATGAACACCCAACCTGGGATGCTCCTTTCCCTCGAGCAGATGACTCCGAGAGCTTAATGGAGAAGCGGAAACTCGTGTGTTTTATGTGCCGTTCTTTCATCTCATCTGCCATGCCGCGCTGTTTCCTGTTTGTCTCTCGGGCTGGTGCTTTTGTAATGTTTTAAACGTGAGTCATGATTCACACAGGTCGCTGTCAGACTCTTCACCTCTATTCCTTCTTACATCGTTCTGCTGTGAGACAACCTTGCACCCATCTGCACAGTCCTGAGATGTAGACGGGTGCGCTGCATGAAACAGCAGTGGCCCACAGACGTGTGCATGTATAAGAATGGGGCTTTCATATATCTCCATTGCTTGGTCACTGAGCTACTTCAGCAGCAGCAGGATTAGCCATTTCCAGACAGTAATGGAGGACAGTGGATGCACAGACTGCACACCAGGGTAGGAAATTATTTCTGCTTGTTCTCAGAGGAGCTATGTGAATATAGATGTCTTAGTCTGCAGTATAGTTACACCATTTCTATGAGGGTATCAGCTCCTTGGCTCCATCAATAATCGCTAACCCTGTTGAACAGCAATATCTTCTGACTTCCTCTCAACAAGACTCTTCTTGTTGTTGTATTGGCTTGTTCAGTGAATGACCAGTTGTTCTCCTGTTGACAGTTTTCGCCCACTTCAGGTTTACAATGAGCGTTTCGGTAGTTTTGGTATGTTTATTATTTTCTGGCGATGCTTTTGACAATACCCGGTGAGATTATCTAAGCTTTTTGTACTGCTTTAGAACTCAACTCTGCTTTAAACGTTTCCCAAGTCTTCATCTCTGACCTGTCTGCTTTGCCAATTGGTCTTCATAATCCACTTCACTAAAATCAGAAAAATCAGAAGGTAATGAGCTGATCTGCAATAGTATCAGCATAAAGGACTGATTCCATTGCAGGAAAGTTACTGTAGTTCATTTTAACTCAACTTTAAAACTGCCCAATTTTAAAAACAAAAACATGTAGGCCAGGAGTACATTTGGGAAAATGTGCAAAAGTTCAAGGTCGATGGATTAACATTGAGTGTTTGACAGACCTGTGTGTTTGGCAGTGCTGTGAAATCCACTGGCAAGGAGGTCATGAAACCAGATGGTTGCAAGGATTGTGGCGACAGGTCCTCAGGGCTGGCCAGGCCATCTTTCCACTCCTTAAACCCAAACACACACGTATATATACACATATATATATATATTATGGAAATCACCATGTGGAACTGAAACACAGTCAGTCTAATACAGAAAACAAAAAAGGGGAGCATGAGTCAGAAATTGTTGCATTAAGAAGAGCTGAGTCAGCTGCTGTCCAGTTGAAGACTGAAAATGTCAAACTTTTATCTCTGCTTACATTCTTTAGCTACCTAAAGTCAACAAGAAGCAGCTCACCCTGAACATGGCCAGGATTTCTGTTTATTCAAGGCAGAAACTTTGCATATTTACTTCAGAACCAGTTTTAATAGCACCGTTTCATGAGAAGTTCTGGGACTAATTTGGATCTCTGAGTTTACTTATGAGGAGGATCAAATCACCTGCACAAGGTAAAACCCAGACCGCAAACTCAGGACTCGCCCGACTGGCTCATGTGACCACAAATTAAAGAAAACATCCTGGTGGTAAGTGATACTGCTCGTTCTCACTTGTTCTCTGTGGGTGACAGGTAGAATGGTAAACGCCTCATCGGGCCTCACGGGGCTGAAAAGGTCCTGGCTCTGGTTCTGGCTCTGGGACGAAAGAGGCGGAGTTTTTCCCTCGAGTTTCCGGACCTGGCGGTCCCCCTTGACGGCGGATCCGGCGCTGAGTTTGCGCACAGGGTTGGTGAGCCACTTCGTCAGGGCGCTAACGGAGCGTCTGGAGCTCGGCGAGCTGGGGGCCGAGCTGCCCGAGGGCTGCGGTGGCAGCGACGCCACAGAGGTGGAAATGCTGCCCTCGCTGCCCGCTGCCGAGTACGAGTCTGCAGAGAGGACACAGGCAGAGAGAAATCAATGTGATGACTGCAAGATAAGGAGCAACTGCATCACGGGGCAGAGTATGCTCTCTGTTAATCAATAAAATTCTCAAAAGTGCAAAGAGATTTTTGTCGAGGAAAGATAACGTTTGATAATTGAACTGCAGATCTGGTGATGAGAGTGGTAAATCTACACAGCAAAAAAAAAAAACAAAAGTTTTTTTTAAGCACATTCTTCTTTGTTTAGCCATTTTTATGATTCACAAAATATTTGGCCAGTCTATGCATATATCATGGTATTTTGCCTGCCTGTAATAAAGTAGCTTTATCACAAAAAAAACAAAAACAAAAAAAACTCCTACAACTCTGAAGTCCTATTTATGTGTTTTGTCAAATAGAGTAAGAGTTAATCAAATTTTTTGAGGAATCTCTGTTTCATAGTAGAATAATCAATTCCAAATTATCCTATTAGATGTTGTCCAGATTCCCTACAGACAGTGGAAATGCAGAAGGCTCCAGTCTCACACCTCTTTCATCATCCTTTGTCATGCCGTCGTGCATCATCAGCTTCCAATTGACTGGACATGCAAACATTGTGAAATATTCCTGAGGAGAACTGATTGATAAAGTTGATGGTTTCCCGCCACGTGCCATTGCTGACCTTGAACTTGATGATACTCTGGGCAGTGAACCATTTAGCGTTCGTCAAAAACTGCACTCAGGAAAAGGCAGCTCATAAAGAAACCCAGAGCTTAGGGCAATTTGTAGAAACCAAAATACCTCATTGTGGGAAGAGTACTTAAGGAGAACGTGCAACTTCATTCCAAAAGACTCCAGCTTGGACAAAAAAACTAGAATCTTCTTGCTACGACGCAGCAGCAATAACGAATCGTGCTACTGTGCAGCCTGAGCAGCTTTCATATTTGTAATCCGACAAGATTAAAGAGAATCAGTTTTTAAAGAAATAAAGACAACCTCATAAGTTTTATAACTGATAGTTATTTCATAACACTTTTTATATTAAGGTCAACTTGTAAATGCCGATCACTATCATTAGCATTTGCTGACGACTTCACAGCTAAGAGACTGAAGTTATGCTACATAAATTTTCTAGTCACTGTAAAGTCAATAACACAACCTGCTAGCATTAGCGTCTTGATAGAGCACATATTTGTAGTGAATCTTTGTTATTTTATCTCATCAAGTGTTTGCTTAGGTGAAGATGCGCCATTTGTGAGGAACGATGCATACGGCGTCTTCTCTACCCCAACAAACTGGGTCACACAATTTTTCTTTTGTTGTTTTTTTTTTTTTTTTTTTTTTTTTTTTAATCCAGTTTAGATTAGTTAGCACCGCCTCACCGGGCTTGACAACATAAACCCAGTATTTGAGTGAATAACGCAAACGCAGCAGTTTTTAGGCTGAACAGAAGTGGAAAAATCTGAAAATAAAAGTCTGCTTTGACTTCAAAATCGGCCTCACATATAAAGGAAGCAAAAGTGTACATTTTACGTTATTGCCGTACATGTGTCATCAAAGCATATCTCCACTCCAAGGCAGGAAAGACAACCGGAGTGAGGACGGCTGACATCTGGGATTAAAAAAAAATACACTAGAGGATTTACAGAATCTGTGCTGCACAGCGATGTCAAACGCACATGGGAAGAGAGCAGGAGGTTTAGTTGAGACCGGACAAACACTTTAATCTTTTGTGGAGATGACGGGTTGGTAGGAGGAGGCAGTGAGTCCTTGGCTGTGTCTGTTTGTTTTTTCTGTATTGTCCTCAGTTCCCATCCTGCCTCATCCTCTTCCCCCAACATCCTACCGCAAATTCTCTTCGGCAGTCCTCAGTCCTGCGATTGCCTTCTAAAGTGTGTGTTCATTTCCAGTCCAGTCATGTTTGCCATCCGTCTTTATGCTTTTAGTCCTCTGACCCTCAATCACCCACAGTAGAGGGATTCATTTCTCATGCTGTTAGCTTGCAATCTGGTCTAATACGTCATCTACTTCACCTCGGGTTTCGACCTGCTGTGGCTGCTGAATTAACTTCTTTTTTGCTTTTGAGTAAGCACTCTGCAGCGGAAGTTTCTACTAGGTTTGTAAATCTGTTGCAGTTTTGTTTATAAGGAGATAACAGTGTTTATTATGAGGGCCTCAAAGTGAGATCTTATCCTGGCCCTGAGCAAAGTGGACCCAGACTGCAAACAAAGTGCAAACCATTCTGGTAGGACTGCACTTAAAGCTCTCCTCAGTCCTGTAAACACTTTTTTTTTTCTCTCTCTCTCTCTCAAACAAAAACACACTACTAGCCAGTGTATCACAGATGCAAAAACCTTTATCTTAATGGAGGAAACCAGCAGTAGCTTTGCTGATGTTTCATACCCGTCAAAACACAAAGATGTTGGTTGAAAATGTTTTTTTTTTCTCCCTATTATTGCCTGACCTGTTCCAGACACTGGGGCATCACGTGCATGTTGCTGGTATAACTAATTGGCGTCTCCCCTTTCAACAAACTCCACCCTGCTTTATTAAGTTGGAGGCAGTAAGGAAATCTGAGCATACCATAACAAGTAGCTGGGCAGACGGAAGAGATAAGAAACATGACATACAGGCTTGTGGGATCTACGAAAAGACAAAACAAAGAATGAATCATTTGTGAGTTTTGCAAGATCGAGAGGACATAACAATCTGGCTGACTCTTTTCGCCCTCCTGTGTCAAGTTCTCTGATCTTCCACAAGGCACCAAACCATAAAGTTTGCATTTCCCTGCTCAGTGTTTACAGACTGAAATCCACAAAGATGCATGGAGGCAATTTGTGCGTTGATGAGCCATGGTTGTTGGTGCTAGACAGACTGGCCTTGCAAACTCCTGATCTAGGCACAGCCATCCAATGGGTTTACAGCGTGGTCATAAGCAGAAAAATATCCATTAAACAGCAGATTTGTGGATATTGGTCATAACAGAATGATCTGAATGGTTTGAGATGATAAAGAAGCAACAATAACTAGTTATTATAGCCATCTTGTGGTTCACTTTCAGCTGGGCAGTGAACCCCTAGGATATTGTGGAATGGCAGACTATCAACATGGATATGAGGCCAACATCTGCAACAACTGTGTCATAATAACACATCAATGTGAACCAAAATCACTGAAGGATGCTTGTGGCTTCTTCATGACTGCGCCACAAAGAATTTCTGGAGGCAAAGAGCGAGTCCAGTTGAGCAGCAGAAAAAGAAAGTGTGCCTAATAATGTGGCCAGTCAGTGTGGAAATTCGCTCTGACGGTGATGCACTCAAAAGTACAAGTTAGGAATCACAGAGCATACATCATCCACAGGGTTTATGATGACAATCCTTTCGATCTGTCTCCATGGCAATGCTGCATTATCACTGTGCTCACGCTATGGATGAGCTTCCCTGCTGACCCTGCAAAGTTTACTCACAATAGCTTAAGTACCGTCTCAGAAGGAGCTATTAGAGAGATTTTTATAGTGAACTAGCGAAAACTGATGAATAGGGAAAATGATGAGCCTCCCCACAGAAAAAAAAATTAAAAATCCTCTGCTCCCCTCTCCCCCGCCACACACACACACACACACACACACACACACACACACATAGCCAGATGTGTAACACTGATATTGTTCTACACCTACAAAAGAGGAAAAAAGAAAAACATTCCTCCCACTTGCTGTGTGCTGATAGAATCTGATGATATTCATCTCCGTAATGGTCCTACTGAGCAAAAGATTACCCCGGCTGATTTGGTTAATGCAACTTGAATGTTGTTTAGGTGCTCGCAAAATTAACAGTCAAAGGCGCAGGGAGACGACACCGCATCACGCCGCCCCCTTTGCTCTGTGGTGATTTGTTAATGCCGGGCTTTCACCGGCCGCCCACTCATCGTCTGAGAAGCTCTGCTGTGCCTCCTGGGGCAGCAGGGGAGGCTCGTCCAAAAGTGCTGCACTCTGTGACTTCAGATCCGGCACGAGGAGATGTTGTGCAGTAGTTCCAGATTTTTCCCTGATGCTTTTTCACCCAACTGATATCTGATCTTCTCATGAGGCAAATAAATGCCTCATGAGAAATTGTTCTTTGTAAGAACAATTTTTTTTAAAATATATATCACTCCCTTGTTGGCGTTGGTCATTTCCATTGAATTCTCGAATTATTTGCACATACAGATCGCTTGACTTGATGTACTTTACTCAAAATTTACCCATTAGATTTTCAAATAAACACAAAGTGGTCGATAATTTTTACATCATAGACTTTCAAATACACATTTTTACAAGTACAAATCTATAATCTCTAAAATGTATTGGATTTGACCTCTATTGTAAGTGTATTCTAGAATAAAGGTGGGTGAATACAAATGTGCTGCACACTTTCTAACTTTTTATTTGAAGAAAAAACATTTCACTGTCATTCGTTTATAATATCTATACCATAAAATCCTCATCAAATACATTCAATTTTGTGTTTTAAATGTGAGTGTGAAAAATGGAAGACTGTGAATACGTTACCATTCTGCTTTAACATTTCCTCTTACACTGAATATGACCTCATTTGTTTCTGTAACCATTTCCAAGCTTTAAAATCACACCATCTAATCAACAGCTGCTTTTTTTTTTTAATTTATTTCTTTTCATTCAGCAGAAGTTTAAGTTTAATTCATGAAAACTGAGTCAAGTGATGCATCCTTTCAAACTGAATCAGCATGGAGTCTTGATTTTTCACCCAGACCGGTTTGAACTTTGAGCTACCGGTGTCCATCTTTTCCATCGTGCTTCAGGGTGAATCGACTCTGAGTTTGATCGCAGACGAATGGAATGATGAATAGGGAAACCTAACGTTACAGTACTCTCTCACAAAGATGATACAAATATATTTGAATAGAAACTGAACTTCAAATGAGAATCCCTAACATTATTGAATCACAAAAAAAAAAAAAAAAAAAAAAAAAAAGTAGAGATGTTCAGGACAATGAAGGTGATTTATGAGCTTTCACTGATGATCCACCGGAAGTCGTCTCCTCCAACTTCCCCGCATCGATCGGCTGCTGAGTGAGAGCTGCTGAGCCGGCAAATCAGCCTAAAAGCGTTGGCTGTAATGGAGCAAACTTGTTTCGCAGCCCTTGCGCGGTGGAGCTCTTTGTTGAGCCTGCGTGGTCTCTCAGGACCAAAGGCAATTTAGACATTGCAGCACTCCTCTGACAAACACAAACATGCAGACGTGCAGATGCCCAGAAACGTGCACGTATTAAGACAAACTGCTCAAGGACATTTATATGTCATTTATTTATTTATTTTCCCACAACCCAGCTGATGCGTGTCTGCAGCGTGGCCACCTGTGAAGTGGAAAACGTGTCAAATGCCCTGCTGAGTATGAGATGGAGCTGCCAGTCGTTGTCAGCACCTCACAGATAATAAGTGCAAGGTATTAGAGCTGTAATTTCACAGCTCTGGCCTCACTGACTCGAGGAACTCTCAAAGCAACATGGAGCATAGTAACTTTCTCAAGTGAATCCCTCTTTTGTAAGAGAAAGAGCTTTCTTCTCCAGCAAAATTACACTTTATCCCCTCAGAGCAAATATCCCGGCAGGCCGAGGCTGCAGACAGACACTGTGTGCACTCAAGCATGCGGGAGTACTTTAAGCATTCACCTCCAGGAGGTTCGTGGCATAAAATTTAAAATCTTGCTTTATACTGATCCCTAATACAGAGATTTTTCTCTCATATTTCTGTCCTTAAAAAACATTTATTTTTTCATTATCGCACATCCTGTTGGCCCCGGGCATGTCTTTTTTTTTTCTCTCTCTCTCTCTTTGCTCTGCTCCTGATTTATGAAAACTTCAATATGCCTCTTTTTCGTACTTCTCACCTCCACCTGTCCCTCTTTTCTGCCCTCTAATCTTCTGTTCTATGCATTGAAGCATTTTTTTTTTTTTTCCCCAAAATGGAACCGCTTCCTGCTCTTTAGAATCAGGAAGCGCAGCTCTTTGCTCTGATGCAATGTCCTCCGCTGCTGTGAGCCAAAGCTGCTGAGACCAGCACAGCTTCTGACATGCAAAACCATCCGGCAGAGGAAGCAGTGACACAGGAGGAAAGGGAAAAGTGTCTGCAATGTCTCCTGGCCATTCCTTTTCCATTTCACATTAAGACTTTGGATGAGCATGAAGTGTTTATACCTCTTTAGCTGTCTCACATTTTGTGACGTCCCAGCCACTAATTGCTGAAACATTTCATTGGGATTTTGTGTGACGAACCAGCACATAGCTGGGAATCAGAAGAAAAACGAGGCATGGTTTTAACCTTTCCGGATCTGGAAAGTGTGTTTGCATATGAATACGTTTCATAACCACCTTTCCACTTTAATCTTACGAAGTGTTATGCAGCCTCAAGCAGGCTTCCTTCAAGAACTACTCTGAGTCTAGCTCCATCCGTCTTCCCGCCAACTGCCTTTGAAGGAAAACATCCTGACGGTGGTGTGTTCAGGTGCTCTAAGGTATTAGTTTTTAACCATGCATTCGTTAATTTGGCTCAAACGGTTCCGCTCTGGTGACATGTTAACAAGAACGCCTTCTTCTATATGTGTGGAGTCCTGAGCATTGCTTGAGCAATGCTACAAAAATAAAATAAAAATAGCTTTCTTCCATAAAGATGGTGTTTATGGTCTTCTAATTGAATTGGCAGGTTTTCCAACCTGATCTATAGATCTCCCCAGATGATTTAGAGATATCTGAGTGAAGGTCCCTGAAAACACAACAACAACAAAAAAAAAAGAAACTAAAACCTACCACACTTTTCAAAATCGTTTGAAAACATAGATATTTTTTTTTCTTAAACTTCATCTGGGTATTTTAGGGTAGACAAGAGGGTGAATCTTGGGCCAATGGAAAACGCAGGGATTTTTCTTCGATTTGTAGCATAATTGTGAAATATTACAAAGTAGACAGAGGTCAGCACTTGCCAGAAGGACTAAGGAGAAAATGAAATCGCAAAGAGAGCAAACACCGGGAGAATTGGCATCGTCTCACTGTGTTTAGCAGAAGACAGGAGGAAGGACAGCTCCACGATTGTTGCTGTCCCTGTGTGTGCCATATGCGAGTGTTTTTATGTCCATAAAGTCACACACCGCGCTCAGACAAGTGAGCAGTGGTTTCCTGTCCTCCTGTTGACCTACTTTAAGCAGACACTCACACACACACACACACACACACGCACACACGCAAGTGCACTCACTGCTGTGATTCCCAGAGCACAGAAGGAAATACGTGGTAGACACATCAAGCGGCGCACAAACAAGACGCCAGGGTCGGCTTCCTGCTGTCAGCTCTCACACTCACATTCTGTGGCAGATTTTTATTTTTTATTTTTTAACGGGATCAAAGCCATGTCATTCTCCAGCAACAAAAAAAAAAAAAAATAGAGAAATCATGCTTTCGTTAATCCTGTCGTCTTCATAGGGAAGTGCAAAAACAATAGATCGGGAGGCTCCTCATTATGAGCTTTAAACTGCTTTAATTATTAGACAGATACGAAGCATGCGGAGTGTCACCCAGAACCAGGTCAACAGCAGAACGGCGATGCGTCTGAATTTGTGAAGGGTGCATGTTTACGTCAGAGATGTTGCTCCCCGCTGAAATAATCCTCCTGACATTTCAGATGAGCTTTCGATTGTTCTTTCAGAGCTCACTTTGCATCTGAATTGGATCTTTTCATGGGGACAAAAAAAAAAAAAAAAAAAAAAAAGACAAGCGAGGCAGAAAGATACAGAGACAGAGCAACGAAGAAAATCTAACCACAGGCCCTGGTTTTCCTCAGACCAGAGTGGGAGACGGGGATTGTGTTTGTGGCCTGAAAGCTCCACAAACTTTCAGGCTCCAGAAACTCAGCCTTCAGGATGAGTTCCTGGTTCTATTGTTTTTTTTTTTTTTTTTTTTTTTTTTATTATAAAACATTTCCACTCATTCACACAGAGCAGGTGCTGATTATTTTTTCTCTCTTGGATTACTTTCACAAAAAAATCAGGTGCTGTGATTTTAGCTGAACTCTCTCAAATGAATCAACACCTCCGGCTGGAGCATCAAACGTATGCTGGCCGATCTCTAAAATACCGCAAATCCTACATTTCCCATAATGAATCTAGCATTGTTTTATGCTTTTCTCATGCTATGTTCATCAGAAACACACCAGAAAATTCTGATTGGTGATTTTTTTTTTTAAATGTTTTTTTAATTTATAATCTGAATATCATGAAGTGAAACGTACACTTCCTACCAAAATAATGCTGGATGTGTGTTAAGAACACCGGATGCCCAAAGAAATGTATGAATCTGTCTGGCGGACATCCTTAGTTTTGGGCATTTTGTACGTTTAGATTCCTTTCAATAAATGCAGGGAAAATAATGAGATTACAAATCACTTTATTGAGTTTAACAGTGTATTTATGTCTCTCTGTGTGTGCCCTGGTTATAACAGCAGAGATCTTCTCTGCATCAGCCTCAAGAGTGCTCACATAGGGTTGATTATCACAGCAGCTGAAGACACACACAGAGTAAAAGACCGAGAACAACCCCCCAAAGAACGGCAAGAGCACACTTATTTCTCGGGGCAAACAAGGCTGTCGTTGGGGCCTGTGGTGGCCGAGAACACACAGCAAATTAAAAGCGATTATGACTTCGCTTGGCAGCTGTGGCAGTGCCAAGCGAGGAGGCCTGAAAGGAGAGCCGGGCACAAAAACTGCAGTTTCCTGCTGGGGCTGCAAAGACATGGAGCTTCTCCAACTGGCCCCGACCTGGATCGCACACGTCACACACACGCTCTCCAGAAGATCACATCTGTCAACTGCAAGATTTAGATACACACACACACACACACACAAAAAAAAGTTGAAGTAGAAGTTTATCCCTCATTCTGCTCTGGTACACAGTCTTGGCCTCCAGACATGGTGGTATAATGATCCTCAGTTAGACTTGATGGTATTTCCAGACACATATTTTCATTCCTTTCCACGGCTCTGCATTTCTCCCCATACTCATTGCCATAGCAACTAAACCCAGTAGAAGAGGGAGAGAGGGACAGCAGCACAAGAGATTAGCCATCAAAAAAAAGAGCTCAACCTACACATGTGGGCACGTACAATAAATCATGTTATACATAGCTACATACGTGGCGCTCGCACACTCTTTCTCACGCACTCACACCAAGTGACTCATTAGCGTGGACTGGTGTGAACGCTTCTGCAGTAACACAGCACAACAGAAAACTGTCAGGTCTTAGCGGATATTTGTGAAACATCGCGATGCGTGCAGAGAGGATGCATCTGAAGAGCTAATTCCACATTCAGGAAAACCATCTGCACCTGTCAGCCTTTGTGTGCTTCAGATCAGATCCTCTCCATATGGCCATTCTCAGGACGTCTTATGAATAATCAAAATCTATTCAAGTGTCGCAGGGCGAGATTCAACACTCACCCCCACATTTATATCCCAGGCCACGGCCACGCTCTGGATCTTTACTCGAGGCTTTCAGGTTAGTCAGACTCAATCAGAAGCTGCTGCAGCTTTATTGAGGCTCAATATTTTTTATCGCCTGGTGCCATGCGATTCTTTGGAGGGGCGGGTGGGAATGTTCCTTACCTCTCAAGCGTTGCAGCTGTGTTTTTGGTCTGGCTAATAACAATTAATTTGGAGGGGGAAAAAAAAGGAAATCCCATTGTTTGAAACCGTGAAACCAGCTCAAGTGTGATCATCTGGTCCGTCAGGGCAGCTGTTGGGCCAAACTATTAGCTGCCGTGAGGTTTCTCCAGGCTATCTTTAAAGTGAAAGCTCGTGTCAATTGCGGTGATCAATAGTACGTATGGATCAGTGACAGTCGCTGCATCACCTGATGACAAACAGGAGACGAGTCAGTGTGCGGCATACTGATGATACATTGATCAGGCAGAATACGGAGGAAAATATTTACAGAAAGGTTATTTTGTGGCTAATACTGTAATATCAATGAATGCAGAATCACTAAAAACCTAAAATAGTAAATCAGTAGTATTTGTTTTAAGATTAAGGGCTTTATATGGACTCAATTGTGTATTAACATTTATAAAATCAAGCCAAATGGAAACAACTTAATATCTTTCAAACTGTATAACAATGTATTTTTTTTTACCACCTAATCATTTTGCAGTTCTTCATGTTCAAGAGCCTTGTTCTGAAAATCTGTAAGTTAAAAGAAATTTAATTTAGAGCTTTGTGCCCCGAAATCCCTTCAGATGAAACTGGTGCGTCTAGTTGAGATTGCGCCAAAGTTCACTCTCAATAACGTCTCTTTCCATTGTTTGCTTTGCTTCCTGTACTGTTTTGGAAAGTTTCTCAATTGGGTATTCTCTGGAGAGAGCTGCAGAGGATGCAGAGGAGAGCCACCGGGATCTGAAACCCCCCTCTGGTCTGTCAGCCACACTGACGTGTTGTCAGTCTGCAGTCTCATAAAAAATGCAACAGTGACACTGATAAATAAAAAGATACTTTAATAGCTGCAATACCGTGGAGTCGAATTTCAGATCCAGATTAAGTAAAGACATATAAACATGAGCCTCAATTAACCTTTAAATTGGCAGATGATGTTCTTTTATAAGATTAAAAAAAAAAAAAAATCCTTTTAGGTCACTTCCACTGAAACATAAAGTCACTGCCATACATGCATGACAAGTCTGTCTCTTTCTGGTCTTCACAGAAAAGATTGCCCTTATTAAAGATCATGCAAGCCAATTATTGCTTAGACATAAAAGGGATCAAATGAGCACTTTTACAGAAATGATTCTCATTCCTCACCAGAAAAAAGGTTCCTCATTTGGAAACACATGCCTGCGAGATTATAGATCAATTATAATCATAACATTAAGAGAAGGAGCCGTCAAAGTTGAGGAACGATGACAAAACCTGATTCATGCGACCCCACCCAGGCGAGGTGTTGTTGGACTTTTTGATAATGAGTCTTTAGAAATCTCTTCCATTCTTCACATGTTGGAGCATTGGCTTGAAATGGATTTTTAAGGCCAACCAACACGTTTTTGAGTAAAACTAGCTATAAACAAACTTTAAAAATAAGGTTTTAACAGATTCTTTACTCACTCATCGTATTCTGATGACCTAGTTGTTTGGACCAACTGCTTCTCACGTCAGTAAAAATGTGAAAGGCTGCTAGAACGTATCAAACTATAGTTTTTCTTAAAAAAGAGAAATATGTAGTATACCGGTTTGCTAGGTTTCCATCCACTGCTCTAAGAGAACTGTTTATTTGACTTCCTCCTGGTCATTGAACAAATCCCTATTTAAATCTTTGATATATAAACTAAGAGTCAGGTTTGATCTGGAAATTTTCCCATCACTACTCTGGACTTGGGTGGCCCATTGTGTTACTAAAACTAGCACTGATGCCTGAATTCGGTGCTCTAAAACTAATCGCATTACGCTTTGGCTGTCGTGACCTCGCTTTTTCTGTCTCTTTATGCATTTTACGTCTTCATTTCTTCATTTCTGACATGGAAACAGGGACATATTTTGCGAGCTAAAAAGCTGATTAAAAAGGAAAGAGCTGCAAAATGACCAAAAACCGTACACCTGCGAACATCACCACAGCACAGCACTGATTAATAATTGGTCTTTTACCAGAATGCAACGAGTACATAAGACAACGCGACAACTGAGTACAAAAAGAACCATTTTCATAAATTTCCCTGATGGCCGCATGCACAAAATGAGCCAAATGGGCCAAACGAGGGGATAGTGTTGCAGGGGTAAAGTGGTTGCTCTCCCCCTCTGCACTGTTGGAGAATTCTTTCTAAACAAGGTATGGAATGCACTCCTGTGTTTCATAATTTGTTCCCTCATTCTTCTCCTCCGCACGTTTACAAACAGAGTTCTGAGGAAGAAGGAAAAAAAGAGGGAGAAAGATTGTGGGAGACGACGGAGCCGACATAGATGGAAGCCCTGGAAACGTGTCAGGGCAAGGCGATTAAGTGGAGGAAAAGGGAAGGAAGAAGGAAAAGTGAAAATAACGAAGAAAAAGAAAAAAAAAAGAAGGAAAGGTGGGAGGGTTAAGATATGATTAATAACTGGATGACTGACTGTGTGCTGACCAGAATGAAAGAGAGCGAGCTGCGGGGAAAACAAAGAAAAGAGAAAATGAGAGTGGCCCAGGAGGGGATCCTAATGTTCAAGTTGGCAGATCAACCCAAAATTCTGACCAGCAAATTTCTTCATGCAGCAGGAGACTGGGAACAATTGGTCCACTCCCCTTCAACACCTCCCTTCTACATTTCACATTTCACACACACACGCGCGCACGCGCTCAGATTGCAGTTCTGTCCGTCGCTACTCTCCTCTGTGCAAAGAGCAACAGTATAAGGGACATCTCAGCTGCACGATACAGAGGAGGCAGGGGGGCCTGGGGTAGGAGGGGGCGAGGTGGAGAGCGGGGTGGGGTGGGGGCTCGGGGTGCAAAGTTTAAAAATATCTCAGAAACACAAGGCTTGGGCCACAGCCGGACAGCATACCTTCAATTTCAGCTGTTTTGGTTGCTTTTTTCCATACTGTCTGAAGTCTGCCTTATAAGCTGATGACAGCTTATAAGGCAGAGACATAAGCTGAGACATAAAAAGACTGTCACAGAAACTTTTCCCCCAGCATTTGCCAGCGGGGCTGTTTTCTGTCAAAAGTGGCCCCGGCTTGTTATCAACGTGTATTCATGGGTCTCCGAGGTCGCAGGTTAGAAATCGAAAACTTTGGAGTGGGGGGGGGACTGAAACTGAAAGCAGACATAGTAGTAATGCAAGACACTGAACCCTTCCACCTCTGTGTCTGTAACACATCACCACTAATCTCCAAAGGGCCAAATGGACAAAAAGAATGTAAAAAATTTTCATGTTTTTTTTTTTTTTTTTCTCCCCCTTTCTAACCAATGAGTCATGTGTTCTAATCACCGTCTGTGTAGTGCATGCTCCCTGCATGTTTGGTTGGGTTTTTTTGGGGGGGGAGGAAAAGGGGGGATCTAATTGCGCCCTCTTATGTGCAGCAGGTTGAGGATGATTTGCCTTGAAGGCAAGTGGGTCATTCTAGATTTGGAGATTTGGCTTTCATAATCAGACCCACACACGCAGCAAAACTGTGTCATAATATAATGAAACGCAAAGTCTGATCAAACATTTGCAGCATTTTTTTTTTTATTATTGTCGTTATTATTTAGCAGTGTTTCATAGAAGCCTTTGTTCTCCCTCGCTTCGCAATTCAGCCGTGTAAATGTGTGTGTGGTTGCGTGTGTGTCATTGCTGTGGGGGATCCTTGTTCTCGCTGCATGCATGAGTCAACATCAGTCCCCCTTACTCACAAACAAGCTCAGATGGGAAAAGGAACATGTACAGTTTAGATGCAAGAGGAAGACTTGAAAGAGGCATTTTGGAGAAGAACGAGAGACAAACCTCAGAAAAGATTGAGAAAGATTAAAGCCGCAGAGTTCAATCTATAGATTGTAACCTGCCACCCCCCCCCCCCCATGAAAAGTCACTTTTCTTCCAGTCGCTCAGAGCTCAGGTGAAGCAGTTTTGCTATGTTCATTAGCAGAATGAGTCAAATGTCAAGATTCTTCATCTGAAAGTGTTACTTCCTGGTTTGGGTTCATAGGGCGGAGGAAAATAGAGCATTGGAAAACCTTGTTCCTGACTGTCAGTTTTATTGATCCGTCCGTCCGTCCGTCCGTCCGTCCATCCATCCATCCATCCATCCATCCATCCAGCCAGCCATCCAGCCAGCCAGCCAGCCAGCCAGTCAATTGTGACTGCAGCTTTTTGGGAATTTTTCCCGATGTTTACAGCGCCGACATCTTTTTGCTATGAAGGGCCTTTGAGTTTTCTTTTGCTTTCACAAAATACTACTATTTTCCTCCATTCTCTCACATAACAAAAGAAGCATCGTCCAAATCTGTTTCATTATTAAATCGGCAGCTTGGATTTCCAGTCTCTGGCCCATGAGTCTAATTGACTGTGGGCATCATAAGCACACCATTTTCCAAATGGTTTGTCAACAGTCTTTGCTGGGAAGCAGGTCTCCCTAATGGCCCTCTGGTAGGTAGCCTGCTAATGTGTTGCGCAGAGTTAAAGTGGAACGTGCTTTTGCCTCTCATTTTACCATCCCTCTACCTGTGTACAGTGTCCTCTTGGCTGTCTCCATCACATTGACGACTCAGTCAATAGTCCTTTCCATGCTGTGTTGTCATTAAGTCACGTGAAGTAGTGTGCAAAATTCTCGAGTCTTTCCCCACACATTTCTGTGTTGGATCTAAGGATTAAAGATGAGTTTCACAGGTATGTGAATATTTTTTTTCGATAAATCTCTTGATTAGTTGCCTTGCCAGGAATTTTAACTGTCAGCAACGTGTAAGAAGACTCTAAAACTCGAGGGACAAGCTCATGTTTGTGTTTACTCATAACAGGCAGCTTGCATGCAAACATCTCTCAAAGACAGCTCACCTTCCTGTCGTATAACTTGAGCGTCTAAAACGCCAAACATGATCAAGACGCATATTTACGTAGAGCTCTTAGCAGAAAACCTGCTGAAAACAATATTAACGTCTTTGTCAACAATCCACTTGTTCACGCCGACGCTGCCACAGCATCAGAGGCAAAGTCCATGGAAAACGTTGAAAGACCTTCAGAAGGGCCTGGAGAAACAACTTCTTACTCCCCAAAACAAATTGTGTGAATAAATCAGCTGTGGTTTAAAACTTTTGCCCAGTGCCATGTTTAGGGTAAGCATTATTCTTTCTAAATTGACTCAGTCATGCAAGCCGTCACACACACACACACGCACACGCACACAGACACTGCCGTGCTTTCCAAATAAGTATCGCTTGTATGTCATGTCATATTGATTAAAATGTGGAAACAATTTGTGGCAAGGGTGTCTGTGTATGAGGCCACAGCAAGACTCTGATTAGCCCCACAAACTTCTGAGGAAAAGCGAATGGGTTACACGCAGGAACGACGGCCATCTAGCAAGGCATTTAGTCCCAATGGCAGCAGCTGAAATCGCACAAGTTTCTCTCTTTTTTCTCTCTCTCTGATCAGTGTGAGAGGAGTTGATTCCTCTCTGCATGCATGCATCAAGAAGGGAAATACATTCGTGTCATCGTTTAGCATATAAAGTAATCATTTCCATGATAGGTAGGAAATGAATCATCCTGCTCTCTGACTTTTCCTCCAGACTCCACTGAGAAGCCTCTTCAGAATAGATGACTCACATTTTTCATTGACAGATTTGTCCAGGACAACCAAACAAGAGCAGTGACGATGATGACATCAGAAATCCGGCTGCTCACCCGTCTTTGTCACTCCTTTGAAAAGATATTTGCCCCGTTATGTATTTTTATCCATCCCACCCCTTTCCCCCCTTTCTTTTTTTTCAAAATTAAATGTTTCCGTTTATATAAGACACAAAGAAAATCTGAGTAAATACAAAAAGCTATTTTCAAGTGAAATGCAATCAAGTTATATGGCGCCTTTAAACATTTAAGATTAGTAAACGCTTCACCACAGCAAGCAATGTACAAAAAAAAAAAAAAAAAAAAAAATCAAGAGAAATTGATCAAAATAATATTTAAGAAATATGTTTCTATTAAAAAAAAAAAAAAAAAAAAAAAAAAACAAGTTCAAAAGCAGAGAGTTTCAGAGTCTCGAGGTCAGTGAACAGAAAGCTCTGTCTCCCTTTGTGGTCATCTTAGTACCATCAGTACCATCAGCAGAACCTGAGCATGGGACTGAAAGGTGAAGAACCCCTCTGAGAAAATCTGGTGCCTCTCTGTGAAGAGCTCTCCAAGTCAGTAAAAGAATTGCAGTCTGAAGTAAACTTGAAGCCAGATGTACTCGCATCCAGATTGGAGTCACATGTGGAAATCTGGAGGATTTTAATAGAAGCCTGGCAGCAGCCTTTTGAACAACAACATAACTTGCAGCTATTCTAAGGAGAGCTATGTGTAGCAATAATCTAGTCATGGGGAAGCAACAACATGAACAATCATGTTTAGGATGAGAGATTTAGGTTGGCAGTATTTCTCAGATGATCAGAACAGGAATAAACTGAAGACTTGACATACATCTGAAGTAAAAACCAGAATCAAAGTGCATTCTAGGGTTTCTTACAGAGAATTTTGGCAAAAGAACTAAAAGGTCCAAAGGTCTCATTTGTCCCAAACAAATTTTCCTAGTGTAAAGATAATCATTTGAGTTTGATTTTCATTTAATTGAAAAAAGAAGTTTGCCATCTACTCTTTACTAAAGACTAAGCAATTTACCAAACAGTAGAGTTCAGACATTTTATCTGGGTAAACAAAATGAATATCTTCTGCATAACCATGTAGTCAAAAGTTGACTACATGATTATACTATAAAAACAGAACAGGTCCAAAAACCAAACCTGGAGGTTCACCAAAAAGAATTGAATAAATGGAAGATCTGTATTTACATTATTGTTACTTTTAGCTACTGATTTCACTTAACAAAACAGGATAACCAAATAACCCACGAAACTTTGTGAAAAGGCAGAATTGCTAAATCCTGAGTAAATTGTGATTAATCTGTTGAGTTTCACCACTCAAACCCAGAGAACTGCATAACCAAAATTCAAGAAATCACTTCAATAGAACATATTAACACATAAAGTAGGAAAGAAATTTGGAAAAAATGGTCAATCGTGGAGACTTCCAGCACCGATTTTATCCTTCGTTCTGATGTCGACACCACAGGAAAGCAGAAAAGGTATTCGCAGAGGAGTTTGAAGACCAAAACCGCTGTTGACGGTAAAGAACCGGAAAGCCCATCTCAGATTTCCCCCCCAAAAAAACATTTTCATAGCTTTTCAGAATTTTGTCGAAATCGAAAATGTTATTTTTTGGAAGCGGTGTCCAGTTACATGTGGCTTAAAACTAAACCCAGCATTTAAAAAAAAAAAAAACAAAAACAAAACACAACTGTGGTCAAACATTAAACATGTTTGAGATCGTCACCAACAGCTCTGCAATCCCACTCTAAAACGGCCCAGAACAAAAACAGAGTGAATATTTTTTTAGAACGGTCTAATCAAAGTTTGAACTTACAACTAAGACGTCACGGCTGTAAGCATTCCCATGCAACCCTGCAACGTTGTTCAAAATAAGGAGTGAGTCAAAATGTATCCACAACAATACAAAAAGACTCTTTGTCAGTGGTTCATAGTATAATTAGTTGCATGCATTTGGTGTTAACTCAGATTATGACTGCCTTATATAAAGACTAGTGTTGTGACCTGAAACATTTAAGCGTCCATAAACCAAAGAAAACTGCTGGTGGGTTTTTGTTTTTTTTTAATGGGATTGTTTGTCGTTCAACCTCAACTATTCCAGTTAAGATTTCCAGACAGTGTTTCAGCTAATGTTTGTTAGAGACACTCTTCCAAAGACAAAAAGAGACATTATGTGCTGCAGTGACATGCCTGACCTATGAGAACAATGGTGAGGGCTGAGGAACTACAAGTCCAGCCTGTATTGTTCAGTGTTTCCTATAAACAACACAACAGCGTCCAAAAGTTATTGCAGAGGTCACTGTTTCTTTCGCGTTGTGTGTGCGCGTTGTGTTGTATTAAGAGTTCTGACCAACGTCAGCGTTAAAAAAGAGTTATTCCCTTTCCTCACCTCTTGGCCTTGGTTCATTAGTTACTGGCAGGCAGGATTCACATAACCCAGCTGACAGACAAGCAGACGGGCAAAGAGAAGACGCTGGAAACAGCAGCGCATCCGGATCTAACCTGGGACAAGAAACAGTGAAGGTCCTCTGCGTTGTACTACCAGAGGGCATGTTCCAGTAAACAAGTTTACATTTATTATGCAATGTCAGAAGAAACAAAGCAAGTAATGAGATTTTAATGGTGGTGATTAAAAACAGTTGCAGAGCACTACCCCTGCTAATATTTTCCGTCTGAAATGATGTTCAGGGCATAAAGATGTTGCAGACAATTCCTCCGCGTAATAAGAAAATGTGCAAGGGAGTAGTACAATAGGACATAAGTAATTGTTATAGTTGACTTCAAGTGGGAGACTAACAGAATTAAAAGATATTTTCAAAATAAAATGCGTTTTGTTTTTCTGCCAGCTTTGCACAGCAAAAGATTGAAGTGGCTTCTCTGAAACGTCTCAAAGTGACTCACGTTGGACAAACACCATCTGTGAACATAAATGTTCAGGTCTTGAGTCTGGTTATGAATGGGAGGTAGGTCTGGACTTTGACTAGGCCACTGTAGCATATTAAGTCACTCTGATCAAAGCTCTGGCTGGATGTTTAGGGTGGTTCTCCTGCTGGGAGGTGAAACTTCCCCCCCAAAAATTTGCTCATCCACCTTCCCATCGACGCTGATCTTTTTCCCCTGTTGTTGACGGAGAGAAGCATCCAACAGCATGATGCTGCCACCTTTGTGTTTCAGTCTGGATGTGGTGTATTTAATAATGTGATGTGTTAGTTATATTCCACATATGTAGCTCTGAATGTCGGCCAAAAAGTTCTGGCTGCGCTGACCGGAGAACGTTCTTCAAGACGATCGTCCCCAAAATGAAGTGCAGCAACTTATAGATTTCTTTAAACAACGGCGTTCGTCTCACCACCATAAAAACACATTTTCAGAGCAGTTAGCACAGTTATGCTCTTTGTCGCACTGTTTTATCAAATAAAATTACAAAAAAAAAAAAAAAAAAGAAATAAATTAAAGCTTGTGGAAAACTGTGTGAATTTAAAGTCAGCACTTGGTAGGTCCTGCCTCGCTGTTCTGGAGCCGGCGTCGACTGTGTTTAGACTGAAGTGGTTGAGCTTGGTGCTTGCTGTTAAAAACTGGAAGCACGCAAATATTTTCCAACTGCCTGATTGCTGTTTTATTTTTCAGACAGACTGTCAGCACAGATAATCAGCTGATCCAAGTGCTTGAAAAAAAAAAAATGCAACATGTCAAGAGAGAAGCTAAGTATTTATTAATGTTAGTTCTCTAAAGCTGGAGGCGATTTGGAGTCAGACTCCAGCAGCTATTAGAGGTTTGGGTTTTGCATTCCAGCGTTGTCATCGTGTTCGTCTTTTAATAACAATGTAGTCATGAAGCTTCACATTTTATAGTACGAAAGAATATCTTTCTCGAGCTGCTAATGGGCATTGATGATATTCAGTTTACCAAGCGTAGTTGTGCATGGCTGACGGTCAAAAAAAAAAAAAAAAAAAGTGCTTATTTGCAGAGACTGAAGTGCTTCCAACTAACAGACTCGAGCTCAGACCATGAACTCCAGCTCTCGTTCTGAAGGAGCACAAACTGTTCAACCGCCGTTGATATTTTTTGCTCCAAACAAATAATTTTTGCGGCCAATCCCGCTGACGGTTCCCAAGGCTGAAACGTGTCAACGAGCAACACACTGTTGTCTTTGGCAGATGTCTGAGCACCTTGAGTGCCCATTGTTTTGCTTGACGTGGCTCACTGAGAGACAACAGAGTACTTAGCTCTGTTCAGAATGAGAGTAGGCTGTTGATCCTTAACATGTTGTGCTTCACTGCCGACACAGTCCTGAAACATGGGTTGTTTAAAATTGGGGAAACTGTGTTTATTAAGGCGCCTTTTAATAGCCTGAAATGTTTCATGCCTCCAATCCCCCACATGTTTACATGTTACGAGTTGAGCGTGTGTGTATTTGCCGTAACGCATGGAGAAGGTGTAATAGGGGAGCAGCAGACGATGGAAAAGGAGAATATCCATTACATAAGAGATTAAAAACCAAAGGAATGTTAGGTATGTGACCAAGAACCCTGGCCAATAATGTGAAAGTCAACTCCAGGAAGCCCCCCCTGAGTACGGAGGCTCGGTGGGCAGCTCCACTGTACGTGCCTTTGATGTAAAAGGGAACAAACACACAGCAGGGCACCGAGGCATAAACTCATATCATGCAATTAGACACCACTGTTGTTTTAACTTTGCTTTGGGCCACAGCGGCAGAGGTCGTACTCTGTGAGAGTGCGAAGCAACAGCAAGGGCAGTGAGGCGACTGGCAACACAGTTAGCGACAACCAAGCAGAACTTTCAGCTCGACAGCAGTTCATGCTGCTTTTCGTCACGACGAGAAAGAAGGCAAGGAGGCTGAGTTGGACAAAGATAGCTCCGAGTCATTGCTTTGCAAGCGACCGGTGAAGTTCCAGCCTTTCCACTCAACTGGAGTGAATGATCAAATCAAATCTCAAAGAAAGAGATGCTGAAGGTAAAACACCGTGGCAAAACCAGGGACAAGCTCCCAGAGCAGGAACAGGGGGAAAAGGCTAAAATCATAACTTTTGAAAAAAAATACTCATTTTAGGTTTTTTGGTAAATATACTGGAGAAGTCATGAACAAACCAGGGCCTGTTTTAAATAGCAGTTTCCGAAAGTTTAAAATAGTAAACTTTGTGTTTTAATGATCGGCTTTTCACACACTTTTGTCATTGGTTCCAGCCAACAATTTGCACATTTGAAAGGATCATACGACTACTTGCTGCTGCCGCAACAAGATCTGTAACTTGGACGGTGAACTCGACAAGGGAAGAAAAGGGAAATAACTGTCCACTTGGCACACTGATGCTGGATTCTATAACAGCCGAAAGAAAGTGGAAGGGCATGGGAATAATTCGAAGTTAACAGTAGTAGTCCTTACTTTGGTTATTACTGTGAAAATTTGAGATAACTTCCACTCCTCAACACATTTGCATAAAACACTTAAAAATGTGTCTTTTCTCCTTTCCAGCACAAGCATAGCTCTACAGAAAGTGATGCAGGGCAGCGACGTGCTCACCCTGCAGCACCCTGCAGTCTTTGGGGGGGCTGAAAACTTAAATGTCTGAAGCGAAGTCAGTCAGTTGGCCTCAGGCAAAACGACCCCATGTTGTCTGGATTGGTGGGTGTATCTGTGGCTTCACATCAATCTGATCCAAGCATGTTGGTCAGTAGAGGCTCTGATTTAAATTTTGAAATAAGTTTGCCCAATCCCTGATGGCACTTTGCAGCGTTTTAGGGCGCTTTTCCAAATCTGTAACTTGAATAATTAATAAAGAAACCCACTGACACAAAACAAAACGTAAGCATCATCTGCATTGATACAAATGGCTGTGATGACAAGCATACAATATTAGATTGTAAAGCAGGCTAGTTATGAAACAGTTTAGTAATTTCATAAGAAATTATTAAATCCTGCAAGCTCTGTACAAACCGTGGATTGCACTGCACAGCTGCATGATATAACTCATACTCATCCAAGGGTTAGCAATAAATTTGAGCCGACAACGTAAACACATTGCATTTGCTGCGTACGCTAGTGGAGGTGATGCTTTGTGTTTAGTGCATCACAAAATGTATTAAGATGTCCACGCTGCTTTGAGGTGTCAGTGAGTCACCAACAGAACAGTGTCTGCACAAAACCACGCTGTCGGAATGGCATTATCGTATTTACTTTTCTCCAGTGTCTGGTACTCGCCATCTGGGGTCTGTGCTTAACATGACCATAGCATGAACGCTATTATGTTTTCCTGCCATTCTGCAGCAACTAATGTACTGCTTGGGTTTCAGATGAGGTTTCGCGGATGGAGACTGAACTCCAAATGCGGCAATTAGTAGAAATTATTCAGGTTCAGCGAAGGGGTCGTGTAATACACAACCTGATTGGATGTGGAGATTGCGCAAGATGGCCGCAAATTCATAAAGCCGAGCGAGGTTTACTCGGGTACTTCTTCGTGTAAACACTTTTTCACAATGTCGTATTTTCTAATCAAAAAGTTCCAAGTGACGTCACGAGTCATTCAGGCTGAAACCATTAATCTTCCAGGTCTGCAAATTCAGTCCAAAGTCATAACATCGTTTGCATTGAGTCTGATTCGAGTCCACGGCTTCTAGTGTCAGTGGGAACAGAAAAACGAGTTGTTTCAGACCGGTTCTGCCTTTCACGTGCAACACATCACTTGTTGGCACACACTCATCACAGTGACGAGGTCCACTTTCCAAATCCTACTCACAAAAAAACCTGTGTTCCCCTCTCTTCCTTGAAGGGGGAGAGTGTGTGATGCACTTTGTCCTTCCTGTTTCCCACTGTGCAGTCTACTGGGGGGAAGGACGTGCTTTGCCTGCTTGGATCTGGACGTGTATCACACACACACTCAAACACGCATGTGCACACGCACACACACGCACGCACACACACATCTGTTGCTTTAGATAGAGCTGCAAAGTGAAGTCCACATTTTCAAACTCTGCATATATTTGGAGAAACGACTCAGAAAACAGCCTATCTAAACATGCAGGAGAGGTTCAGGTACTGCTTTAAGTTTCGTGATTGACAACAACTCAAGGAAGATTTGGTCTTTGTTTTTTTTATGTGTTGGTATGAGCATAATACTGACCTCTGACTCTGGCATAGCAGCAGCCACACTTAACTAGGATTTTTCGGAACAAGTGCTGGCAGCCACAGCCTCTGTGGTGGCGATGGTGATGGTGGTGGCCCCCTTTCATGCTGTTGAACCATGAGCAGAGGTGGGCATGGGGCCCAGCAGTCAGTCTCTATCCCCCCCCTCCCCCCACCTCTTTTTTTCAGCTTTACTCCAGCAAAAGTGTAAATCTCCAAAAAAGGTGTCAGCTGATCCTCTTCTTCTTCTTCTTCTTCTGCTTCTTCTTCTTCTTCTTCCTCCTCCTCCTCCCCCTTTTTCTCCTCAGTTGACTATTAACAGTGCTGGAGCCCACATCCAAGACACTGGCAGTCCTCAAAAGAAGCAGGCAAGAGGAAATCCACACCAACAGGGGATTTGTTGTTTTTTTTTTTTCTTTTTAAAAGGCGGTGAAATGTTCCTGTGAGCTCATCATTACACTGAACATGTACTCTCCTCTCTCTGTCTCTCCGGGGTTTTTTTTTTCCTGCCTCTGCTTTCTCTCTGGTGCTGAGCTCTCGCCTCTGTGAACTGCCTGGTCAAATGACAGACGGGGAGACTGTTTCAGAGAGAGAGAGAGCGAGCGAGACGGAGATAGCAGGGGAGAGATAGAAAGAGAGAGAGAGAGAGAGAGTAAGGGGAGGGGTGAGAAGGGTGGAGTCTACGGATCTTGTTGTCGGCTATTCCAGTATAAGGTTCCCACTCCCTTGCCTTTTCTTTTTTTTTTTTCTCCTGTCCTCCGTGCCTTTCTCCCACTCCCCTAGTTGATTTTTCTAGCTGCCTCTGTTCCATTTCCTCTCTTGTCGGCGACCCCCTCTGCCATATCTGTTATCCTCTTTCCTACATGCTTGAGTCTCATGGTGGCAATCCTGACATGGGGAGCCTTAGACAGGACTGGATTAAATGTGTTCTCCTATGTCTGCTCACTTCTGACTCTGTAAATAGTAACATCCGGGTCTGCAGTGATACCGCTTGCTATTTAAAGGCCATATGCAGATTTAGGTTGGCTGTCATGCGTTTTTCGACAAGTTAGACACGGGTTCAGTTTCTTTAAGACATGTTTTCGGGTTCCGGGTCACACCTCTTCATAGAGAGACGTGTTCATTTATGACCCTTAAGGTAGCCATTTTATTTCTCTGTGTCTCCATGGAGAAAATAAGCAGTCTCATGTTTCATAATGTTGCTGCTCCTGCACTGCGTGTGTGTGTTGTGTGTGCGCGTGGGCGCGCGCGTGTGTGTGTGTGTGTAACTCTCGACATGCAGACTTCTAACTCTTTGTCTGACATGGAGTAACATACTTACATAAAAACAGAAGCAGAGGAGTAGCGCAAAGAGTCCAGGGAAGAACCCTGTGCCTCTGTGGTTAAATATTAATTGTTTTTAATGATGAATCATTTATGGAACAGATAAGGGCTTCCTAATACGCAGAGTTGCCCATCTGCACATTAATTGCACTACTGATGTTCTAGATCCATCACAACTTCTGCGTTCGAGTGTTACTTCGAAACTCCTTCATTCATATCAGAAAAGACAAAGAGCTCAATGAATTCAGAATATGTGGCATGAAAGACCTCTAATGTTACATTGTGGTTTTTCCTTCTATAATGTATGCAAACTATTTCCTGCTAATGAACGTCCATATTATTGACTGTTTAAAAATGTTAGCACGAATTAATGCACATCCATAATTATACACTAATAATCATTGCCAGATAATTGTCACCTCTTCACCGAGCTTGGCCACTGCCTTCATACGCAATTGTGCTCAATTCTCATCTCTGTGCAGTGCTACGTTTCAGGTTTCTCCCATTGAATTTGATTTCACTTACAGAGCCACTCAGCATACAGAAGCAGTGCTGAACAATGATGTTGATTTTCTGCACTGTTTTACAATTGTATTCTGCCTATAATTTTAGCTTTGGCAGCAGAGGAAGTGAACAAAGTCACTCAATTCCAAATATTGAATTAACATTATCAGGTATCTTATTTGGCTATGTACTTTTGTCTTCATAGGGTACTAGTAGGGTGGTTTGATTATAGTGCAATTTCTGGCAAGCTTCATAATGTCGAACTGGTGCATTACATATGTCATGGCCAAACGTTAGCAATTCAGTAAAATCAAAAACAATCGTTTCTCAACAGCTTAGGGTCCAGTCCCTCTGTAAGAAGCAAAGCATAGAAGCGTGTGAAGGTTACTGTAATGGTTCTTAAGGGTGGCACCTTACCCCACCTTCCAGAAAATTAATTTCAATATTCTGAGAAAGTAACATGTAACATCATGGACAGTAACCAGTAATATCCAGCCCTGCACTGTCCCACTGTAAATTCCAGGACAATATCCTGAACGTCTTTAGAGTATAACCTCTTCTGGAAAAGCAAAGGTCTGAGAAAGTGACCTCTATTTTCAAGAAGACTTACCTCAAAGTTCTGAGAAAACAACACATAAGTTCAAAAATGGTAAGCTGCATAGTCCTGAGAGACAGCTCATAAATTCCAGAACAGCAACATACAAGTTTCTGGAAACGTTGGAAATGTGGTAAGGCCAATTTCTATGTTTTGGCAAAAAATAAAAAATAAAAAAAATCACAGAGTTCCAGAGATTTCACATGGAAACTTGTAAGTCATGGAGAATGCAGCTTGTTAGTTCCAGTTAAGTAATCACCAAAGTTCGGGAAAACAATGTGTCAGAGCTATAAAAAGCAACCTCTAAGTTTTAAGGCTGCAACATGTTGGTTTTAACCAAACAGAGTTGGTTTCTATGACGTTCCCCATACGTTTGGGCCCAGTAACCTGTAAGTACATGGACTTACAGGTTACTGTAATGTCTTAGCTCTGTGATACTAATCTCTATTTTCTGGGAAACTAACATGTTTCTAGTATTATATAATGTTTTTAATGCATTGTTCACTTCAACAGTTTTCAATGTTTCTGCCAAAGCATCTCTATGTACATAAGAGATTAAGCTATGCATTGTGGATTTGACCACTTTAATAAATGGGTTGACAATCGCTTCTCTAAAAACAGCCTCACAAATAATTATAATAATAAATACAATCTATTTTACTTCTAATAATTCAATGCCTGTCAGAGTTACTGAACGGTTTGCATGGTTAGTACAAATTTACCAGGCACAGCAATGCTGAACAACTGAAGTAAATGTTTTGAACCAAAATACTCATGAATGTTGATCAACCTTATGGGTGAACCTGCTGAAATTTGTTCATGAGAACCAAATTTTTGCTCCACTCATCTGCATCTTTACTTTTCCCAACTCTTAGAAAGGTTCAGGGTTCGATTTGCGGTTGTGCACTGGACATTCTGGAGCCAGAAACATGTGCACACCTAGCAGTGGAGTCCTACATCTCAAAAAAGAAAAAAAAAAAAAAAAAAGCAGTTTCCAACACTGTGGAACAAACAAAGCAAACCATATTTAGATGTGAACATCAAAACACCAGAAGCACAGTTTACATTTTTAGCCTTTCTTACAGATGAAATCAGAGCGGGCCCATAAAGTAAAACACGTTCTCTTGAGTAAATAACTCCAGACAGAGCCGGCGCAGGAAGGAAAATGAAAAAAAGGTTTTATGAAATGCTGTGACATTCTGGCCTGGAAACAGCAATCTCGGTCTCGAAGCTGCTCAGATCGTGACTCGCCGTATAATACGACTTTAATTTCGCTGCACTTCTCTTCCTTCGTATAAATCACCAGCCAATTCCTGGAATAGTATCGAGACAGGTGAGGCTCAGCAGCAGCCCAGCCACCACACACGCTCCAGAGCAACACCGTCGAGTGCCTCCGTCTCGTCACGGCGACAGGGTGGGGGCCAGACCGCTGTCACGTCGTCTCTGTCATCCATAGGTGACAAAGCAAACAGAGAGGCCTCGCCCATCAGCCTCGCGACCAGGATACACACGCACGTCCATTACACAGCTCGCTGACTTGCACAACAGCCTCACTGTGTCTTCATTTACAAACGCAGAGAGCCCGACGCAGCTGCAACGCACACGGCGAAAAGAAAGAGAAGGAAAGTTCTGCAGAGGAGAAGCCCCACAGTGCAAAATAAGGCATCTATTCTCAGACTCAGTTGGCACGCTGGTTTCTCCCACTCTGCACTTTCCCTCTTCTCAGACACAAAAGGCTCGCGCTCCTTTCTGTCCGTGCCGCTGCATCTCTTTGCTGAGGAGAGAGTCTTTAAACATCTGTGACTGAGGGGCTGATACTCCTCAGGGTTATTGAGCAGAGTTGTTGAACAGCATAGCTTCTCACCGACGTGGATCTTAAATGATGTCAAGTTGCAGGAGATTCAAAGAAGCCATGCGAAGCAACAGATTTGGCAGAAATGCTGAAAAAGGGATATGAAAAAAAAAAAGTGCTTTTAATGTAGATCCTATTAAAAGAATATTTAAGTTAGAGTAACCCTAATTCTAAAATACATTTTCATTCTGTGCTACTTTTACATCCACTTATTTTACTCTCAGAGGAAAACACGTGTATTAGTCAGGCTTAATGACTTGTTACTGCTGCAAGTGCAATAACGCTTTAAAATACCTCCATGCTGAGAGATTAATCAAATAACTCTATACCTTTTCATCCCAGAGAGTGCTCGTGACGCACATCAGATTTTAACTCTGAAAGAGTCCAGTTCAAAATCAAACTCGACTCTTTTGATCTCTGTTTTAATGAATCTTCTTTTTTTCTTCAGAAGAAAAAAAAAAAAAAAAAAAAAGGTCATGATTACCTAAAGCCACTTTCACTCAGGCGAAAAGGATAAACTATCAACGCAACTACATAGGAAATGATTTTATAAACTTAGAATTGATCACAGCTGCAGCCGGTAACTTTTTATTTTCGAAAAGTTTTGTTTCGTTGCATATTTGTCTTGACAGTACGACATGAGACAGATAATCTTTCTTTTATTTTTTTTTATTTTACAAATTATCTGTCTCATGTAGTACTGCTATGACTTGTGACAGTTTTAAAAATATTTTAAAACTTTTTTTTTTTTTTTTAAGCAAAAAGTGACACTGCAGCATTAAGTTGACTTATTAGCTTAGGGTCACACGTTCCATAACCCTCTAGTGGTGACAACTTCACAAACATTATTTCTTGCATTTTATACATAATTTTATTTTCACTATTTGGATACTATGTGATTGGCAAATTAACCTCAGCAGTTTAAACGACAGCTGCTGAACCAAATTCGTGTTCATCTTCACTAAGCTCTTTGATGTTTTCAATGACTGCTTCTTAAATGGTGTCTATTTTTACATAACGTTGTTCCCCTTTGAAGCTAATGAATCTTTTAATTTACTTAAAAACATAAGCAATTTGGACTCTTATGGACCTACAATGAATTTTTCGTTCCAAATTTAAAAATTGCTGCTAATTAAAGCTTTGTGAGACTGGATTAGATATCACTGGGTCACAGAAACAGCACTGGCGATAATTACCAATCACCTCTTCCTAGTCCTCCACAATAGACCTGCATCTATGCTTGTCCTGTCAGAGCTTCGCTTGATACCATCTGTTACAAAATGACATTCAAATATTCAATTAAAGAGGATTTAAAGTGGTATTTTGATGAAAGGAAAAGAAGAATCAGACTGATGTAAGCTTCAAACGTCTCGTAGAGTCCAACTAGCTTTGTAATCCCAGAATCTTCCTTCAACAGAATGCTCAATGTTTTGGTTCATGTTGACTCTGTAAATGGTGATTTTGAGAAACACAAGAGATACACTGCTAACATGTTCATTTTTTTTTTTTGCTTTTTGGGCTTGAAGACCAAACAGCAACACAAATCTTTTGTTGTTGACAGGTGACCAGTTTGAAGGAACTGTAAACCAAATCAAAGAAAACATGTCACAACTTTTGGGGGGCAATTTTTAGTATTTGCTACCTGAGGAAGATCACAGTTATTGCCATCTACTGGCACAGCCAGGGTAGTTCAGCCTTTTTGTTAGAAATTCACCTTGCAAGGACTTTATTTAAAAAAAACAACAACAAAAAAAAAACAACAGATTAGACTCCAAGCACAGGCCAACAACCTAAAGAGCAGAATCACTTTATTAACATGCTTTAAAAAGAGGCATTTGTCTTTGAGCCTGCGCACCAAAGACAGAAACGGCAAGGTGTTTTTAAAAATAACATGTCCTTTTTGTCATTTAGAAATAAAATTTGTATCAACTCCTTCCATGTAAGCCGTCACAAACAAATAAGTGAAGAGACAAGACGAGAAATGGCCACACCCGTGATGTAGCTCTGTGTTCCGCATCAAACATTTCGTGACTCGGATCGCTGTTCCCGTGCTGACATTTAGCACCAATCCAGTATCTCTTCTGCCATGCGGAGCGGAGTCTTTTAATAAATAAACACTAAAATTAGACCCTGCAGACATGACAGTGTTCTGAGAAATATGGAAAAAATGTTCCGCCTCTAGCTTTCAGGGAGGAGCGGGGGATGTGAGGTGATTCTTGCATTAGCACACATTCATCTTGCTTCTTTTTTGTCTCTCCTTTGCTCCTTCTTCTTTCTGCATCCAACCCAGAAACACTCTCTCGAATGCATTCAATGTGATTCGCATGTAGGCGAGTGCAGACGCAGACAGCTGAAGGAAAGCTTTAAATGTGCATTTGGTGTGGACTTCTCTTAAACACTTATCTGTGGGTCAGAAATATAATCCGTTCAATAGTTTCGATAATTCTCTACCGAAATGCCAAGCAGCTGAGCATGGATTTATAGGGTTCTGATAGGAAGTGATTCATGATTTTAGTCCACTCCTGCAAACCCAATATGTTTTCCTAATCTTCATTTGATGTGACACTCCCGGAATGCATTTGAAAAGTTATTCTTAACCCGCAATTATAAAGTTCAGACTTCAAGGTTTGGATGTCAGGATACCGATTCTCACTTCAGCCGAGTTTGCAGTTACTTATTCCGTGTGTTCACCAACCCCCTATTGACATTAGCCTCTCCTCACCCCATCAAGCAGCTGAAACCCAGCCAAAGTATACTCACTTACACTTCACTCTGCAAGCTGCTTCTCCATTGCCTTTCCTCTTTAGTTCCTTTCCCTCCCTTTTCCTCTCGCCCTCCCCCCCTGTTTCTAAACTGAGCTCCAATTAAGGCAAACTGGCATTCTGAACAAGCTGTTTTTAGGAAGATCTTTTTTCTCTCTCGCTCTCTCTCTCTCTCTCAATGTTGTTTGGCTCTGGTTCCATTATAGAACAGAAGAAGTTAGGGTAAATATCCAGTTCTTATTTGCACTGTGCTGCAGAGAGATGTGGGGATTTTTTTTTTTTTCATCCATGAGGCCACAGTTACAGTGCAAGCATAAACCACAGAGACAGGCAGGTGTGTCGATGGTGTACTTTATGTGAGCGCAGGCAAGTGTGAGAGCGTCTCATCATGAGTGCTTCTCAGAAGCTCCCTCATCAAGCAGTGCTTCTCTGACAGTGTGAGCTCTGCACTACACAGAGGGAATGCGCAGCCGCCGTGCAGACTTGTTTCTTATAACGGAAACAGCTCTCACATGACGCCGCCGCATTAAAGCATACACGCTGAGAGCCGCTCTTGAAGAAATATGCTCTCTTTTTGAAAAAAATAAAATAAAATAAAATAAAAAAAAGTCTGGAAATGACTTGAGCTGGAGTTATAAAAATACTCTTCCTGAAACCCCCTACTTCACCTCTGCACACATTTCTTCATATCTCCATGTAGATGTTGCTCTGGTAGCAGAATGAGAGTGTGGGACTGCTGCTGGCTCTGAACACAGGCTTGGTTTAATGTTTAAAAAAAAAAAAAAAAAACTTAATTAAACACACTGAAAAGCCCAGGACTGAAGCACTTGTTCTATATTACAAAAATCCCATGTCGTAACATGAGTCTGACTCATTTTTCAAATTTTAGTATCACAGCAAAGGTGAATATTTGTGCAAGTGCAATTCACATGAATGTCACAATCATATATTTTAGAGGAAACTTCTTTTTTTTTTTTTTTCCAGGGCGTAATGATTTTACACCAAACAACTCAAATGAAGTTTCAATATATTTTGGAACTTCATTCTAAATCCCCACAGGGTCAGGTTGATACACGAAACCTCAAATACATGCGTGCAGCACCACCAATATTCACACCAGCTTGCACAGACACCAGCTATTAAAAAGGCTCTGGAATAATATTTGAGAATCTTGTCAAAAATGATAGAAATTATTGTATTAATCGACTTTTTGACACCGATAAAACTTTTAGCGACAGTCCATCAGTGACATGTACTGAAAAGGTGCCTCTTTCTACATCTTACAGCTTATTTTGTGAGAGGAAAAATGTTCACGATAATTAAACAGTACTGTTTAATAAATATGATCAATTGGAACGTGCAAGTGATTTTTATATTTTTTGCAATGCGCCTCAAGGTGACATTGGTTGTGAGTCGGAGGATTATAAATAAGCTGAACTGAAAAGCACAGTGACCTGCAAGGTTTCTGTTTGCTCAAACTAACTCAGTTAACTCAACCCAGTCCCACTAAATAAAAATATTTTTTATTTGACATTATTTTTACAGAAATCAATTTTCACCTTGACGTTCAAGAATCTTTTTTTTGTGATCTTTTGTGTCAAAAAGCCACATTTTGTTGACCATGGTTCAATTTGTAAACGCAACAAAAAGGGTGAAGCATGCAAAGGGATGGATTTTTCTGGAGGTGGAAAACGGCTGTTTTACGGCTGTCTTCAGTAATTCACCTTCACCTGGTCATTTTACTACTCAGTTGCATCCAGTTCTTCCTGATTGAGTTATAAAAGCATAAAAAGGGTAAAACACCCAGGGGCTTGGATACTTTTGGTCGACACAAGTTCTTAAAAAAAAAAAAAAAAGAACTCACGAATCACTTAGTTATACAACTAAAAAGAAAGCTAACACAAGCATGTGCTGTGGAATAACTTATTTATTTGAAGCAGGAATAAAAAGTATCTCTTTTTTTTTTTTCCAATATTTTGGTGAGCTTCGAGTAACTGTAACTGTCCGTACTTTGCTGTTGTGATCCACTTCCATCCGTCACGTGGAGTAATTTTTAGCCACAGCAGGAGGCGGTTTGTTCTGAAAAAAAAAAACAAAAAAAAAAAACAGCAATCCGCCTGCACTGCTGTCTGTTCTGGAGAACAAAAACATACTTTCAATGATCTGCTGCCCAGCAGCTAAAAGGCATTGGATTTCCTACTAGAGTAAAAAAAGATAAAAAAGAGAGAGAGAGAGAGAGAGAGAGAGAGAAAAGAAAATATGAAGCAGACCTGAGTGGGTATAATGTTATGTAAAAGCAGTTCAATCTAAGCTTTTTTTATTAATATTATTTGTAATCTATGTAAAAACAATTTATCATTAGTTCCACCAGTCACAGAAACAGCTCTCGAAAATCTATTGTTGCCTGTGAAACAATACATTTAGAAACCTAATTGATATCCCCGGTTTAAATGGATTTAAATGTATGTAATTAGAGGGTAATGGCCACAAGGAGCTCCTTAAAAACAAACGGATTAATGTCAAAGAAGCAGGTAATTCAATAGAGATAATTAGAGTATTTTTTTTCCAACTAATTGTTAATATCAATCAGCTTAATTCAAACAGGAAAAACAGCACTTAGATTTGTCTCGTTAAGGGTTGATTGGAATCAGATCGTCCTGTTGCAAGCCATAACTTAAAAAGCCTTCATTTCATATGCAGTACACCAGTCACTCCTATCAACATTGTCTCATATTAATTAATCTATTTAATGCTTAATCAAAGGCAAAAAATCTTTTAGAATTAGATTACATACCAAGATTTATGAGGATTGCAAACTTTTTTTTTTTTTTTCTGGCCTCTGTGCAAGGCAGGACAGCGCTGCGCACACATAATCGAGTCAGTCACCTGAGTGAGGCGAATGCTATCTAATCTCAGGCTCTGGTTACCCGATGTGATGCAGCTTCAGGTTGATCTTTGTCCTTTTAAGGTCACGCACAGTCAGGCAGTGTAGTCCCAGAGTCCTCTGTATCTCCTTCTCTCCCTGGAGGACACGCGCTCCCAGAAAAACCTGATATGGACAAAGCCCGGGACTTCCTCCGCGGCTCGCATCGTCATTGCTCACGCTCGCGCTCTTTAGAGTAGAAAACTGAACGGTTGCATTTGAAACGAGGATGAAGTAAACGTCAAACTTTGCTCCTAAAAGGACAAGTTTGTCTGTTATTTCCAAGCATATTGAGAGCAGTAGGTGTCTTCCCACCTCTGACGGCTACTACAAACAGAGTTTTGCTGCTGTTCTGCTCTTGACAGTGATGTCCCGGTAGTAAAAGACAAGACAGAAAGAAAGACATGACCAGAGGACAGCGAGTAAAACAAATACACGACATCTGCTGACTGATTAAAAGAAATGCTGCCAGTGTTAAAAAAAAAGTTAGCTATCAGCATTGTCTTGCTCCTTCGTTTAAAGGAAAGACGCATGTGAATGTGGAAGAAGCAGGACCAGATGAGAGAAAGTGTGATTCAGTGATCTGAAAGTCAGAGGAAAGCAAACCAGAACAGGATTGGAAATTTGTCAGAGCGAAGAAGATGATCAGAGTCGGCAGATTTGACACTGTCAACATGCAGGTTGTCTCATTTCTAAGGTCTTCCATCTACTCATTTGTTATGTGAACCATCCATCCATCCGTTTTCTGATCACCCTTCTCCCTAACGGTGTCGGGAGATGCTGGTGCCTATCTCCAGCTGCGTCCCGGGCGAGAGGCGGGGTACACCCTGGACAGGTCGCCAGTCTGTCACAGGGAACAAACAGGACAAACAACCATGCACACACACACACCCACACCTAGGGAGAATTTGGAAAGACCAATTAACCTGACAGTCATGTTTTCAGACTGTGGAGTATTGGAGTACCCGGAGAGAACCCACGCATGCACAGGGAGAACAAGCAAACTCCGTGCAGAAAGACCCCGGGCCGGGAATCGAACCCAGGACCTTGTTGCTGCAAGGCAACAGCGCTACCAGCTGCACCACTGTGCAGCCCTATTATTAAAATATTAAAGACACTAAACATGTCTTAAATCCAGTACTCATCCAAAATAGTACGTTATGTTGTTTTTATTGTCTAGATGTTGAACATGTTTCACCGACTTTCCATTTGGTTTCCCAGAGGAAAACTGGCAATCAGAAAGCCCAATGCTAAATAAAGTAAACAATTTCCATTAACCTCATCATCCCATTAGCCAGCCCTCAGTGAAACCTATAACAACTTTATTTTATTCTTCTTCAGGACTGGAAACTGTGACCAAAAACAATATTTTGGCTGCATTAGCAACCGAGTGAGACTATTACAGATAAGCATCACCAACAGCTTCCTCTGGCCTCACTCGCACTCTTTTGTGCACCTTATACTGTTCTGCACAACAGTTAGTGAACCACTCACATCACCCATGCATACACACACACACACACACACACACACACTCCATCTAACCCAAACCCAGATCCAGCTACAAAGCTCCTTTTGTTCCATTTCACTCCAGGAAAAGTCACAACACACGCTAGCCCGCTGCAGCGAAATGAAAAGACGTTGCACCACCACTGACAGGGCAGAAAGGGGTAGGGAGGCAGCTGAGTGTGTTTTCTTGCCCCATCTGGAAAGAATTGCTCGTGTGTGTGTGTGTGTGTGTGTGTACACACACGGGAACTCTCTCTCCCTCTATCGCTCGCACATACTTATGGATTGTAAATTATACCTAAGCAATTTACTTCCATTTCACTACTAGACCAAGAGGGGAGAGCTTAATAAAAGTGAACGTCTAACTCTCAGGTGTCTCCAATCTGATACGTTCCCCCTGAAGTTATTGTCATCTAATGACCTCCATCAGATATGGCAGATGGGATTTGGGTCCGTTTCGACTCTCACGTATAGGCAGCACGCAGAAAGTCTGGCTGCTACGTCACGTTGCACAACCACACTGGCATGTTTATCACCCCGACTCCCGTTGGAAACACGTCAGTGTTGTATGTTTGATTGCTGCTGTGTAAATCATTGTCACTGCCCCCCCATTTCTTTTTTTTTCTTTTTTTTTTTTTTTTTTTTTTTTGACATTGCTGCAGAGAAATCAAAGATGTTTCCAACAAAGAATCAAAGTTGAATCTTGGAAGTCTGCGTTTCGGGACGTGGCTTTGCTCTGACTGGTTTGGTGAGGGGTGATGTTTAAGCAGCGCTGACAAAAGTGCAACTACTTCAAGGTCTTACCTGTTCGTTCCCTCCCGTTTGGGTTTTGTGTGGCCGTGGCCTGTTGCTCCCACCCCGGCCCGTCCTGGTCCCACTGGCCATGCACAGGTCCCTTTTCCTCCTCGCTTGATGGGAGGTCCGCCTCGCCTCCCTCAGGGAGCTGCACACAGAGATGCCATTGTCAGCATGGGAGCTCTGCTCTCAAGGAGGAAGCAATTGTAAGATTGCACCGGGTGCTTATGGCCACATAACCGCAGAACAATATACCAGTGGCTGATTTTTTTTTTTTTTTTTTCCCCCCACAATTCCTTGCATCTTTTTCATCCAGTTCTCCATTACACACAGAGCAGGAATGCGATGGAAATGAGGCCCCGCTTTTGCCACAGAGAAAGCAGTTCCACTCTGTATTTAAAGCCCAGCAGCGCCAAAGTGCAGCTTAGCGAAGGAGGGCTGAGTTATCTCCATTTTTCAGACAGGCAAACAGATCCGATTCCCTCTCGTGGTTTTTTCGGACTGTCTGTCAGGAGGGGGAGAAATGATTTATGATGATAAACAGTTTTCAAACAGACCTTCAAAGAGAAATGCACTGGATGTTCTGGTACACTGTGACCTCTGAACATCTGATTTCTGCTGCCAGATGTGGTTGAATGTACAGGCTTTACTTTCAGTCCTGCAGCCTCTACTTCTTAACAGATAATCTGCATCAAGAAGACAAGAGGTTCCTGTCTTGTCACTTAACAGATACAAATCTGAACTAACAAAAATCTCCGTGGCTCAATCTTAATGCCACTTTTATTCAATGTCTAGGTCCACTCGCCCCCCCAAGAAAACTCAAATTACTCAAATTACGTCTCTCACCATAATACCACGGTACTGACAACTTTATATTCCTGTTTCACATCAATATAGTCTCTTGCAGGCATTGAGCAAGTTCATACATCAGTGTTAATAAGAATTAAACATTATTGTTTTTGCTTCATTGACGGTTTTACACGAGGATAAATTATCTCATGAATATTTTTTTTATCTATCTAAAGATGTCCAAATGATTGACATCGCAAATATTATAGAGGAACCAATAAGTTTCTATCTCTTATGAGAGTCTCGTATGAAGGTAAAGATCAAAGAGAGTAAAGCTGAAGTGGAAAAGCTACGTGAGAGTTTGAGAGGGAAACTAACGCAGCATGACTTTGTTTATGGTCACGTGTTTTGTTCGTCTCCACTCTGCTTCCTCTTCCACAGAAACATCCAAAATTCCTCCGGAGCACTGAACAGGGACAAGGCATCTCCCTGCTTGTCTGCTTTGACCATTTTAGGCGGGAAAAAAAAAACCCAACTTATGGAAAATGAATTAAAATAACCCCGAGATGAAATGGACTGAGCCAAAGATAAGATGCAATGCCGTGCTCTCCGAGCCCAGAAAAGCACCTCCATATGTGTGGGCTTCCTCTGTGAATTTGTGCTTGCTACGCTTTCACATAAACACAAATCATAAACACACAAAGTGATCCACAACAGAGTTGTAACTCACCCACTGCGGGTTGGGCATTGCCACGGAAGTCAGCACATCAGCCATGGCTCCCAACATCTGGTCGGTGCGTCCCTGATTCTTCTGCAGAGACTTCATCTTTTCCTCAGCTCCCCTAACAACCTTCACTCCTCTCAGTCTGTGCCACAGTGTGGGGCTGAGCCCACCTCGTCCTACACTGGAGCCCACAGCATAAGAACAGCTTATCCAGGAAGAGGAGGGGTGCTTACGTTTGTCCGGACCTGGGAGTGCGCAATTCCACAGAAGCCTTCAGAAGTTGTCCCTTTCTCATTCCAGAGAGGTGAGTCTGTTTCTGCCTGAGTCCAGTGAACATCTGCCTCGTCCTGTCAGTGGAAGCTTTTGCCGGTGAGGCCGACAGATTTAAAAGGGCCTCCTTGTGAGAATCCGGAGTCCTCTTTGTCAGCTCTCTTTCAGAGGACACTTTTCATTATTGAGTAGTGATATCTGGGAGGCTACCCTTTATTTTGACTTCACTGAAGTCGGAAAATGAAAATGGTGACTTTTCACATCTCCCTCCCTGAAATCCTACTTACTTTTCCTCCATTGGTCAAAGAAGATCACCTCCCTCCCAAAAACCTCACCTCCTGCCATCATTCTCCCTCTCCTCTCCTCTCATCCTCCATCCCTCTCGTCTTTACTTCCTGAACTCTGCCCTCAATCACAGAAAATCAATCTCTTTTATTTATCTCTCCGCTCTGGGCTTCATTTTAACTACGTCACGGTGAGGTGCACCGTCAACAAATCTGCCCAGGTCTCACGCAGCAACACGTCCACTGCGTGAGCTCTTCAGCGGTAAGGCCAAACCCCAACTAAGACCTGAGGGAACGGCGCGCGCATGAAACTTACCGAACTGAATGTGACCAACTACACCCATATTATACTCAGCCTTGTTTACATCAAAACAGCATCAATTAATTCTAGCATGATTCTAAACTGAAGACAGATCTTGGCACGGAATTAAAAAGTTATGATTTCTGTCGAGGAATAAATGATTTGCCACATCTAAATGGCAAAAATCACGCTCACGACACACTTGTGCATATGATCAGAGCTTTATTACTCAGCATTTTGAAGGCGGCTTGGAGAACTGAAGCTGTCCGGAGACAGAAGGACATCCTGGGTCAGCAGTCGTATTTCCCAAATTTCATCAAAGACCACAGGAGGCATGAAGTGCTGGTCTGATTTTAAAGTTTCAATAAATATTTTTGCCATCTGTAAGAGGTGAGCAGTGAAATATTCAACAAGAGAATATGTTAATTTACATCATAAGGAAACTCCAACTTAACTGGAGCTTAATTTCAAAATTAAGCACCTTTTTGACTCATTTTACTCTTAGATATATATTAACGTCACCAGATCATTGCTTACAAAAAAAGACTTTATTTTAGCTTTGAGAAGAGTCAAAAAAAACAACAAAACAATCAATCCCTGCATATTTGCATAGGCCATGTTGTTGACAGCAAATTGAGGTTATCAGTTTGTTGTCGTTTTTTAATGAAATCAACTCAAATTATCTGAAGTGAAAGAGTCCACATTGACAATAGGGTGAGAAATCTGAGAAACACAATGTGCGCAGATTTATACAACATCAGCAATAGTTTTACATGGAAAGATAAAGGTAACCACACAGTGCTCATGAAATTACTTTCTTCTGAAAAAATGCTGAAAACCAACATTTCCGAGTACTTAGCTTATTTCTGAAGTTTCTGTGGGCACGGAGAAGATGCAGAAAATAATCCTGGCTGCCAGCAGAGTGTTTCATAATAACATGTTTTAAATTTAGGGGTAAGAAGCGAGCAGTTCCAACTTCTTGGAAATATGCGTTTGCAGCAAAATTAGACATTCTCAGTTTCAACCTTTAAAATGTCTGAGATTATTTTCAGCAAGATGCAAATGCAACATTTTTTATGAACAGTGGCACCATTTAGCTTTTTTTTTTGTTGTTTGTTTTACCGGACACCCTGTGGGTATAACATAAAACTATTTCTCTAAAACATGTTCTAAATGTATTTTTATCTTGCCAGTGAAAGTCTTCGGTATCGTGTGAGTCTGGCCAGGAAGTCAAGTCTGGCTGCTGTGTCAGTCAAAGACATTCAGGTACACACACCAACAAACACACACACCCACAGGTAGTATGTCTTTCTATCGTCACAAGGACTTTGCATTAGTCCAGGACAAATCAGCCACTTGTCATGCGCTTTGCTTTTACAGAGGGTCTGTATTGTATTGTATTAACTTTGCATTTCCTGCAATTCATTTTTCATTCAGTTCAGTAACCTGACCTTTGCCCTAAGCCATTCCAAGTACATGCCTAACCCCAGAGCTAACCCAAGCTTCATTCACACTTTAGTCCTAAACCTAACCTGTAATCCCAAAATATCCTTTCTTCTTATGAGTCTCAGGCTTTGGACCCCATTGGAGCATTTAGTCCTCTCAACAAAGTATGTTAGAAAAATGCTTTGTAGATAAAGGATGGACGTTTGATGCTCAGTTCTGGGTTTGTTTTTTTCCCCCCCGTCTTTCTGCACTTCTAGAAGCAGACTTTTATGGTGTCTTATCTCCTTATTTCTCTTTAAATGTTCCCCCCCCCCCCCCCCCAACTTTCTCCCTTTCTTTTTCCTATGTTTTTTTCCTGTCAATGTGTCCGTCGCATTTGAAATAAACCCAAGTTGACAGACAGGACACGTAAAAAAAAAGAGCTATCTTGTTGAGTTCAGCTAGTAATATGGAATATGCTCTCTATAATAATAAATACTGAAACTCTGATGTTGAACAGTATCTTTGTGCTTAATTTTGAAAGACTAATTTAGTCTTGACTGGTTTAGCTCAATCAGTCATTTGAAATCTACTTTTTCTGCAGTAAATACTGAAACATTCATTTTGAGGAGTATATTTAGACCAAAATAAAGCTTTTTTTTCTTTAATATGGTTCGTAATATGGGCTCTCCTTTTGCAGTGTTATGCTCTTGGTATATTTTCAAACTTGCTACAAACTTTCCAGACAGCCTGAACAAAGCACAAGCCAGCAACATCAATTTCTCCTTATTAAACCCGCCCACGCATCAGCCCAGACCTCCTTGTCCTACATGAGCGACTTCAGCTCTGCTTCCTTCCTGCTTCCTTTCATTCACCTGATTCCTTTTGGATGGTTTCAGAAAACACAGCATGAAGAGGGTCTGTCGTCAGTCACATAGACGGAAATGATATAGCCCCCAGAGTCTGAGCGATTTACTGCTAAGACCGGCCCCGGAGAGACTGCCAACAGCCTAATATTAGCCGAGCACATGCGTGTCCATACAATCAGTCGCTAAGCTGGCTAAACTTAGTTCACTTTGTCCCAAGTCTTTTAAAGTTCTTTTGCTCCGCATCTGACTTCAGCTGGGTACCCGGGTGTCTGGGGAGAAGAAAAGCAGCCTTTTAAAGTGATGAGTGAAAGTCTCTGAGAAGAATTTAAAGGATAAAGAAAAACAAAGCTCAAGACCCCTAAAAAGGAAATCTGATTACTTTCATTAGGTGTGTCCCAGAATAAAATGCCGACTAACAGATACAAATGTTCTGTGATTATTTTCTTGGTTAAAAAAAAAACAACAAAAACAAACAAAAAAAAAAACACAGCTAAAGCTTTTGTGCTCTGGGGGTCAACAAACACAGCGTGTGCAGAATGAGCAATGCTGCCCTCATCTGGTTGGGTCAGCTTGTCTATTCTGGCATGTCTAAAAGGTTCTCCATGGAGGAAAAACATCCCAAACCCCCGCCCTGCTATGCCAAACAGACTCCCCTGATATTTCCTGTCAATTTTATTTCTGCTTTGGTCCCTCGCGATGTAATCTATGCCCCCCTGGGCGTCCCCGCTTTTCACTCTTCCTGAGTTTCATATCAGCAAGGACGCAGCAGAGGCTCTTGTGTCTAAACATAGACCATCACCTTTTGAGTAATGGATCGGTTGGTATGACGATGTCGAGGGAGCCAATAGGGTAGCGTTCGGGGTGATTAAAAAACAGAATAATTGCGTGCAGCTTTCCAAGCTTAGAGAACTTAGTCTGTGTAACCATTGGATGGATGTGATCAAAAATACTCATAAAGACTCAAACTACTACTACATGAGGCGATGTGTTATTGCTTTAGCTGGATACATTGCAAAGATGGCTTTACGTTTCTGAGTTTATGTGTTCATTGAAGGTGATACAGAACAGTTAAACTTCAGCAAACAAACAAGGCATCTGAAATATTTTGACGTGTCAACATATGTCAATGGATGCTTGTCCACTAAGTATCCATTTCCTGTTGCATCACATTCTAAAGATCTGCATTAGCATTTAGATTTGATGACTTGGCAGGCCACTGAAGTGCAGTGAACCCAGGAAACTTGTTTGGGATGATCTGAGATTTGCTCTATTATGCTGGAAATAGACATGAGAGAATGGATACTTTGTGATCATGACGGGATGCACATGGTCAGGGTAGCAGTGAGGTAAGACACACTAATACTCTCCTCCCACCTTTATGAACCACCGATACATGGCAGGATGGAGTCTTGCTTTCATGTTTGCACCAAGTTCTGACTGCATCTGCAATCAAAACTCGTCAAACCAGGTAACCCATCCATCCGTTGTCTGTACCGCTTTATCATTGCAGGGCTGCCAAGGGGTGACACTAACACTTACCTCCAGCTGTCACACATCAAACCAGGTGATGTATTTCTAAATTGTTGCTGCCTAGTATTTAGAGACCCACTTTCAAATGTAGCTTCGGTTTCCTTTTTTGCAGCCACTGTCGTCTTTTAAAGCGGCAGCTCATCTGCTTCGAGGTCAGACACGGTGTTGTAGCTACGAGTTGATGTTGCTTTTCGATCATCTTTCGACCTTTCTTTTCTCCCCCCAACAAGCAATTGAAAAGGAGCACTTAATAAATTGGCCCTTGAGCGTATTTGTGAAAACTGGGCTCATGCACGAGCACTGCATTCTCGAGTTTGATCAGGAGGGGGCAGTCACATTCCCTCAAACAGAGACAAGGTGTTGAATAACACAGCCTATGATAACATACACAAGCAGTCTAGTTTGGCCTTGTTCCCTTTCAGTATAAGGGTTAATCTTTCTACATGAAAGAGTCATCGATGCTATGAATAAACTTGTTAGTACAACATTTCTCCCCGCATGGCTTCAGTCCACATATTAATCCTAATCCTTTCAAAACCACAAAAGGAAAGCTTAAGTTAAACAATTGTTTTAAAAGGTATAAATATCACAGAAAGCTGCAAAGGTTTAACTAAAGCTTTTACCTTCATGTAAGGATCTGGACTCTGCAGCGTGCACGCAGACTGCATCATGGGATGCATTTACCTCTGAGGCCCTCTGGCTGACTAACTTTTGTTGCCCCAGCAAATTGATTTTCATCAGAAAAAAATTTTTTCCCTCCTATTTCTCTGAATAAACCTGTATATTTCTGGTTGGTGGGGCTATTCGGTAGTTCTTTTTTTTGTTGTTGTTGTTGTTGTTTTGTTTTTTTTTTTACAGACCCATAGCCTTAATGATTCAATCAGAACACTTTTTTTTTTTTTTTTTTTGGACACCAAGCAAGGTTTTCTGTCACACAACAGACGGGCAGCTCAGAGCTGTGGACAGGCAGAGTCTGTGAGCGAGTCAAGAAGATGAGAGAAAGAGCAGAATAACTCAACAAACTGATAGCAGGGGGAGCAAGGTTGGCTTCTGTCTGTTTCTTTCTCTTAATCCGCAAATCTTCTGTAATCAGGATGAGAGGGAGAGAGCACGTTGCCTGACTTAGGACAGCGGAGTCTATGTTAGGACCGGGCTGATGAGGCAACCTAAGTGGCCGGCAGGAGAAATGGAGGGAGGGAGGAGGCAGAAGTTGAGTTCTGGTTGGGGAACGTAACCTTAACCAGTCACTGCTGTGCACAAACAACAAGAGTGGGCAGAAGATGGTTTAACGCCCGAGGAAAAAGATAAAAATCTACGAGAAAAGAAGAAGAAGAGGACTGAACCATGGCTGCAATCCTTTAGGTGAGATCTTAATCTTTTTGTCTTATAAAGTTTTAATTCTTGTTTGGTTTATGCAGTATTTTGCATTTTGAAAGCGACTGATTATGAAGGTGTTTATTGAGATGCAGGGGCACAGGTTTGGTCCGATCGTGTTGCTCAGGAGGAAGTTGAGTCAAGAGTTAAAGCACAACAATAATTTTCATGAACTTACGCTGGTGAAAACTGGATGCTGAGAAGCTCAATTCAGGCAGAGTCTCGGTCAGGATTGGTCTTTACAAGCCAGCAGTTCAAATGCAAGTTTATTCATCAATGAACCATTGACTTTTGGGAACTTTGCTTGTTTTGTCTTTCCTTCAGAATACCCCCGATTGCAATTGATCACACATACAAGCAAAAGCGACAATCGCAATGTCTTGTTCTGCAGAGCCGTGTGACTCTGTTAGGAGACAATGACACATGCTGTTACTAAACTGGCCTCCCATTGCTTCCAGCTCCATATGGCCTTTTTCATCCCAGTTCCCTCCTCCCACTATGCCTTCATTCACATTGGTTTCACGGGCAAAATGTCCTCAGGTCTACATTATTCTTTCCATTCATGCTTCAGTCAGTGTTTAAGTACAGACGTCAATGATTTATTTATTTATTTATTTTTTTGTCCTTGCTGTATAGAAAACAAACAGATATGCATTTCCTACTATGCTCGGTATAAATCAGAGACTTACAGATCAGCCGCTGTGACAGGAGGGCTAAGGTGAGGTAAAGCTCCTCATCCTCTTTAGCCATCATATCTTCAGGTCAACAGATCTATTTAACATAGTAGGTGTGAGTCTTACAGTGTGAGATGTCTATTCTTAGTACGGCACATCAACATCAAACACCAGGCAAGAGGAAATTGAATGATTACTATTATTAGATGACAGCAGCACCACTTGAGATGTGCAGAAATTGTTTTTCCCTTCATGTAAGAACTCATGTAAGTTCTTTTCTTCTTATTGGTTATTATTATTTCGTAGGACAATTTTATTTACACTCCAGAACTTCCTTGCCATATCCATGGGTGCATTTCCATATTTTTTTTTCTGCAAACCAAATGCGGATAGAAGTCTATCCTGAAACCAACTTTTCTAGGCAAACATGACTTTTAGCATTTCTTAGCAGTTGAATTCCCTCAGCATTTTGCTTTGTTTTTATCTGAGTTTATTTGGTCCTGCCGGTCATGCTTTTCCGATCAACCTTAAACTATGTGATTTTTGTATTTTTTTTCTTCCAAAAATAACATTTTAACCCAGCCATCCGTGATTCCCTCTCATTTTCTTGCATTGGCAGGGAATGAGAGGGAAGCATATGAACTCTTACATTTGTCAATATCTAGTCTGGAAGACAGTTAAAAAGTTACAACTGGTCAAAAAAATGTTAAACAACTGAAACTGTGAAAAGGAGCCAAAGAGAAGGCATGGAAATAAGTTCCCTTTAGAGCGATTATAAATTGTTTTGCCACTGCTCCAAAAGAAAAACACAATTTAAGACTTTTCAAATATCTTTGTCTTTTCTCCTGGGTTGGGAATTCTGTACAAAAAACGATGGCAGCTCCTATTGATACTCTTTTCCTTTCTCTGTGGCATTATCTGAACTGAAATGAAAAAAATGTGACCAAAACAAAAAAGAAACATACTAAAATAACAAAATAATATTACGTACTTTCTTTTTGGTGTCAAGCTGTTTGATAAGAATGTCTTATATCAGTGTTGTAATTGTATGTGCCGTACAACATTTGTGCATTTAGTTTTTGCAAAGAACATTTCCTGTTATGGGGATGAGGTCATACTGTAGCTATCTCATGTCTTTCTTGTAGCATGTGGTTGCGGTGAAAAAAAAAAAAAAACATCGAGCTTATATAGAATTTTCTTTAAGGGATAGCTGATGTGCAGCGGGCTTCACCCCCAGGCGTAATCCCTGACAGAAGGGGCCAAGATGGCAGCTGCAGCCGATGACCCACACCTGGGTCCTGGCCCATCGAATGACGAAGAGATCCTCCTGGATGACTCTGACTCAGGCAGCATTCTCTCTGATGACTCGGTGCTTCCCGACTACGAACAGGGTAGGGTCTATAGGGAGCCACCGAAAACGCTGTACGAGGCCTGTGCCAGGAACGACCCCACATCCCTGATCAGCATCCTGGAGAGAGGGGTCACCAAGGAGGAGGCCATGGAGCTAGACATCAATGGCAGAGTGAGTAAGCAAGCGACAAAGAAATGATGTATTACGATAGCGTGCAATAAGATACATAGTTTTGATTTATCTTTTTTTTTGCAACAGAATGGACTGATGCTGGCTGTGTCCAAGGGTTTTGTGGACATCGTCACCCTCCTGCACAAATGCTCATTCATAGACATCAACCACCAAGACAATGATGGCAACACTGCTCTCATGATAGCTGCACAGGCCGGTACATGTGAAAATCCCAGTCACACACGATTAACCCGAGGCCTTTAATCCTTTTGAGAATACAAACAAAATCATCCTTTTGTCTCTCACCTTAGGATTCATCACCATCCTTAACTACATCCTGAACTACTATCCTGGTGTGGAGACTGAGCTCAGAGACCCTCGTGGCTTCACGGCCCTCATCAAGGCAGGCCTGCAGGGGCGAGAGGACTGTGTGACCGCCCTGCTGATGCACGGCAAGTCTAGCAATGCGATACCTGACTTAGACTCTAACGACGAGTGCGCCCTTACCCGTATGCGCCGAGAGAACACAGAAAGTCAAAATTAACTTTAAATGGATTTTATAAACACAATTCCAAAAAACTTGATAGTAGGAGGCTTAAAATGTACACTCTGCGAAAAAAGACAGCTAAGATTAAAATGCTGTGTTTCATTGGATACACAGGTCAAACCAGTTTACCTGATCTGGGAACTAATCTGTACTGTTTGCTGGCTGCAGGGATTAGACTAGTCTGACCTGCATGGACACATTTAGAATAGGACAGTAATACATTTCTATTTGCATTCTATTTAAGATAACACTGACTGAAAAGTGTAGAAAGAAAATATTACTCCACAGAAATTGCTGCATGAAAAATCAGAACAAACATACCTCTTTATTTGTATTTTTTGTGACAGGCCAATTCAACAAAACACAATGGAAGGAAGATTGTTGGAGTATATTTTATAACAGAAAATCTGAAATTTGTGGTGTGCCATTTACTCTGACGCCCATCAGCAAAATCTAGTGCAACAATTTTCTTGAAGTCACGCAACTGATAAATAGAGTGGCCCTGGAGGAAACCCTATAAACATAATGCCAGAGCCATACTGGAATGTTTTTGGATCTATGTTAGCATTCACAGATTCTCTCAGTTCCATCCAACTGAACTTGAACCGTTTGAGAATAAAAAAAAGACAAGAAGTCAGATGACGGATGGGTAAATCTTGTAGAGAAATAACCCATGATTTGCATCAGTGATGGAACCAAAGTGCTGCTCTGCAAAGTATTGACTCGAGGACGACTGAATACAAACGCACTCTGCATCTTTTAAGGTTTTAAAAAAAGTAACACTACTACTTTATCCATTTTGAGATGTGAAGGGAGAAATTACGACAAAGTTTAAGAGGCTGTGACTCATTTTTCAAGTCCTTGTATACCGACTTCCCCCATACAGTGCAGTTACCTGATTTGTTCCAAGTGACGCTATGCCACACAGCAATTTGCTCGACTAGAACAACCACATGGTGGTGTTGTTCTACTGATGAAAGCTGTTTAGTTTCAATACATCCTGTAGACCCGTTTTTATGTTGTTTTTACAGCTTTTCGTTGTTTTCCATCCTTTTTGTTGCACAGGTGCAGACATGCATGCTGTGGACCTGGTCCAAGGCAGAGGGCTCAAGGACTGGGTCCTTCGGACAGGACGGTTTGAGACACTGAACAGGATACGGCGCCTGCAGGCTCACCCTGTCGCCGGGCAGTTCTGTGAAAGCTACAAGCCTGAGTGGCCTGAACTGAAACAGCTGGTGGAAAAGACCACTGCCCCAAAATCAACCAGTCAGAAGTTGAGACAGCGCTTAAAAGAAAGCCTGTCCTTCAGCTTCCCTCATGACCCCCACGACAACGGGGTTATGGATCATATGGTTCGGATAACTACGAGCATTCACAGCCCCCTGGTAGTTACTGGTTCCCGGCCGCTTTGCCCCACCAGTCCCCCCGAAATCGGCAAGAGACGGTACGCCGTACCAGAACTGCTTGAAAAGCACAGCAGCAAGGAGCTGGAGGAGAGCACTGTGTCCCACAGCAACGGATCCATCACTTCAGCGTCTCCAACAGCTTTGTCCGCCACCTCTGTCTCTCTGACATCCTGCTGCCAGGAGGCAGAGCGCAGGGAGAGCATGCCATCAGGCGGCATGAGAAGTTTCATCCCCCGCAGCATGGCACACAGGAACAGCATATTCCCCTCGGGCTGCATTCCTAAGATCGAAGTGACAAAGTCTGGGGAGCCCACACCAAAAAAGGAGAAGAAGAAGAAGAGGCAGAAGGGCTACCTGGAGCCGCCCGTCTGGAAGTACAAGGAGGCTAAGGAGGAGAAAAAGAGAGAGAAGAAAAGACAAGAACAGGAGAAAGAAGACGAGAAAAAATCTAAGGGGTCCAAAAAATCCTCCAGCAAACGCTGAGTCAGCCAGATAAAATTTCACTGTGATATGGCCACGCACAAAATAAATAAAACAGTGAGATAACGGTGACTCTGATTTCTGTAACATGAGAGAAAGTCGGTGCTAAACAACTTTGGGAGCGAGCATCTGACAAATATCATGAATGGATTTGAACTTTGGCTCCAACAGAGACTGTGATCCACTGGAAGGTCATAATATTTCTAATCAATTTTTGACAACTTTGGCACACAATTAAGTTATTCCTAATGATATTTAGATTGAAACATCACTAGACTTTCCACATCTCAAGCTTGCTGAATCTTTTGCTTTTGCACCACTGTGTCTGCTTGAGCTGCAGTTTTAAAGACACTTCTGTTTTTTTTCTTGGACACTTGGTGAAAAGCTTTACAGTAGATGAATACAAAAAAAAAGAGCCAACAGCCTGTACTGTAAATGAGACATACACGATCAAATATTTTAATTTAACTTAAATTACAATAAGTTATTATATCCAAAGGACCAAAAAGAGACAAAACAAGGTGCCAACAATAGACATGTGACTCCAGAGGAATTAAAGGAAGATGACGCCCTGCTCTGATGAATCACCTTTTAATTTCTCTCATGTGGATTATGTGTGGTGGTTTGGAGAATAATCTGGTAGGGAAAATTTTGTCCTCCCGTCCAACCATTCGTCCATCCACTAATTGTCACAGACTATGTGCAAAAAAGCACAACAAGATGAGGTGTCGACTTCAAATTGTCCATGGAGGCGTCACCTCACAACCTGTACTGTCTACTAATAACACTGTGGCACCACAACACACCTTCAGGGGCCCATGCCTCAAAGAGGTATATAAGGACCAACACACACATTAGGCTGGTGTTCATATTGTTATTCCTGACTGATGTTTGTTTTCTAATTGCACACCCAGACCCCACCTCTCCTGCAACATGTAGCATCTACCGGATGTCTTTATGGCTTTTTCACGTTCCCGACACTCCGAAACGTTTTTGACCCTCATTGCAGACACTTACAACTGGAAGTGCTAAGTCTGCACGCTTGGCTTGGGGTGAATGAAGGACTTGTGGTGCATTTGCAAGTTCTGGGTCTGCAGCAATGTTTTGTGTTTTGTTAGACAAAGTCAACAGAACATGCATTGTGTGCAACTTTGCTTTTTGATAAAAGAAGAACCCAAGGAACCTCTGAGAGGAACTGCCTGTACCAAATGTTTCTCAGGGTTATTAAATTATGGACTTTTCACGATCGGATTGTTTTTTGGAAACTAGAAAAAAAGTGTTCTCATATTTTGGTATTGAGTTTGCTAACTAAAGTAACACAATCATTAATCCAAAACATATCCAGTTGTAACAGATTGTATCTATCTACGCTATCTACGACATCAATCTAATTAGGCAATCTCTTCTTTGATAGAGAGTTTGAAGACTACTTTAAAAACAAAATACTTTGAGCACTCAGGTTTTTTTGTGGCGTATTTAAGGTGTGGAATCAATGACGAGTGTTTGTAATGCAAGTTTGTAATAAATTTTCTTGACCTGAGCAACACAGAGTGAGTTCTTTTGAGGCATCATGTTTGATGTGGCATAGTCATATTAAAGTGCATTAAGTTATATTCATCTTCAGAAATCAGCCAGCCTCCTAATCCATCAAAAAAAAATAAATAATCTGAATGATGATCTATTATTATGTGGGTTTACACAATCAGGTAAAGAATAAGGATATTCCAGTAATTTTCTCAGGATTATGATTTATTCAGCTACCAATGATTAATCGAGCAAAGAACCAAACAAATGTAAACATAACATATGATACAAAAACAAACGAAAAACACATCGGAAACATATCATTGTATATTTAACCCATTGGCCAAACTTGGTTGATGGGACCCAGGGTTTGTTTGTTTTTTATTTATTTGCCAGAGCACAGCAATCGAGCAGCATGGACTTTCTGAAGAGGAGCATGCCACGAGGGACTGGTCAGACATTTAGAAGCTGAGTTTGGCTAACATTAGAGCTAAATCCCCCTTAGACTGCCAAAGAAAGGCAGATCCAACTATTCTTTTCTAAAACTAATTCTTTGTACTCAGAGAGACCTCTTTGACTTCCAAAATGTTAACGAGCTATCAATTTACACTTAAAATTTTATGGATCAGGCCGTTTTCACCTACAGGCATTTCAAACGTAACGATTTCATCAACTAACAGGCAGATTCACAATCAGGTTTTGACACCATCAGAATCAATATTGCTAAAAATATTTTGCTTACCAAGATCCCATATGTTTCTCGGATTTTTGAAATGCCCAGCTGCCATGCTTCCACTGGGAATTTTTGAAAGGTCAAAGGGTAAACTGAGTAATGCTATTATTCAGTGGTAATAACATATGAAAAACATTAGAAAGATTTTTAACTGCTGTAACAGTCTTGCATTTTTGCCTTTATCCAGGTATGTGGAAAAACTAGAAATAAGATATTTTCTACTGCAGAATACATGTGACTGATTAGTCTTGTAACCTTATTTACTCTTTTGAAATAAGGATACTTTGAGCTACTTAAGACTCTGCGGTGGCATGGGGTGGCTTTTGAACTCTGGTTGCCAGTAATCTTTTAATCCACACAAGATTATCATTACACAACAATTACCTTTTATTAGTGATAAAATGTGATCAAAGGCAACCTCTTATGTTTAAGCACATATTGAAGTTGTTATGACTTAAACGAAGCCATATTTCGCAATAAAGCTTCTTGTGGGAGAAAAGCTCACAGAGGCAGTTGGAAAAGGAGAAGCAAAACGTGTTCTTTTTCTGGTGTGGTATAAAACAATGTCTTATTTTATTTTCAGAGCCGCAGCTAACTTCCTTTCACAAGAGGGGAACTTGATGACCTTAGGTCAACCCTAAAATAAGTCCCTCGCTAGAGTTAAGAAGGAAGCACATCTTGGTTGAACAATTTTTCAAATTAACATTCACATTTGTTCATGCAGATAAAATTGACCAAAACATCTTGAAATTTTCACCTTAGTGAATGAGACATGTCAGCATTCAAATGAACTGCTTATTGCTGAAATGCAGTTGTTTTGGGGTTTGTTTGTTTTTTTTTTTGCTTTGACAGGTCTGAAATGTTATTTTATTTACTCCAAGGAGTTGTGCTACAAATGGAAACCATCAAGATTACATGGCTCTTCAAATTACAGAGATTAATGGTTTAAGAAAAATAAGTCCCAAAAGTGCAAAGAACAATTTGCTCATTTTGCAACTTGACAACTGATGTGAAAGCTTCCAGCTGGTGTCTGCAGCCGTGAGCCAAACGTGAGAGAAAGCAGAGCCTGTGAACAGGGAGGGAAATTTGTACTACATAAAGACATCTGCAGAAGGCTGTTTTAAGTGAAATGTCCCACACCGAACTCCCTTTGGCATTTGTCTTGATGATGGGTATTAGCTGCCACAATCGCCAAACACACACAATAAAGTAAGTGTGGTTAGCATATTTACCTTCATCACGTCTTCCCACCGTTGCTAAGCGTGCACATTATTTCTTATGTTTTGGTAGACTTTTATGTTTCATTAAATGTAATAATGCATTCAATGTAATATAATTTGGAATTTGTTTTATATGTGTATTTGTAAATTTTGTCGAATGATGAGCTGTACACAGAAAAACTGTAGAAAACAAGTTTTTCTACAAAATAAGTGCATTATTTTTGCACTTACTGAAGTAGTTTTATGTGGCATATCCAAGGTGATGAGTTTTTGTGAACATAAATAAAGAAAAAACAGCTTTCTTCTTTCATAAATGCCAGGTTTGCGCAGGTAGAGATCTACCTGAGCGACAGATCTCTGCAGCTCCTTCAGAGTTATCATGGGCCTCTTGACTGATTCTCTGATTAATGATCTTCTTTTGCATCCTGTTTAGGTTGACAGCCATATCTCGAAAGATTTACAGTTGTGACAAGGACTTTTTATCTTCAGATGATGGGCTGAAAAGCACTCTGTGAGATGTTCAAAGCCTCGGATCTTCTCACACAGGCAAACTGCTTTGAATTTCTCCACAGCTTTATCCCTGGACTGCTTGCGTTTTTGTTTTATTCTGTTGCTTTTATTCACGTCTTCCTGTTGCTGTTTGTTCATTGATGTTCTCCAATAAACAACTAGGATGTTCACAAAAACAGAAGCTCCACCCTGAAGCGGTAGCCCACGTAAAACACCCAATACGGAGCACCGTAGATTGTCAACTTTCTGCAGAGTCAGTATAGCTAGACACCTTGTGGTTTCTAGATTAGCTCAGGAACAGTGCATACATATTCCCAGAGAAAATAACTTTGCAACTAAATGGTAAATGGCCTGTACCTGAACTATATCAAAGCCTCACATCATGAGGAAAGAAGTTCTTAATGTTTTTGGCCCACCAAGACATTTTGGACAATCTCGTTCTCCCAATTTTGTGGGAACAGTTCTTAGGCAATGGTCCCTTCCTGTTTCAACATGATGGCGCAAGAGCTATAACGACACAAGAATGAGTGAGTTTTATGTCGGACCACACTTTCTCTGATGAAAAAACTGCTAGCCAGGCTTCTCATCCAACATCACTGTCAGATCTCAAAAAATATCAAAAATCCTGTAAAACCAATCTTAACCCTTTAGGAAATGTTTCCAGGATACTTTGAGCTGTTAGGTTAAGGTGGGATCATGCTAAACCCTATGGATAAAGAAGAGGTGTCACTCGTGAAAATATGAAGGCGCACAAGTGATAACTTTTGGCAATATGTGTGTGCGTGAAATCATTTAGTTTGTGGAATCTGCACTGATCTCACATTGAAAAATGATACAACTTCCGGGCACAGCAATAAATTCCAGTCAGAAACCTGCAAGGACTTCTACACTTTTTTTTCCTCAAATGGAAAACAGAGTGCTTCCAGATCCTGTTTTGCATCCATTAAATATGTCCTTGTTCTTTGCTTGCGTTCTCGCGCTGCAAGCAGGTCGTGATTCACGCGCAATAAACGCTGTACTTTGACCAGTTCTTACACGGAGGGTGGAAATCTGGCCCGAGACCGTCTCTCTTCTCTCCTTCTTGGTTTAGTTTGGTGCAACTCTTTGACGCACATTCCTGTCAGTGCAGCAGAAAAAAAAAAAAAAAACACACAAGTCCACAGAGGGAAAAGGAAAATGAGAGGTTTAGCAAGCAACAGGAAAACCGCTAAGAGAACACATTCCAGGCGCGCGGAGTCTGGACGGAACAATAAGGGGTGGGACGACAACTCTTATGCCTACAACTATTTAAAAGTCCCTAATCTCGCCTTTTAATCGGGAACACGGACGAACTCTTACTTAATGGGAGCCGAGCGCCCTCCGCCGTCTCTCGTGAAAGCCAGTCGAGGCGGAAGGAGTCTGGTCCGAAACCCCGCGACGATGTTCCTGCTGCGGGTTTTATCAGCGCAGATTGGGACCCAGATGAGATAGGCTCCCATTCAGCTCGATGTGGACTCGGTCCACCCGCTCCGAGCTCCTCTTCTTGCTTGTCTTTTTTTTTCCTTCTTCTTCTTCTTCTTTTTTGAAACACTACTTTCATCTTTGAAGTGTTGGAGTGACGCGGTTTAAAGTTTTAAACCGCTCTCCGGTTCACCAGAACCGTTTTGGGTTTTTTTTTTTTCTGTTTCCACGAAGCTGCGGCCGGGTTGTTTTTTGTCGTCGAGGCAGCGGAGAGGATGTGAGGTCTTCCGACTTTTAACCGGTTTAATTGTGTCTCACGATGAGGCCAGGTTCCCCCCCGGCGCTGGTTTAAACTCTCATTCGACCTGTTTGTGATGTGGGCGACGCGTGGCGGATCCGTCTGACGAGTTAAAACAACAACGACACAAAAGAGGGGGGGGGTGCGAGCAGAAAACAGGTAACGAACACATCTTGACCTTCTATTAATAACCCAATTAGTGCTGCTAGGCAACGACACAAAGCGATTTGCCTTTTCCAAGCGGGCCACACGTGTGTCCAGATGTGAGCAGGTGTCACATGCGCAGACAGAAAACTGTTAGTTTTCCACCTATGAGCGCCGATATTTGATCCAAAGTCCAGCCGCTGATCACAGAAACTCACCTTTTCACATAAACATTGATTTTGTCACCCGATTCAATGGGATTTTTTTTTTTTTTTTTTTTTGCTCACCTGGAAAGAAGTAATTGATTAATCAAGAGGTCTGCATTATTTCTTTGCTGGAATTCTAGGTAAATATTTACTTATTTTAATATTCTCAAGAGTAACTCTGATTTTTATTAAATTCCCAAGTTTAAACGAATAATAATAATAGTGATTTTTTTAAAAAAATAGCTTTAGCCTGAAAAATAGGAAGCATATTTAGTTGTTTTCCATGTAATTGTTTTTAAAAAGAGTAAAGGCTAAAGGTGCTTACATTTTGCTGTAAGCACAAACTCTACAAACACAAGGTAGTGTATCGTTCTAAAAAGAAGATAACAGATAATGTTTAGTTTTTTCACAAATAAAGTATTAGAAGTGTTGTGTGTATTTGTATTCAGTTTTACTGAATCAGTGCTTAGTGAAGCTACTTTCTCCTGCAGTTACAGCAACAAGACAATAATAAATATCTTCCAGCTCCGCACATCTAGCTAAATTAAGATGCTTAACTATGAGCTCAACTTCAGTCAAGCATTGACTGAGCCTGAGCCAATGCAAAATGGCTCAAGTTCAGTCAGATTGGATGGAGATCATCTATGATCAGTGTATAGGTATGGAGTTTGACTGGGCCATTTTATTGTACTTCTAGCTATATGTTTAGAGTCACTAATGTGTTTCAGCAAGGGGGTGGTTTGTTTAGGATGATGCGCAGTCTCATTTTTTTTTCTTCACATGTAGCGTTTTGAATGTAGGTCAAAAAGTCAAATAAGAAAGTGCAAATCAGACTTTATGTTGCTTTCTCTCGCCACTGGACGTCTTCTTGCTATTTGACCAAAACCAGGCTGCCTTTGAAATTTTCACTGAACATGGCTGAATTCATGCTGAGATTAAATTATATGCTGATGGAATCTATTTATTAATTAGGAGGCTTTGGAAGGGAAACGTTTGACATTGATTTCAAATACAGATTTCAAAATTGAATTTGGAAAACCCAAACAACAACAAAAAAAACTGTGCAAAGAGTGGATGATTTTCCTTCAGTTTTATAATTGAAGGAAATCCGTGTTGGTTTGTTTGTTGCTACGTTTAGGCATATATTTTGGGTAATTCGTAAATGTTGAAAGTCTGCACCAAACACCTTGTGGTTGTGTTTATGTTTAAGTTCTCTTTTTATCCCACTGAACTTACACCAGCGGAAACATGCCAGAGCTGTTTGACCTTCCAGACTTTAGGTTCATCTTTCCATGTGACCGGTGGTGTTCGCTCGTCAGGTGTATGCTGTTGACACTAATATCTTTGTGTTTGCTATTTTCTTTTCATGCATTTCCCTTCATTGTTTTCCGTCTTCTGTTTGGGAAGCGGCGTTTGTGTGTGCAGCTGAGTTTGAAGAATTTGCCATTTCCTCTCCCAGACTAACGTTCATTTCAGGTTTGATTTAAGGGGGGGAAAGCGTCGTCTGCTTTTGTGCTTTAGGCCTCATGATAGAGGCTGCTGTAATGCAGCAACAACATTTAATCTAAAGAAGAGGAAAGCTTGTGTGTGATGAGGTGCAGCAGTGTGTGATGAGGTGCCCGACACATCCAACCACTGTAACCGCACAGTCATTCAGATGGAATGAGAGATCTGCCTCCCTGAGTTAGAGCCATGCAGATGAGAGGAAGAGATGACAGTGGATGTTTTCCCCTGGGTCACGTGGGTGTAGCTTTGGGCAGAATGGAGACAAACAGGAGCTAAGTATAAAGTCTGTACGCCTGCGGTTGGAGATTTCCCTTCACTGAGATCTCTGAAGCATTTCAGCGATAGCTAGCTCTTCAAGTGGACTGTTTAAGTCAAGAATTAGTGCAGTTTGCATGTGGCATTTGTGTGTAGGCCAACCATAAGATTTACTTTCTTGGTTGAGGTTACATTTTTAAAAAGCAGCATCATTCAGGAAGCACTCTGTGGCGGGTGTTAAGACATGGCGGTCGTGGTTTTGACACGTTCTGTACTTCGAGTTCAACCCTGACAGGAGCGGCGTCTCAAGCTAGAGGTTGCTATACACCGCTGTCAGATTGCTCTGGATTTAGAAGAGATGCAACACACCAGTTCACCCTTTGCTTCTCAGAAGAAACTCCTTTTATGGTCTGCTTTCGTCAGGAAGTTCAGATCAACTTGCAGGAACTGTGCAATTTAAGAGAGAGAGAAAAGAAAACAATTAGAAATTTCAGAGAAAATAAGTGTAAATGAAACTTCTTGTCTGGTTTCCGTTCTGTCACATCTCACGCTGCCTTTGAAATGCAACGACGTGTCTTCCTGTAGTCTGCACTTGGATTTTTTTTTTTTTTTTAAAGAAGATGCATTTAAACTGAAGGAGGATGTCAAAAGCCTTGGGCCAGAGTTCACTGGCTCCACTGCCAGATGAATGCATTTTTGTTATTTGATAGATTATCAAAATTCGCAAATTATAAGGCCATGCTTTGAATCAGAAAAAGCAGAAAAGATTCCTAAATTGTTTGTCCAAATAAAAATCTAAAAGATGTGGCATGCATTTACAACCAGCCTGTCTGAGACAATTCTTTGAAAAAACACATGTTTCTCAGCACATCTAGAGTCTAGCATTGTTGAACCGAATATAAAGAGCCATTTTCAAATCTTTGCACAGATTCTCAGTTGGGTTGATGTCCAACTGAGACGTCAACGACTGCATCATCTTAACACGAGTGTGATTCGAGCCATAACACTGTCGCGTTTGTCTTGCTAATCTGTAAGGTAATCCTCCTTCCCAATTTCACGTTTTTTGCTGAATTTAACAGGATTTTTTTTCCAGGATAGACTTTCAGTGTGTGGTGCTTCTTTAGTTTTCCAACACATGAATGCTACAAAGATCAGTTCTAGTGTCACCTGGCCAGAGTGTTTCCAAATCTCCTATTTGCAAACTTTGAGATCTCTTATGTCATCCTACCAACAATTGTTTTGTTCTTGCCATTCTTCTGCAAGATCCGGATATTTAGACCACACAACTAATAGCTGTCCAATCAGCAGATTCTCCCAAATGAACGGTGGATCTCTGCAGCTCCTCCAGCGTTACCAAAACACTCTGATTAGTGCGACTAAAATGCACAGTATGACACGTCACAGAAAATGTACTAAACACATCAGTTTACCGGGACAAGACTTTAACTCTGAAGTTGTCTAGTTTTCACATCTGAGAAGAATATAAATAAAACAAAAACATGTAGCTCCGCTGCTCCTCTTTCTGTTCTTACGTAATGCCGTTAAAGGTCAGCTAAATGCTGCCACTTATATGCCAGCAGTCAACGGGCCGGTGGCAGGGAACACAGACACAAACAATCATCCACACACACATCAAAGGACAACTTTTTAAATTTAGCAATAAAACTAACAGCTAACAGGCGTTAGCTGTTAGTTTTAACGCAAGGAAATCCATGAAAGCTCATGGAAATCACGCAAACTGGAGACAGAAAGGAACTGACGCCACATCTTGTTAACCGAACCACCATAAAGGCAGGTTTGTATATCTTGGCAGGAGTTAAAATGCTTCTCAGTATGTTAGCCTTTATAAACTTGGGCTTGAGATTTGAAAAGGTCACGCTTAAACCCATTATTCCTAAATAAATGCTGACTGAAGCAGAGGCGCCAGAGAACCAGTGGACCATTTATACTAATTTCTTCAATCAAAACCTTCCTCCTTTAGGAGGTATTTGTGACTCTCTGTTTGCTACATGTACATCTAGAGTAAAAGACATGCTTTAAATCTTCATTAAAGCATGAAGAACCACTTGAGAACTTGCTGATTTCAACACAAGATAAACAGCAATGAGATCAGAATTGTGGAGGTGAACAAGCCTTTTTTTTTAATTAATTTATCAATTCTATAATCTAGACAAGAGACACCTGTTTCATTCATCAAAATGCACTGATCTAGTGGCGGTGGTCTGCATCCATTTTGTCTTCGAATTCACTATCAACTAGCATTTTTGTTCAGGACAAATCTCTGGTGCACTCAAATCTGTTTTTATTTTTTATTCTTTTATTAAAAAGTAACCCAAATAATGGTGTTGTTGCTGAGAATAGAACAAATCGCAAATCAGTTGAGCCCAGATTAATTAAAGATTAATCTTGTTGAGTGGTGGTCTCTACACGGCTTCCAGAAGTTTTTTGATTACTTACTTCTTATGACTTATTGGCTTTAAGCGAAGACAGCTTATGTTTGTGGATTCCCACCTTCTCAGGAGTAGGCATCGCACCTAAAATATTTTGCAAATCAGTATCCTTACTCTTCCACTTTAGTGATATGAACTTTGTGACGTTGTATATCATAAAGTCTGCTTGGGTTTGTAAAGGACCCAAGCAGAGGAGCTGACTGTGGCAAAACCAGGGTGTATAATAAGAAACAACAGAAGACCTTATAATGTGAAAAGTAAGGTAAAGTAAGGCAGGCGGAGTAATTTGAGAATCCAGTAAGGAGCAAATAAAAACCAAAAACTTAAATACTGAGGCATGTGTGGAACATGACAAAGGAAACAGTTTGGTTAGTTAGAAGAGACAAATTAAAACAATGGAAGCTGAACTAAGACTCAAAAGAATCAACAAACCAAAAGGGAAAAGGCCTGAAACTAACATAAGAGAAGAAATCAAAATGCATAGATGAAAGTAGGCAAGAAATATTAATAATAAAATAAGAAACGATTTAAGTTATATGGCAAACCCCTAACGCAATAATGAGCAAATGAATTTGGCGAGACATTTTCTAGCCTAAGGTTTAAAAAAAAAAAACACAAAACAAAACCAGGTCACAAACATCTGTGGATCATTTTGTAGAAAAAGATATACGCAATACAAATATTGTTGCAACATTCTGTTTAATGATTGTCATTTTTTTTAAAAATAGTTGGAATCGAGCTAAAGTCATTTAGTTGACGTAAATGAAAATAGCTAAAAACAAAATACACGTTGACCGACATCCCCTGATGCTGTTGAAAGATGTTGCTTCACTTTTTAATAAAAGCTTCATTCTAAGCTCCCTTTAAGTGACGAGTGTGTGTATCGCAGTCCTCTCACTTTGCGTGACTGCCAGCACCATGGCCCTAAACAATGAGCAGACCCGAGTCTCGCCGGCCAGCCGGGTGGGGCCACTCAATGGCAGGAAGCATAGCCATCAATATTTACTCTGCGAGCAGGCTAGCTGTGGAGTCGTCAGGCCTGGAGCCCGTGTAGCACAGCACCACAAGCAGTCCAAGAACACACAAACACAAACACACTCAAGGGCCTTTTCAGCCCGCTTCCCCTTAAGCCCCCTTTTTTTTTCCCACCCAGTGCAATTAAACACAGTCAGACAGGCTGGATCCTCTGGTTGTTGTTTTTGACCTCATAGCTTCCTTTAGGGCCTCGACTTTAGCCGCCGCTCTGCTCCTCATGGACACAACTATTAAGTTACAATATGTAAACTGAAATCAAGCCCCAGCTGAGATCTCTTGCTTCTCTGGGTCACTTCTTGCTTTCTTAGTAAAAAAAAAAAAAAAAAAACTCCTGCTAACACAGTTTGTCTTTTATTTCCTCAGTGATGGGAAGATCTGTTCTGCTCAGGGTTCTGTTGGCAGGGGTTTTTCTCTTGACTTCCACCATTCATGCAGGTGAGTTAAATGTAAAGTTTTTGCTTTTCTCGTGAAGCGTTCGCTTTGTTTATTCTGCTCAAGTTCTGTTCAATCCTCTGAAACGAAACTGTCTGTGTCCAACCAACAAGCTTAAACAGGACCAATGTTTACTAGCCTCGTGACATGACGAGCAGCCGAAGTAAATGAGAGGCAGAAGATTTTCTCCACCCTCTTCAAGAGGAAAGTGTCTTAGATGCTCGACTGCTTTCCTTTTAGTTTTAAATTGCCTCGAGCAGTTTGAACAAAGTCGCATTCCTGCAGAGCTTTGCAACTCATGAGGGGATATTTCTGTCACTCTGTGCACAATATGAGTTTATTTTCATGTATTGTAATATTATAAAGAAGTTAAAACATTTTATTAGTTTATTTCATAACATAAAACTCAAATAAAATATTAGCTAAACACTGAAGGATATGTCTTAAGTGTACCTGTGGAGAACTTCAACTTTTACGTTTGTAACCCTATATCCCATGAGTTCAGATCATCGTCAGGTATTAAATGGAATCTTTAAAGGCCTAATGGCAAACTGAGGCATACATTTTGGGTTGTGTTGTCTCATTTTTGACAATATTGTCATTTGAAACCAAAATGGCCCCTCCCAATGAAAGACCACAAGCTGGCTGTTGTCGTGCCATCTTGTGGCACCACAGGAAATGGGGCTAACTTATAATTTGTGTTCTCCTAAAAGGAAATCCTTTCTGACCTCCCGCCTATTATTTCAGAAAAATAGTTTTTCTTTCTCTCCAGGTAAGCCATTTTCCTTACCTCACCGTTATGTGACGAGATTTAGATTTAAATTAATTTCTATTTTATATTTTGTTCTTGTGCCGCAGAGAACCAGGATGGCGGTGAAGAAGCGAAGCTGCTGTGCAAATGTGAGAACCCCAAGAACCCAGGCATTTGCAGCAACGAGACGTGCAGAGGAGACTACTGTTTCTATTCCTGGGTGCTAAACAGGGACGCAGAAGCAGAAAACCCTGTCACGGAGACATGGGGATGTTTCCCACAACAACACTTCAGAGAGCAGTGCTTCGGTTCCTTCCCCGGCTTTTTTGTCCAGTGCTGCCAAACGGACAAGTGCAACACCCTGATCACACCGCCTCCAAATATTAGTCAGTACCTATAGTCATACTTTTGCCATTTTTATATATCGTAGAAATACACTGCTCAAAAAAATAAAGGGAACGCTCAAATAACACATCCTAGATCTGAATGAATGAAATATTCTCATTGAATACTTTGTCCTGTACAAAGTTGAATGTGCTGACAACAAAATCATTGTTGATTGTCAATCAGTGTTGCTTCCTAAGTGGACAGTTTGATTTCACCGAAGTTTGATGTACTTGGAGTTATATTGTGTTGTTTGAGTGTTCCCTTTACTTTTTTGAGCAGTATATATTACTGAACTTAATGGATCTGAGTGATTAGCTTGCATGAGATAACTTTGTTCAACTTGCATGGGTTAGTGCAGGGGTGGGCAATCCTGGTCCTTGAGGTGTCCGGTGTCCTGCAACTCTTAGATATCTCCCCGGTCCAACACACTTGAATCCAATAGCTGAATCACCTCCTACTTGCAGTCAAGTTCTCCAGAGTCCAGCTAATGATCTCATCATTTGACTCAGGTGTGTTGAAGTAGAGATGCATCTAAAAGTTGCAGGAGACCAGGCCCTCGAGGCCTGGAGTTGCCCACTCCTGTGGCAAGCCTTCCTTCATCTTCTCTAGAGAGCTTGTAATTGCTTCCCCCTGGTGGCCAGTTACTGCAAATTAGTATTTCAAGACTCTCCCCAGTGGGATTATGTAGTTGTATCTCAGCACATTAGAACTTCATTGAAAAGCTAATTTATTTCATTTTCTAAAATGAAAGTGTGCATTTGCAAAGTAATTTTGCTAATACGTAAAGAATAATAAAATAATAATTTCACATATTACTGAGAATTTGCAGCCGTTGCTGTGATGTTTCTATAACTTGAATAGACTCCACCTGTGGTAAACTGCTGATTGAATTGGATTTGGAAAGGCATGCATCTTTCTATATTAGCTGTAATGATCAAAAGGAACAAAAATAAAAGCTTGAAACATATCACTCTGTTATTAATCAATGTATTATGAAATAGTTTTTCAGCTAAATTACTGAAACAAATTTTTCAGAGGATTCGTGATCAAATCATTTATGTCCGTCCAGATGGGGAGCCGACAACAGTTCCTCCCCCAGAGTTGCCACATCCCAAGCTGTGGATCGCTGTGACTCTGCTGCTGCTACTCACGTCTGTAAGCGTGTGTGGTTTCCTGTTGTTTCTGCGATTTCGACGCGCGCCAAGCAAACTGAAAGACCCCGAAGATCATGGCCTTACGGTCAAAGTCCCCAGTGGAAATGACCCCACATATGGCGTAAGCAACACCTCATACCTTCGAATGAGTCAGAGTAAAATGACTGTTTTATCTCTTCAGTATATCTGCGTCTCTTGTTTTTTTTTTTTAGGACATTTTTGATGAGTTTTGTACTTCAGGGAGTGGGACAGGCCTTCCATATCTGGTCCAAAGAACTATGGCGAGACAAATCTCTCTTGTTGAATGTGTTGGTCAGTTTTATTTCATTTCAGTTTATTTATTTTTTGTTCTCTTTCTCTCTTTTGCTGTAACCCTGATTAACTCTTGTCTTTTCCCATCCAGGTAAAGGCAGATATGGTGAAGTGTGGAGGGGCACATGGATGGGAGAGAGTGTGGCTGTCAAGATTTTCTCCTCCAGGGACGAGCAGTCCTGGTTCAGAGAGACAGAGATCTACAATACAGTGCAGCTGCGCCATGAGAATATTCTGGGTACGGCAGCTAAAGCTGTGAGAAATAACCTTTCTATTTCAAGAAGGACTTTTTTTTTACTCTACAATATGTGCCTTCCACCATTTGTATGGCCACCTGAAACTTTGATACCAATCAAATGAAATGTGAGACTAAGAGAAAACCCCAAAGTCAGTTTTCTAACATCTCTCGTCTTGCCTTTCAGGTTTCATTGCCTCGGACATGACCTCCAAAAACTCCAGCACCCAGTTGTGGCTCGTCACTCACTTCCATGAGCTGGGTTCGCTCTATGACTTCCTGCAGTACAGCAGCCTGGAGCCAGAGAGCTGCTTGAGGATGTGCCTCTCGGTGGCCTGTGGACTGGTCCACCTCCACACTGAGATAGTCAGCTCCCAGGAGAAGCCGGCAATCGCCCACCGAGACCTCAAGAGCAGAAACATCCTGGTGAAGAGGAACGGACAGTGCTGCATCGCCGATCTAGGTAAAGTGTGCATGTCGCATCTACTTTCAGATTTGTGCTGATTTCACTCATTCATCCAAAGTGATAGATGAAATAATTTCACCTGTATTTTATGCCTCCTCAGGCTTGGCTGTGATGCACTCTCAGTCTCATGACTACTTGGATGTGGGCAACAATCCTCGTGTAGGGACGAAGCGCTACATGGCCCCTGAAGTGCTGGATGAGACGATTCGTGTCGATGTCTTTGAGTCTTACAAGCAAACTGACATCTGGGCCCTTGGTTTGGTCTTCTGGGAAATAACACGCAGGACTGTCGTCAATGGTAAGTTGGCAGTAAGACCCGGAACCTAGCAACAGTGTCCATTTTTTGTCATGTTTCAACAAATTCTATTATCTGATTGGAATTTTGGGCTGGGCTCTAAAAAGGCTGTATGAATCTGTGGGTTTTATGGATTTTAAGCAGCTTTAAATGATCAATCTGCAGCCAAAAACTGGCCCTTTAGGGGACCACTCTTCTCATTACATGACAAACATGGATAACAACGTCTTAGATGCTGAAAAAGATGTGAGAGTCCACATTCAAGCTGGAAAATAGACCTAAACATAGAGCTAGAGTTAAAATCAAATGGGCTAAATGAAAGCATCTCAACTTGTTTGAATAGCATAGTCAAAATTCAGAGCTAAATCGAATTAAAAAGTTGGAACAAAACTTGATCAACTCTGACTGGGCTTTAGCTATGCTGCAGAAAAGAATTAGAAAAGATGTCAGTCTCTAGAGCTGCAAAGTGGGTGGAGAATGATATACCTTAAGGTAGTGAAAGATGGGAGTGGAGACAGGGTGGTGTTAAAAAGAAATACATGTACCACTTTGGGTTTCTATTTCTAAACATTTCATATGTTGCATTGTGTTTCTGCCACCTTACTTTGTCCATCTATAACATAAAATCCCAATAAAATCCAACGAGGTATGTGATTCTCTCCTACTGATGTGAAAATAGTCCAGGGGTGTGAGTACACTTGTCAGGCATTGCAGTAGATCTGTTGTTTTAAAATCTGAGCCAAATAAAACAGAAAGAAATGATTAGTTTCCCCCTAATTATCGGAAAACCAAAAACGTGTCTTTTCTTGTTGTCGTCCTGGAAGTATACACACACAAAAGGCTGCATCTCATCAGTTGAGCATTTTTGTTTTTTTATTTCCTCCTCTGTGTCTGTCTCTCCTCTCCTCTCCCATGATTAGCACCGCAGTAATTATAAACAGTCTTATCTGTTGTCAGCACTCACTGTTACACGGCCCAGATGCCCATGCACACAAGTTGTCATTGCAAACACACTCCCTTGTGCAACTGGTTACACACCGCTGCTGCACACACGGACACAATGTGCAGATGAATACGTATGTGGGGGAAGGTCTTCATGCAGTCACCAGGGAACCGGTATCTCTCCCGCTGTCCTGTTTAGCCAAACATACTTTACAAAAACTCCCACTGTAGCTTATCTCCAGCAAGCTTATCTTGCTGTTTCAAGCCTTTTATGAGAGGGAAAAATTGATGTGCTGTAAATTTATGTGGGGATAAATAAATAAGAAGCTGATAGTCATTTGAGGAGGTATGACATGTGATCTTTTAGTTTGGCAGGGAGTATGTTTACTTTCATAAACTGCATTTTCTCTGTCATGGTTGTTATTTTTAATCGGTGTGACTAAGTTTGTGTTGTTTATTCCTGTCCCACTTTTAGGGATTGTTGAGGAGTATCGACCGCCCTTCTTTGACTTGGTGCCCTCCGATCCCAGCTTTGAGGAGATGAAGAAGGTGGTGTGTGTGGACCAGCAGAAGCCCAGCCTGCACAACAGGCTCCACTCTCACCCAGTAAGTGCTCCCAGTGCACACACACAGCCAAACATGCAGCTATATTAAAGAATCAATTTGCTGGCACAAGAAATTCCAGGTGAAATTTGCACCTACATGGTAATCTTTCCAAAAATGCAAATATTTGATTTTAATTTTACAGTAAACAGAACCGAAGACATTCAGCAAGTTTGAAAGACAAAGTAAAACCATTCAAAGAAACAAGCAGTCGTTCTACAAATATGATTCTGCTTTTGAACAGAATCATATTCTTGTTTTTTTAATGAGGCAAACGTGCAAGACTCTTGTATTTTATTTCTATAAGCATTTCCCTTTTTGTACAAAAATCAAACTTTTTGTGTCAATCAAATGTCTACATTTTAGCTGATTGTTGAGCAGGTTAAAAAAAAATGTTTTTTTCAGTTTTTCAGTTTTAAAAACATCTTTTTTGGAGAGTAATTTTATGCTGTCCCTTGTGAATAAGATTAGCGCACCACTGACCCACACTTCCAGCTGGTGGAAGAACCCGTCTCAAGTCTTTGCAGCCTCCAACAGATTTTCTTTTAGGATTACCCTGAATTCACTTTCCGTTTTTTTCTGAAAATCAGTTCTTACTGAAGAAAAGAAAAATCCCCATTGCATAACCGATGCTGTTTTGCATGGAAGCAAAAAAAAGAAAAAAAAAGAACTTCTAATGACTTTTTTTCATGTACTTTCTTGGCACTCTGCTATGAAGGCCAGATATTTGGAGTGCACAGCTTGTTGTCTTGCTACTTTTCCCCTTTTGCATCCTTTTGTGGTTAATCTTCTCCATATTCATCATGTCATAATAGGCAGACAGATGTCATTTGTCACTAATTAGGTGACAAATGAAAGCAAATGGTTGTGTTGGATTATATTTGGGGGACTTTAAAGTCGAGGAAGAACACAAATAAACATCCTACTTATGAGATTTTTTGAAAATGTTAAAAGCCTTGTATTTATTTCCCTCCATTTCACAATTATTTGCTACTTAGTTTATTGCATAAAATCTTGATATGATACATTGATGTTTGTGGTTGCAGTGTATGAATACGCTGTATTTTATAGTATCTTGCATTGTTACAAGAAGACCACTTTAAAACAGTACGATGAAGTTTACTCAAATGAGGACATATTCCCAGTGGCTATCACTTTAATTCCATCTTTTTGTTTACAGATCCTATCAACCATTGTCAAGATTATGAAGGAGTGTTGGTACCAGAACCCAACGGCTCGCCTCACAGCCTTGAGGGTGAAGAAAACTCTTTCCAAGCTGGACTCCGAAAGCGACTTCAGCATAGAGAAACTCAAACGTGACATCTAAGCGAAAACACCAAGAAATGTCATGGAAAACTACGAAACCCACCAGGAGGATTGTTGAACATCATCAGCATAGTCATCAACTCTTCCCAAAACCGTATGTGTTTGACCATTTTGCAATTGCCCATTTATAGCAGTTTTCCAAGCTAGGGCTGATAACGGGAACCGTTTTTTTTTACTCACCATTACAAGACGGGAAATCATTGCCTTATTACTCACACTTTTCTAAAGTGGGTTGTTCACAAAAACTTAGTCATAGTCAGCACAAAAGCTTGGCTTGATTCACTATGATTTACAGGGCATGTATAAAGACAGAAGCTCTCACCAAAGCAGTATTGACCATAATGTAAAAATGTTCAAGTTAAGTTAAAGGAGCATTTATCACAGGTAGCAAAGACAGACTGAAATATTTAGTTGTACATATTCTACAAGCATTGAACCTTGTAAGGGTTCAATGGTTATTTACAATCTTGATATTAGTGTAAATATATTTCAAGAGATGTTATTTTCTATTTTAAAGCACATTTTATACATTTTTTTTTAAATCCCATTTTTTAATTTGTTTGTTTATTTAGACCTAAAATGTACCACCATAATCACTATGGTCAAGGAAGTAAATCACAGAATGATATGAATTATTGGAGATCTTTAATAAAGGTTTTGTATTTTGCAAATAAACCAGTTCTTGTTGTTTTCTTTTCGACCAGCAGAGGGCATCAGAGAGTCAACACACAAGCATTTCTTCTGACTATGGAAAAATGGAAACATTTTACATTTAATTGTTTTAATAAACAGATGTTGCACAGAAAAGAGCCTTTTCTTAAATACAAATATCAAAGTAATCATTGCAACATTAAATGTGGAACTGTTACATATTTTTAAACCTTTAGGATTTGACACCAAATCCTCAAATTGCCAATACGTTAAACATTAAGGATGAATTGGAATGTTTAAGCATAGGCAAACTGAAAGGTTTTCTTTGATCTTACTTGGAAGGGAGACTTTTAAAAAGTAAACATTTAATCTCTTCTCAGACTGAACAAAGATTTTCAGTGAGATTCTTTAAGGCTTTATCTTTACAGGAAGTCTACATCTGATTAGGTCTTTGGTTTATCTTATTTGTGTATCTTATTTTTTATATATATGTGCATAAACAAAAATAATGGCCTCTGATGATATATAGAGCACAAAATAAATTACAGAAGTAACAGATCGCAGTTGACGAAGAATCAGACCTGCTGCTGAATTCTGCAAAACCTAAAGGATGTTGCAACGAATGTAATGAAGATACTGATATCAGCTGTGTAGCATCTGCAAGATTTCTTTCTGCCCCAGTCGAACGTTCTCCATTTCTCCTTTGTCTGTGGGTTTGTGTGTGTGTGTCTATGTTGTCTGGTCCATGTTGAACAAACCTCAGTGAGATAATACTCCCACTCTGTCTGCTCAGTCGGATGAGGGTTATTTTTAACACTGCAGGAGGGGAGCAGTTAGATATCTGGGGGTCCAAACTCTCCTTGCTAATTTACATAGCCCCCCCCCCCCCCCTCCCAGTACGTCTAAGTCCTGTTTTGATGTATTTTTCACATTGGAGTCATTGTTACTGACTCAGTAGAGACACCAACAATGGTGAATATCGTTTTTACTTAACAAGTGTGGAGATAAAAAAAAATAAAAAAAATCTTGAAAGGACTGATAATGGAGTGGACTGAAACTATCAATCAGTCAATCAAGTTTATTTGTATGGGACATTTCAGCAACGAGGCAGTTCGAAGTGCTTTACATCGTAAAAAAAAACACAAAGTCATAAAAGACACCATGCAATCAACAACTGATGAAACCAGTTATAAACATTACATTTTAATAAACGTTATCATCGAAATCTTTAGTACACATGATGTACTGATGATGAATATACAGCATCAAATTATTATAACGTGTTCAGTACTAAACATACTAAGTATTTTGAATGTTTAGTACAACGTTTAGTATTTAGTACGAAACATACAACACGTGGTTAGTATTTAACATATTTAGCATGTTTAGTACTCGCCATATTTAGTATGTTTTGTACATGTTTCATTTATTGTGGTTCAAAAGAATCTCTAAAAAGGTGGGCTTAGAGTCAGAACCGGACTATGGGAATCAGTGCGCGGGAAAACTATTTGCATGCCTTCAGTTTTTCCGATTTTGGTGTGTTACAACTAAAATTTCACTTTACTTTATCAGGATTTTAGATGATAGACTAAGAGAAAGCAGTGCATAGTTGTAACAATTTCAGAGATTTCTTTCACAGCTGTGCATCTATTACAGCAGTTGTTTGTCACACAGAAAGTCACATTAAATGTTACAGTTTCAGTTCTTCCCCTGCTGCCCTTTTAACTTCATCCTACATAGGGGAAATGTTTCACTTTCAAGCCCACTCTCAGCATTTCCATTTGCATCAGACAACTTTGTCATGACTCACTTTTTTAGCCACTGTGGTCTTATAAAAGCTCCTGCAGTCACACAAGTTTCATTTTTTTTAAGTTATTGGTTTATTTTCACAAAAAGGTCACAATAGTCAGTTAGAATTACCATCCAGTTTTAAAAGATCCAGCATAGTAACAAAATGTAATAATATACAGCCATTTTAATTTTTCTTACATAAATTATTTATATATACAAATAGCTTACCATTTTTTTTTTTTTTTTTTGTATTTCATGTATTTTTCAGACTCTTCTGTTTTCTGGTTTTCTATTATTTCATTTAATAGGGCAATGCATCCCTGGACAGACAGAGCTTTTTTGTATTCATTAGAAATAGGTCATATCCCGGAAAAGGGAATAAAATGTCCTAAAACTGTCATAAAATTACAAAAGAATATATACTCGGAAAAACAAAACAACACAGGCATGAAATTGATATGTGCTGGAAAAAAACCCAGGACTTTTTTTTTTTTGTTACAAATAACCATCTGAAGATTAACGGGATTTCACTCGAGATTAACGGGGATAAATCCAATTTGAATCTCCACGTGTAATATTCGAAATTCAAAATGTGGCAAGTATAAAACAACATATAAACAAGTTCTGTTTTTCTGTGGCACATAGAGGAAGATGACATCAGACTGAATCATTTACCAGAGAAGCAGACTATGAATGAGCGGGCGGCTGGATGAGGGTCACTGCGGATCTTGGGATGAAACAACAAATCCAGCATCTTAAGAAGACAATTGTGGATTTCTCATGTCAAACTGCAGTCAGTCGTGGAGGAGAGCCTCTCAGTCTGAGCCTTGCTCTGCTGGAGGTCTCTCTCTGTTAAAAGGAAGTTGTTTCTGTTCACTGTCACCAATAGGTACACAGGGGGAGGAACTGCTGCATAGTCAAGGTCTCTACACAATGAGCTCGACTTCATTATGTAACTTTTTACCAATGTGCATCAAACCCAGAATCTGACCGCACTGCATCATAACTAGGATCAAACTCATGTGTCTAAGGGATTTGAATCCGTCTATACCTCTGAAAAGATTTGTTTGGATATGAATTGGGCCTGTTTGCCCTATAAAATCCATTGAGGTGACATTTATTGCACTAAATTAAATAAACTAAATTAATGCTACACTACAAAACATAAATTTTTTTTTTAAAAATTAAAAAAATAAATCGAACACATACAAATTGATCTAAGAATGTCTGCAAAAGTCAGAAGAAATATTTACATTTTTGTGACAATGTCTATTGATTTAGATTTTAGCCATTATAAAATTAGAACAATACGAGGCCAATATAATAATAATAATAATAATAATAATAATAATAATAATAATAATAATAATATGCCATGTAAAAATACACTTACCATCTTAGTATTCATATGAAAGGGAAAAAGATGTTTCCTCTGACATCTGCCTCAGGCTGAATCCTGACCCAGACAGGAAAGCCAAGCACCGCGCTGAACTTGTTCCGTTTTGTATATTTATAAGAAAAGCTGCGAAACTCTCACTCTCGCTTGACAATGTGAGGCTGGAGGTCTGTAATTCGTTGTGTTTACCTCCCCCAACACACACGCAGCCGTGACCTCGGAGGCAGAGTGAAGGAGGCAGGGGGAGCCCTCCCCCTCTGAACACGTCACCGGCGGGCTGGCTGGCTGGCTGGTATCTGGTGGTGTGGTGTGTGCGGTCGGACTGTGGTTGTGTTTCAGCTCTGACCGTGTTGATAACGAGACACTTCGGGCGCTTTTCCTCGCGTAGACATGGGAATTCAGAAGACATGGCTCTAAGACACACGGCCCTCCCGCTGCTGGCCCTGCTCGGGCTGGCGGCCGTCGGTGACGGTGAGTGGGACCGGAGCGCCTCTCCGGCTTTTGTCTCGGTGTGTTTTTCCTGGACTGGGCACTGCCTGTTGTCGCTGATGATCATCATGGCGCTCCGTGTGTCGGGGGATTTAGCTTAGCGCGGTAGCCGCGTCTGGCTAGCGCCGACCTCTAAAATCAGCGCTCGCTGCTCTCTCCCGACCCACAGCCCCGCCGTCTTGTTAGCTTCGCTGTTTGCTGGGATTCACAGCGACGAATGAAAGGAAAAATTAGTCGGCGGCGGAACACGCAGCGGCTGGATAAACCACAACAACAACATGGTGGAGCTGTGTATGTTCGCAGCGCCAGCTAGCATTCGCTAGCGTCTGAAGTTGACTAATGTTAATAAAAATGCTCCTCTGGACAAACGCGTTACTAATGTAAGGATTTAGCTTGTATTTTTTGGGGATATGAGGCGTTAATAAAGATAATCAGACTAGTTTGTGATAAAAGCCCGAGTTAATCCCTGCTCCTCTGATATGCGAAGTTATTTACTAAACACCTTCTTGTTGGTGGCCTATTATACCTGCTTATCAGTGTGTTGCTCGGTACACTGGGTACACGATAGCGTGTTGGTTACATATAGGCGATATGGTCAAGTGCTGCTTTGCACGCTCCAAAGTTCACATAAGACGACGCCGGCCGAAGCGTGAGTCTGTTTTATGCAGTAAATAGCTGCAGTTGGAGGGTCCTGAATGAGTGAAAAGGCTCAGACAGAAGTCAAGAGTTGAAGTCTGGGTTCATTGTGATGGAAATGTGGAGTCTGGGGGTCTTTTCAGGCGCTGGTCTGGTTCTGAATCCCCCCTGCTCTCTCCCCAGTGGATGCTGGAGCAGCTGATTCCTACCGACAGAACAGGCTGGATTTTGAATGTGGATTTTTGCGATTCAGCCTGAACGCATGAAATCTTATGCAGGTACTTTTGCAAGTTGCCTTCTTTGTGGAGCCACGTTGTGAAAAGAGTGGGTTAAAATAATATTCGCACACAGAACAAACAAGGCATTGTAACATGATCTAATGCTGCTGCTGAAACAGTACGACATGTTGACTTCTACTGTTGCATGCAAGTAAGTTGACAATTTGCTTAATTTGCTTTTTTTTGTTTGATTTTTTAAAATTATTATTATTATTTTAGCAATGCTAAAACCACATACGTTGAAAAACCATTAAAGCACCCATTATGAAATTCTGTATTAATAAATTAATGGTCCTAGGCTTGCATAGTAATCTTGCACAGTAAAAAAAAAAAAAGAATTTCCCAAAAACTTGCCATTATTTGTTTTCCAAACCAATTTTGCCTTGAAATATTTACAAAGAAAGCTCTTGGGTTGATATTCAGCTTGTGGTTGAAACAAAACGTTATTTTATGTTCAAGAATTCTGTCATTCAGCCAAAATGTTGCTACTCATAAGTAAAATTTTCAGTTTTAAAAAGCCCCAACACAAAATATTCTGCTTATAATGAAAAATGTTCACCTTTTTATTATTATTATCATTATTTTCATGGTATAAATTGTTTAATTTTCAAGAAAGATCAACTATCTTGTTGTATAGAATTTGGTTCTTGCAGGAACTAATTCAGCATCTGGTCACACGTGAAATCTGTTGCTATCTAAAACATTAACTACTGGCATATCAGTTTGATTCTTAAAATATCTACCAATGTTGATGTAAATGAAAGGTTGTTTTTTTTTCTAACAAAAACTAAAAAAATTGTTAGAAATTCTCAAAGCGTCATCTTTCAACGAATGAAACGTGTACACGAGGAGACGCTCAACTAATTGCTGCACAAAAGGTTTCAAAACCCGTAGAATCATTGCGTGCATATACGCATGCTGATCTTAGCTGATTAGTTAGTCATCTTCTCCTCGAATAGCCAACCTGTGGTAGGATTTCTAATTTCAGAGCGGCGTGACCTTTATGAGATAATAGATGGTGCTCTTTACGTTTAAACTGCTACGGTGCTATTTTAGGCTGCTGAATTTGTCTTCCTTGCAAGAATTGGGAAGGTATAGGAAGCTTCTTTTGGGTAGCTGACCTGCAGTGTGCAGCAACCGGCAGAAAATGCAGGAGAATGTAATAGCCTTACTTTACTCAATGGTCCAGTCATGCTAGCACTTTCTCTGCCGTTTTATTAAACTAATGTCACATTGTTGAAACAACCTGTTCTGACCGTGGTCTGAACAGGCTCTGGTAACCGGCTCATGCTTGGTTGTAACTTGCCACTGCACAGAGTGATTTGGGGAAAAAAAAAAATAAATAACCGTCAGGAAAGCTATGTTGTCATCTTTTAAAGCATATGTTAGTTGAGTCATCCTAACAAGAATTAGAAAACTATTCCTCCCCCGCTCAGATAGATAAGGGTGCAGCACAGCAAGGTTTGACTTGAAGGAAATGATCACACCTACATGGCCGGTTTGCCTGCCTGCTCCGAACCTTTCACTGCGTTGGGTGAGGGTAAAGGTGTTTGTGGGGTGGGGGGATACTTTTAGAGGGAACATCAGGCAGGGCCATGATGGCCAAGTTCTTTTCAAAAGGCTCGCAGAGCGACGTCTCACACCTCATAATGGATTGTTTCGTGCGAAGGCCCCAAACCAGCCCAACCTGAAAGTTGCGGCAGTGAGAGCAGGTATTTCAGTCCCCCGAAAGGGACTTTAGGAAGCACACTTTTATTTCATTTTTTTTTTACTTTTTTTTTTTTCTCCTCTCACTCCGCTCAGGTTTGGTGAACTTGTCACGTGTTGTTGACTTTATACAGATTACCAACCTCTGCTGTTATGGGCATTACACGGCTGCGTGACACAGTCAGTGTGTGTGAACCGAACCCAGTAGCAATGTGATATGTGCTGTCGGCTGAGTTGCTCTGAGGCAGGGTGCGTCCCTCCCTTTCTCTTCTCTTCTGTTTTTTTTTTTTTTTTTTTTTTTATTTAAAAAAAAAAAAAAAAAGAAAGAAAGAAGGCCTTGTGCTTTGTTGGGTTTTAATCTGTACTTTAACTGTAGTCCAACTTCTGTTTTCATCTACCGGCTCCCTCCAGTGTGCCAAATAACAACTGGGCTGCTTTCTCTTAACCCGCTACGGGGAAGGTGTGTTAATTTTCTGCTATCTCTTGAACTTTGTCTCACAGTTAGCCCTACTGTGCCAGGGTTTTATCAGTCATTTGTGTGCTTCTGTGTAAATCAAGCTGCGAACAGGTGCTATTTAATGCTGCACATGATGTGCAGGAGCTCATCTGGTGGAATCGCAGTCAAATAAAACATGTGCTCACCTGCCCATGAGGTCAGAGCCAAGAGAATGTGCAACGAAAGAGGGAGACTTATTGGTTTCAAAGGTTTGCATTGGAAAAGAAAAATAAACTTTAGATGGGAAGGGTAAGAGGGAATTTATATTGACTCTTGGCTTAAGATAAAAAAAAATAAATAAGCCGTTTGGTATTTTCCCCGCGCCCCTCTCAAAGATCCTTCGACCTGTGGCTGGCTTTTAATCAAATGAATTTTTGCAGCTTGTGTAAAGTTTTCCTTTGTTTGGCTCAGACACGTTCTCCATTGCAATTGACTGTTGTTTACCAACAGTTTCCTATAGTGTGGCGTGGAGCCAGTTGGCGTCCGTTCGGGTCCGGGATGGTCTAGTTTTCACTTGATAATCACCAGTATTGTTAATGACCTCCACTGGCCCGGAGGCACAGAGCCCTAATTGCTAAAGCAGACAGCGTAGCCTCTTTCTGACCCGGCTCTGCCATTATTGATGTTTGACCACAAGGGATTTACTACCAAGTCCGAACACGCCGACTTCAGTGTTTGACTCTGTTTTTAGCGGTTGCACACACAAGTTGCAAGAGAAAGATATTACATGCGCAAAGGAATGATGTGTCGCTGATGGATGGATTTAGTAGCCGTTTATGTTGGCGACCTAATGCCAAACCTTAAACCTGTTTTGTGTAACGTGTCTTTGGGTTTGATATGTTTTTGTTTTTTCGAGCTGCTGTTAGCATAAAGATTAGACGCTCCTTTACTGTGTAATTTACTCCTGGAATGTGAGCAGTCTACTTCTCAAGGTTGTTTCCAGCTTTTTTCTGTTAAGGACTTGCTTTGATTGGTGACAGTCAGCCCAGACCTGTTGACAAAGTTATGGGATTTGGCTATTTGACACACATTTCATACACCTAATGGCTGTTACATAGTATCACCAGCTTAAGAGTTTTCTATCTGTAGAACAGAAAGTAACTTAAACGCAAAATTGCATTGTTTTGTTTGTTTTTTTTTCTGTTTGTGGGAATCCTAGATCCATTTGAGTAAATAGAAAACTTATGCAAGTTAATTAAGCACTGAGTTTTTTTTTTTTTTCTATTTATTGCAGCAGAAATCTGATATTTTTGGTTTTTAAGCCCATCAGCCTCACTTCCTTTTCTGAGTTTAATTTAAAAACAATAAAGATTTTTAGGTTTTTTTGTTGTTGTTTGGTTCAAAACCATTGTTTTGTTTTTGTGTGTGTTTTATTCCTTAGGAAAAAAATTTGAATATCCAGGACAGATCAAACGGACCACTTGAAATTAATATCAGCCACAAAAAAACCTGGTCAATGCATCCCACTTTGTCAATTTATTTAGTTTTTATTTGTAGTTTAGAATTGAAAAAGTTTCTAACTTTCATTTAGAAAGTTAGAATTCGAGATGAACTGATCAATTTTCTGTTGGTCGGACTCGACCAATATTTCATTATTCATTATGGTGGGGGATTTTTGACCCAGATTTTTTTAAATAACCATTTGTTTTACTTTTTTTCAAAAATCATTAAGTACATTACATTTTTCTAAACACCTTAGTCATGTAGTTTCTGTTCAGAGGTGTAAACGGAGAGTCGCATATTCTGTGATTCATGAGTGGTGATGATGCTTAATTTGTTCTCTTTATTCTCTTTTGTGCCAGAGAACCTGGAACATGGGCTTTCTCTTGTGTATTACAGTCCTAAGAGAAAAAAAAAATCGGTAATCAACAAGTCTGATCTCAAAGCAAAACGAAACTCGGTGTCAACCAGGAAGAAGCTCGATTTATTAGCTGCCGTTGAGATACATTACATAAATGATCTCTTACTGGGTTCATTCAAATGTAACCAAATCACTTTTGAAACAATCCTCTCTTTTAGGTGGGTGTAGCAAAGCAGCGTTAAGGTTTGATCTTTCTTTTCGGGTTTTGTGGAAGAAACATTGATTTATTGTGCTTGGGTTTTTATGGATGAAACTTTGATCAATGTGAGTGCCTGTGGCCGATCCAGAGCGAGCGTTTGATCCCGTCCAGGAGGACCGGCAGACAGGATGGGACGCAGCCTGCGGGGTGTGGGTTGGTAGGGATGGTAGATGCAGCCTCAGCCCCAGAGATTTCACTTTAGAATCAGATCGGTAATCTGACCCCGAGATGCAGACAAAGGTAATGACTTTCCGCCTTCCCCTAGCATTGATTAGGGCACAGTTGCGGTGTGTGTGTGCCCGTGTGCTTCGCTGTGAGTGTGTGTTGCACTCACGCTGTCTGGTGGCGTCTGCATGTCTTGATCAGCTCTCAGTCTGGTATCTGTATGGATCTAATTTCAGCCAGTGCATTTTGGTAATGGCGCTCTCCTCCCTGTACACAAGCGCATGCTTTCTGTCTCCCGACTCGGGGCCCCCAGAAAAACACATTGCGTGTGTGTAACCTTCCGCCAGTCGCCCAGGGAAGTTCTGTGCATCCTCACCAGATTCTCTGATGTTCTCTTTCTCTAAAACTTCATCTGTTATGACAGGATTGTTCTGCATGAGTAACCCCGGGCAACAGAGGAACACCATCGCTGAGGTCAATGGGTGAATCTGCTTGGAGTGCGACTCTACTGCGCTTTTTTTTTTTTCCCCCATTTTTTTTTTCTTTTTTTTTTTTTTGTCGGGACCAAGAATTATGTTTATGTCAGTGATGTTTTATTAATCCCTTCCTCGCCATGTCTGCCATTTCCTGCCTCAACACGAACGGAATGACAGGAACTCCACTCACTAGCAGCTCAGAGCAATGGCTGTTGTGCTCCTGATCTCCTTGTTTTTCCTCCACCGTTCCCTGTTCCTGCTCCCTCCCGTAAGTCAAAGTCTAGACTGGGTTTTAATGACAGTCGCAGCTGGTCACTTGGGCAGACCTCAATAGCAGCTGGGGGGCTGCGAGTCCTCCAAACTGTTCCCCCTTTTCTCCCTCCTACTCTATATTATCCAGTCCAAATGGGCACCATCTCCCCACTCCCCCCTGTCTCGCTCAGACTGGCCCCACCAAAACATTGGGGTTTGTTGCTGGTGACCCCGGTCTGTCCCCAGCGCTCCACCCCCTCCGCCCTCCTGCTGGAGTGCAGTCCCCCTTCCAGCCTCCCCACTCTGGGCTTTGTTCCTGTAGGGCCAGTCCAATCCCTCTTCATGTCGCCTTAATCTCCACACAAAGGACCAGTGTGAAAGACCACCAGTTATGTGGATACGAGAGCAGGGCTCACTGAAACCACACAGACCCGACGTCGGCTCAGATCTGTGTGTTTCGGTCCTAAAATGGGGCTTTCAATCGCAGCTTTGTAACACTTCTGCTCACAATCCAGTGAGATATGCAGAGCACTGTGCAAACAGCGTGGCTCAGGAAGGGATGCTTGTGGCTCAGGGTCTCTTGTTTGATTCTGTTATCATCTGCAGTCGTAACTTTTTGAATAGAAATGCTCTGATCAGATTTATTTTCATGGCTGATCTCAGTATCGTTAAGTTCTTTCCTCCTGGTTGGGATTTTCCTTTGTGAACTATGCATAATAGTAAAACACTTGTTTTTGTCTACCTTTTGAATATATTTATAATCATACCAATAATATGTCTATAATATTAAAATAATAATAAAAAAAACAGACCAGAATTATAATGCTCTAGCTGTATTACTGAAAATCTACAAATGGAGTCAAAAGTATTCCAGTTCCAGGTTACGGTACAGATTTATTGACAAATAAAACTCATCCCGCTTTGAAATAAATTTTTTGAAATGTTTTCAATTCCTAAACTCTGAAAGTCATATTACAAGATATCCCCTTTTTTCTTCAAAATTCTCCAAATCAAAATGGTTTCCTAATTAATATTTGACAAATAAAGCTGTAATTTATTGCTGTTTGCTTAGTTGTTAAATTATTCATTAATATTTTATATATAGTGGCACCTCTCTTGAAGTCTTTTAATCATTTATTTTTTGTTAGGGTAAGGGCCAGTGGCACATCATGTGAATTCTGCAATAAATATAATTTCACTATTGTTTAAAAAACTTTTACAGGGTTGACGTCATTTATTAAATAACTCAAAGTGTTTTTGAACTGAATTTGAATCATGTTAGTGATTAACATGCTCAGTACACTTTATGTGGTTATGCCTATTTACTGTAAATGTCTGTGCATAATCTCTATAGTCAACCTTTTTCCTTTTTTGCATCCCACAACATCAAATCAAAATATTTTTGAAGTAAATCCTCATACATAAATTTAATAAGCCCGTATTATTTATGCATCTGGAAATAAAACTTCTTAATTATTCAGAACGACCAATCTGATGAAACTGAACTAAAAGAAAATAAAGGCCTCTTTTCAAATGAGTTCAAGCCCACACGAGTCAGAATATGCTTCTTTTGCGTAAACCTTGATCTAAACTACAATAATCAAAACTTTAACATAAAAAAATAAGTCGGATTTATTTATTTTTAATTATATGTTGAGATTAAATTCACAATTGCATGTAATTAAAAAGAGAAAAGTTAAAACACTTGAGGGCTTCTGAACAGTTTTCAGATTATCACAGCCAGGCACAGAGCCAAGCAGTTACATGTTCACCTAGTTTACATTTGAGGGGAAAACGCAGCAGAGACAAAACTTTAATTTCACAGGGCATTCAGGAGTTTCAATTTCAATTTCTATAGTGTTTCTTTTTTTTTTTTTTTCTGCCTCATGAGCAGCCATGTCTGTCCATTTAGCTGCTCACAAACAATACCGTGTTGATTGTCTAAGTTGTCTATTCACCATGCTTGTTTTTAAACTGTAGCTCTGATGGAGCGTCAGCTGGCATACAGAAACACGTTGACATTAATCGTAGACGTGGATTTCTGTGCTTCTTTTCTTGTTTTCTAAAAAACAAAAAATGTTACAACACCCATACCCATCTGTGGGGACATCTATTACAATAATCAATGCATTTCAAGCATACCACACAGAGAAGATGGTTGCCGACGTTCAACAGAGCGTAGGCAACCGTCAATACTGTGATGGTTGCCGCTGCTTGTATTGCTGTCACAGGGTGCCGCAATCAGGTGATTGACTTTATTAATTCAAGACTGCATCTGTTGTCAAAGTGGACAGGCCACACCATCTTTATTTGCATCTTTATTTCTTTATTTAGTTGCATCTTTAGTTCTTCCTCGCACATGTTTTTTTTCCCAAGACCTCACTGATGGAGAAGACGACAGCTTCCACACTGAAGAGTGTTGTCATCCTGGTCTGAAAACGGTAAAAAAAAAAAGATCAGATTTTTAGTTTCAGACTAACCAGATGGTGGAGGAATAAAATCCTCTACTTCCCCACTTCTCGTTGCGTCTGTAGTCTTGGTCAGTAGAAAACTAGCTTCAGGAACAAAACGCTCTAAATTTAAACTTTTCACTTAACTAGATTTGTCAGAAACTAAACCATATTTACCAGTTGAAGTAGTGGAGTTCAGTTGGTTCCCCCAGTGAGGCAAACGACACGGCTGTTGGTGTGCTTTGGTTTGGGAGCAGGCTCCACATGTTGTAATCACACAGTAGGTCATAGAGGGAAGGAGAGAGAAGGAAGTGAAAAATGTTTTCCACAAACCAAAATTTTGGTAGACCACAAACCATCCATGGCCTGTTCAGGAAGTGAATGTGGATGTTTGAGCCGTGTTCGGTTTGCTTTCTGAGCTTCTGTCTTTGTATGTGGGAAGCCTCCGTCTCGCCGCAACGCCGCTCCATGATCGACGCGCAGGCCGGTCGGGTTTAGATCGTGGCGCTCCTCCGAGGTGATTTATTGCCGTGCATGGACGCCATATGTATCACAGTGAAACTTACAGCAGTTGGCTTTCAAGAGTCTTTTGAAGAGAAGCATTTCCTCAAAATGCGAAGTTTCTGTTTTTTAAAATATTGCTCTGGGACACTGATTGATCGAATGCATCTTGTGTGAACGCAGTTGTAAATTGAAAAGCAGTAAACAACAGAGGAAAAAGGCTGCCAAACCCTCTGTATTAAACCCGCTGCTTGTATTGCTGTCATAGGTTTTATTTAGCTAAACTGCTTTGCTCCATTAATGCTGGAAATCAGTGACGCGACTTGTTTTTCTGCTTTCAGACCCCCCTTTTATTCTGCAGGAAATTCCATCTGCATGCAAACTTCAGCCAGTCTGGTCACACTTGGGCTGGAGTTCCTGCATCTCTCTCACTTATCAGGATTCATTCTCATAAACGCAGACACACACACACACACACACACAAACACACACACACACCAATGTTGAGCAGATGAGAAATATTACGAAATCTTCCAACGTGCCACATTTCCAGTCACTATTGTTGAACAAGCATGAACACATCAGCAAAAGACTGCATCAACAAAAAAAACAGATCCAACTCAGTTTTTCCCTTGAAGACATTCCTAAAGAGACAATTATTCCTTCTTCTGCAAAAGTAATACATGTTACATTTTAACTGTAAAGTTAGAGCCTTGTTTCATTGAGAATATATCTCCCCTTATAGAGCGAGACGTGTAAATTAAGCTGTAACAGTCTGATTGATTAGTCAGGCTATGTGCTCCGGTGGAGCTTGCAGTCAGCTGCTTAGATGAAACAGGGTATCTTAACAAGAGTGAATGGGAAACTTTGGAAATAGTTCAGGCAATACAAAAAAACAGTCAGACAGGTGACCTGCGTTTGGAGCAACATGTGGGGGAGGGGCGGTGATGCGTCACTCTGGGCTCTCTTCAGGATCTCATTTAAAGACGTTTAAACTGCAGGATTAGGGATTACAAAATTCCAGGACGTTTCTAAAGCCGGAAAAGTGTGAGAATATGAAGCTTTGTCTTTAACAGAAATTTTAAACATGATTGGGGATATTTTATTATTTTATTAACAGTTGAAGGGTATTTAGGACACACCCCCAAACACAGAGATGGTTTCCAGCAACCTGGGCTGTTAAAACCACGTCTGAGAAAATGGGTTACACAAAGGCAAACGAGCTTTATTTATATCATTGGGAAAATATTCATGTTTAACCAAAAAATACTAGGCTTTCTTCAATGAAACATTTGTATTTGGCTTTGCATGTTGTGCAGTTTGTTTACATCCCTGTAATTTTTATTAAATCTGAATAATGTGCATGAAAAGTTTCTAATTTGGAACATTTCCTCAAATTTCCAGGCTAAACTTTCTGGGAACTTTCCACAAAACTTCTTTTAAACCTTAAACTGTTTAAAAAAAAAAAAAAAACCTGTAGTATACTTTTACACCAAAGACTAGTCCGTGCTTGCATAATAATGATGATGTTATTACAGAAGAGTGATTAAGATCTACCAACACTTTTTTTTTCTGCATACAGACATTAAAGTTGGTTTCAAAGGGATCATCAATGAGCTCATGGAGTCAAAGCAGCTCTCAGTAGAAAACATGCAGGATTACTGGAGTTTTGCCACCTTAAACCCATTTTTTTCCCCCCCCCGTGGGCCAGACTTTGTCAGCCATCCAACCAACACGGAGTCCTGTTTTTGTTGGAGAACAAGGATTGAAATGTCTCTCCTCTTTGTGGATTGTCCTGTTGTTGTTTTTAGGATAGTTTTTTCTTTTAATCTGGAGGGATTAAACTTGAGCCTTTATTTCTACCAGGGATCATTTCTGGGGCTATCATTTGTCTCCCCCCAACCCTCTTTTTAAAGGGAAAAGCTACTGATACAAGCAAGCAGGTTGTTCTGTGCATGGAGAGAGCAGAATAACTTGGAAGAAGCCCTTTGTGCTGACCTTACCTAAATGAGAAGCATGTGTGCCATGACTCAAAATCACATTTATCTGAAAATCTAATCAGGTTCGTGGCTGTTGGTTGGTTGGGAAACTCAGAAAGCTGTGTTGTTGTTTTGTTGTTTTTTTTTTGCAGACTTCCTGGCATTGAGCTAATTTAACTGTTTGTGTGTGTATATGTTTATTGGACCACCTTAGTTTTATTGCGGTAGCGTGTCCATTGGGTTCCTGATAATGAGGTCTCTCTGCAGGAGTGTGTTGCATTTAACAGAAGTCTTGTCTTATTAGCCCGAACAGAGTCCACTTTAAGTGTCACGATGAGAAAGACCTTCTGCTGCGTCGGGGATTTGGCAGAGGCCCTTTTCCCTTGTTGGATTTCACTTTGTGTGTCCCTCTGGGCGGGTCTGTCTCCACTCTGCGTGTTTGGGTTCATCTGCAGTGAGAGATCTGATTTCAGGGCCGCCGGGGCCGTCTGGCTGCTGCTGCTGCTCCTGCAGCTGATGGTGATGATGATGATGATCTACACATCATAAACTACCCACAATTGAACGGGACCCACTCAGTGATTTGTGTTCAGATTCTGGGGTGAGGTCTTCCCCCTGCTGGATAAAATGTGTACTGCATCTTAGGAAAAGTGTTACACATCTTACCTTTCTTCACTTTGTCAAGTTTTAATGTCTCATTCTGTTACATAGTAGAGCATAGGTTACCTGCCATAATCCTGAAGCTTATTAGCATTTGATTGGAGGTAATAACACTGTTGTTAGTTGTCAGGTTCCTTTTTTTTTTAAGCTAAAATTTGGCTCAAGGCTGCCACCTGTTGGTGAAAATGAATGGAGACTTGAAGTAGCAGGATGGTTATTGGTGTGGCTGCTTCACACACTGAATTTCCTCAGGTTGTTCCCCCGGTGCTGTTTCTACTTGTTTTCTGTTGTGACATAGTGCGTGTGGCACAGAATATTGCAGGTTAATTGCTGCGGTAATCGTGTGCAGGTTCTATGCTGGCTTGTCACTGTTCTGACTCACATCCTGTTCATTATCAGCATTTCAGCCACAAATGCCTTGTTAAACATCTCTAGACTGTTCCAAGCTTCTGCTCACTGTTAGCTGAGTCACTAGCCGTTCAGTCTCTAAACCCAACAAATCCATTGCAGTATTTAAACATAGTTGATTTGGATGTTATGATTGGTCAGTTCTTCATTCTTATTGTTGGTTAAACTTTGCTGCTGGGACAAAACCACCACAAAGAGACAAACAAGCCAACTTATTAGTGCCATCACGATTATGACCTTCAATAAAGAAGACAAAACTATTAAAAGCTTCAGTTTTGTAGCAGCCATCCAACCGTACTAATTTCAGTTCCTCCACTACTGTTTTGGTCTTTAAAACAACGCATCCCCCTCTACTCTAACCCTCCTAAATAAAACTGTTCAGCGCGTTAATCAGAGAATCAACTAAAAGGCTCACAGTAGCTCTGGAGGAGCTGTAGAAAACCACAGCTCAAGCAGAAGAATATGTGGATCTCCTTTAATCGAGAGGAACGATCCATCTGTGGATTTCCAAAGCCGGCGGAGACGTTCACCAAGAGCCTGGCGATTTTAATTGTAGCTTAAAATCCGACAGAGTCTGGACTAAGAAAGACTGAATTTTAGCTGTAAAAAGTTTGAAAATTGTCCATCGAGTTCCCCCCGGCTTAGTTTGCGGGAAAGTCCAAGGTGTGTTGCGATCCTTGCGAGGCTGTGTGTGCAGTGAAACTCGTGCGTGTCTCAGTGAGTGATGCACGTCTGTATCTTTCTTTCTGCAGCTTTACACTGCAACTGCACGAACTGCAACGGGGGCGAGTGCAAGACAGAAGGAGCCTGCCTCGTTTCAACGTACAAGTCCGAAGGGAAAAACGTGCTCTTGCGGTACTGCATCAACCCCGATAAGATGAACCCGCCCATCTACTGCAAGAGCTCCGACGGCCACTTGAACGTCCACTGCTGCTTTGTAGATTACTGCAACAGTATCGACTTGAAAGTCCCAGGTAAAAACTGTCGCCATTGCACTTCTAACAGCTCCCGAGCAGAAAGTTCTTCATTCATGTGCTTTTGTTTCTGCCTCCTCTTGTTTTTTCACGAGAAGACCCGACGCCTGGGGAGTGGGTGACCTCGGGGAGCTCCTGGGGGCCAGTGGAGCTGGTTGCGGTCATAGCAGGGCCAGTGTTCCTGCTCTGTGTGCTGCTGATGGTTGGAGTGTTCCTCTTCCAGTATCACCAGAGAGCATACAGCCACAGACAGCGGCTGGAAGTGGAGGACCCCTCCTGCGACCACCTGTACCTGGCCAAGGACAAAACCCTGCAGGATCTCATCTATGACATGTCCACCTCGGGATCTGGCTCTGGTCAGTACGCACTGCCTGTTGATGGAACATCGCGTCTGTTCTTCCGTACGCGTCTCACCGCGGCCTGCTCCTTGTAGGGCTGCCGCTGTTTGTGCAGCGGACGGTTGCCAGGACGATCGTGCTGCAGGAGATAATAGGGAAGGGGCGTTTCGGCGAGGTGTGGCGAGGAAAGTGGCGAGGCGGAGACGTTGCCGTCAAGATCTTCTCATCCAGAGAGGAGCGCTCCTGGTTCAGAGAGGCCGAGATCTACCAGACAATCATGCTTCGGCACGAAAACATCCTGGGATTCATCGCAGCAGACAATAAAGGTGGTTATAATCAGATTTCTAAGCCATATTCCTGCTCTATGTAAGGGTTGACACAACCAAATGGAAACAAGCTAAAAGTTGAAGATAAGGCTGAGTGAAATGACCCATTAATCTGGTTTGACCTATTCCGGTTTCCTTTAGACAACGGCACATGGACGCAGCTCTGGCTGGTGTCGGACTACCACGAGCACGGCTCTCTGTTTGACTACTTGAACCGCTACTCCGTCACCATCGAGGGCATGATCAAGCTGGCGCTCTCGGCTGCAAGCGGCCTGGCACACCTCCACATGGAGATCCTCGGCACTCAGGGTGAGATTTAACGCAGTCCGTAACCCGCTTCGTTTTTCCGAACGTCGCGCCCTCCTCTCCGTCTTCGTCTCGTTTCATTGACGCTTGTCCCGCAGGTAAGCCCGGCATTGCTCATCGGGACCTCAAGTCTAAAAATATCCTGGTTAAGAAGAACGGCACTTGTGCTATAGCTGACCTGGGCCTGGCCGTCCGCCACGAGTCCATCACAGACACAATCGATATAGCTCCGAACCAGCGCGTGGGCACTAAGAGGTAACTGCTTCCACTTTTAGCAGCTCATTGTTGATCCCAGAGGTCTTCTCTCAGTCTTTGATGCATCCTTTATACAAACAGTGATCTGATTTTTGTCAGGGTTCTCTGTAGTTTGAACTCCTTTGTTCTCTCTGAACCCATGCAGGTATATGGCTCCAGAAGTCTTAGATGAAACCATCAACATGAAACATTTTGACTCCTTTAAGTGCGCTGACATTTACGCGTTGGGCCTGGTGTACTGGGAGATCGCGCGCCGCTGCAACACCGGAGGTAAGACTTGCAGCCGGACGTTAAAAGGAACCCGGACAGGGACGTTCAATAAGAGACTGTCCACCTCTTCACTCTGCTCCACAGGCATACATGAGGAGTACCAGCTGCCCTACTATGACCTCGTGCCCTCTGATCCGTCCATAGAGGAGATGAGGAAGGTGGTTTGTGACCAGAAGCTGAGGCCCAACGTTCCCAACTGGTGGCAGAGCTACGAGGTATTTCACTTTGAGGTTGCCGAAAAATAGTCGCAGGCCACATAGGACGACAGTTTGGTGAACCGGCAGACTTGTATGAAATGTCTCGTCTTTACCGAGTATTTGTTTGTTGACCCAAAAGCTACAAGAAGTTCTCAGAAGAAAACGCACGCTAAGAAACTCTATGAAGTAACTTAAGTGACTTACTATTGTGTTTGCTAAAATAACATCCTGCATGATTAGTTTACTAGTGATTTTAAAAAAGAAAAAAGAAATGCGTCAAGAAAGTGAGGCATGTTTTTATTTATTTTTGTGGCCACCAACTTCTTTTAAGCGTAATTATTTTGCCAAAAGATTGGGACGCCGCTGGTTTAAAGCATTGTGATGGAGTGGCCCAGTCAAAGTCCAGACCTACCTCAGAAGATTTGCTGTTTTGATTTCAGCAAAAAGGACGACTGTATAAAATATGAACCTCAAGGGGGTGGAAAAGCAGGGTGTCTGCCACACTTCTTAGATTTCAGTTATTTTCCTTCCACTTAGCCACCATTTTGTTTTTGGTTTAATGCATAAAATCTGTGCGACATTCATTTTTAGTTGCGTTAGGACATTTTGTGAGACCGTGCAGCTGCAGACTGGTTTGTTTTAGATCAAGAAGTTAAATTGCAGGAGTTCAAGTCAACAGATTTATTTATTTTCAATCATCTTAAAGTAGATCAAGTCGTCATTACTCTAATGGATTTCCTACATATAGGTGCAAAAAGTAACTTGCGTGTGTTTTGAGAATTCGAATGCTTGGATTAAGGAGGCTCAGACTGACCTGTGTGTGTTTGGCCTCGCAGTCGCTGCGTGTGATGGGGAAGATCATGCGGGAGTGCTGGTACGCCAACGGCGCGGCGCGACTGACGGCTCTGCGCATCAAGAAGACGCTGTCTCAGCTCAGCGTGGAGGAGGACGTCAAGATGTGAGCGGCCAGCGAGGCGCGCTAGAGACGCACAGCCCGACCACACTCCCATAGGAAACGAACACTAAAGACAGACTGCGAATGGAGAAAAACGACAACAACAACAACAAAAAAATAGACAAAAGAAAGAAAAAAAAACAAAAAAACAAACAACAACAACCCTGCCAGTTTTAAAGCCACACTCCAAGTTGTGACAAGGCCTACCTCACCTTTTTAGCCAAAACTACTGAAAGTCACCCATCCCTCTCCTTCCTCCTCCTCCTCCTCCTAACCCACGGGCCACACTACAACACTACCACTGTTAATAGCATACACTCAACCTCCTTTCATTTACCAGGGCAGGAATTACTGTACAGTGATGTTTTTTTTTTTGTTTTCCTCCGTTTTCTTTTTACCCGTCAGGTTCAGTGATGGATCTAAAAGTTTGCCAGAGGAGCTTCTTTTGTGGGTTTTAACGTTTCAGAAATAACACTCCGGCTGTTTTTTGGCAATATCTCACCGCCGCCGTTGTGTGTGTGTATGAGTGCGTGTGTGTGTCTGTGTGTGTGTGTGTGTGTGTGTGTGTATGCGTGAGTGAGAGTGTGAAGGAGAGGACAGGGGCTGAAGTACTGTTTCTATTTATACGTTTGTGTGTAAAAGGTGGCTGGACGTCGAGCATGTTTCCAAATCGGCGCCTTCTTTAAAACGGGCTGTAGTTTTATCGGACTATTTTATTCAGAAACAAAGAAATCTGTCGTTTGAAATGAAGCATGAACAGCCAGATTGTTTTCTAATCTACCCCCACTGGAAAATGATGCAAAAAGAAACCGCAGGTGAAGCCAGACGTTTGCATTCGCCGTAGGAAAACGCAGCAGTTTTTATTATTTTTTTTTTCTGTCAGTCACACTAAACTCATTTTCATTTGCAAAATCCTAGAACGTTCAAAGTTTCTTCAAATCTCAAGAAACCCGGGTGATGAAGACGGACGCCGCAGCTCTGAACGGCGTCGACACACGCGGCTGCGCTTTAAGGCGACGCTCCAAACGCGACGCTTCCCCCGTGCGGCTTCGTCGAAAAGCCAAGCAAAATCAGCAAAGATCTCGGGAAGGGAAACCGTGGACCTCCGCATCTCCATCTGTTCAAACAATCCACAGGCAGGGAAGCGCAACGCGAATGTGTCCAGTTAACGCCGTTCGGGTTCACGTCGTCGTCAGAGACGACCGTTTTGGCCCCAGCTGTGCAAATCGACCTCAGTCCGTTACCCAGACGAGGCCGAGCTGAGAGGGAGGAGCCGTTGTGTCAAGATGAGCTGGCTTACAGTTTGTAATTTCTCTCAGGTACTAAGTCTCTCCTGCGGGAGGGACTGGTGCACTTCACAAAAAAAAAAAAAATATGCCGTCTTCCAAATGGACAGTGATCCTACCATACCTTCAAATTAGCCACAAAGTGGCAGCAGGCAACGTTTTGGAGTGTTTGTCTTCAACCCCTGATTTAAGCGGTCAGAGCTGAAAAGGCGTTGAACTTTCAGCGGCTTCATCAGTTCCAAGAGGAGGAAAGAGGCAAAATTCCAGCAGACCGTTGGCGGGAAGCTTGAGGAGAGATGCGTCCAATGTTCAACCCAAGCGGAGCTCTCGGATTATTCTGGCGTTTAGCGATCGCCGCTTTGGTAATCCTGATTTTTCAAACCAGGATAAAAACGGTTCCAGATCTTCCTGCGGCCCACGTAAATGTCTGGTTTAGCCTGCGGTTGCGCTCCGCTGTCGCTTCACCGACGCCTGCAGGAATCGCATTGATTCGACGTGGTCCAGCCCTGAATTTAGTTTGGAGGGGGGGGGAATAAAACAAACAAAAAAAAAAAAAAAAAAAATGGCAGGGATTATGTTTGGTGGGATGGTTTTACCGTTTTATTTATTTGTTTATAGCTGTTTTTTTTTTTTTTTGTTTTGTTTTCTTTTTAAAATTCATGTTGATGAACACTGTGAGATGAGACGCGACAAACCAGAGTGCAGACGCCGAGAGGTTGAAGGGGTCATTTCATTCATGCGGTGCGACGCTCAGCGCCAGTATGAATGTAGCCGTTGGCCCTGGCGGTGGCTTCGTGCGCTCTGAGAGGCGTGATGAAATGGCAATGAAAAGTACATTTTGAATTATGTTTTCGTGTAAAGAGGTCATAATGGCTTTTCTTCTGTTGACATTAGACACTACTGATTATGGGTACATGTGATTTATTTGTATATAAAACGTGCATTTTGTTTTTCTTTTCTCTATATGCCACAGCTCCAGTGTGACATAACGATGCTGATTGACTTCTGTTTTTTTTGTTTGTTTGTTTTTTTTTTGATTGGACGGTACTTTGACAGATCTCTTGTTTTTAACCTGTCTGCATGGTGTCCAACTGTGCTAGCAAATATTAATTGCTGGAGTCTATGGTTGTTTTTTTATTTTTTTTTTTATTTTTCTCCACTTGTTCCTTTCATGGCAGTCTGGTGGTACTACTGATCCTTTGCTCCTTGCGTATACCCGTTTCGACCCGGGGCGACGTCTCCCATCTCCTGCTCATTTTGACACTGGAATACAAAAGGACTTGGTGTTTATCTTAAATACTGCCACTGGCTCTTTTTTTTTTTTTTTTTTTTTTGTAAACCAGGAAAACAGACAAACTGTCGGCGGATCACGTCAAACGCAGCAGGAGGACGCGGGGAACCTTGGAGGGCTGACGTGCCGCAAGCGGGGAACTGCATGTTTTCATTCTACTTCTGCAGACAAGACTATGAAAGTATTACACTGATATTCGTCACCTATGGGCTCTGCACTGTTATGTCCACAAGGGCGTTTAGTTAATGTTTGTCCAAGCCGTCACCTGAACCACGTGTCCCGTTTCATGTCTGTTTTGCATGCCGTTTCAAACACTGGGCCCTCTGCACTGAGGTCGATTGTCCCCCCCCCTCTTCCTCCTACAGGTTGATTTTCTTTATTTTTTTTAAATTTGTTTTCTCTTTTGGGTCATTGGCTGTGCACCCCAGAAATGTTGCTGCTACTGTTTAACATGGGTAGAAGTGTAGCGGAAAAAAGAAAGAAAGAGAGAGAAAGTGGGAGAATGATGATGATGATGATGATGATGTCAAGTTGAACCAAAATTGTCAAAACACTCCTGTCCATGTTTGGTGTGTTGCCATGGGTATTTGATCATCATGTTCATAGGTGAAAACTTCAAAATTCAGTGATGATGTTGTGCTGATCTTTTCTGATTTAGTTCAAAATGTACATAGACAATATACAATAAAATCCTCCTTTTTCTTACATGTATTCAGTATTTTTATTTTTTTTTTAACCCAGCCACCTTTGTTGTTTAAGTAGCATCTGTTTCAATTAGTTGTTCATGGGGGAAAAGATTGAGACGATGACTCGCAGTCATCTAGCAGTCCTTATAAGATAAAGATTGCTCCAGAGTTTTTCAGCAGGAACAGAAAATGCTCAGCCTCCTCGGGTCGTGAGAAAAAAAGAAAGCGGCTTCACATTTCTCACCGCAGCAACGTGCTACTGGCTTCTTCACCAGTGAGCTTTGGAGGTTGTTTTTTGTTTAAGTTCCTGTTTTCTTGTAGCTTTTTCCTGACGGCATTGCGTTTTCCAGCCACATAGTGCCGTTTCCGAGCACAATCAAGTTACTGTAATGAAAATGCTGTCTGTATCAAACAGGACTGTTATTTAATTCCTTGAAATTGGGACTGTCTCTTTAAGAAACCCGCTTTTCCATTTCAGCTGAATTTATCGCAGCTGGACAACAAACATCTGGAGGAGGATCAGAGGAAAAGTTTAATGTTTAAGAAATGTATACATCTATATAAATTTTATCAATACATTTTTACATTAATTAAAAATCTATAAAAAAAAAAAAAAAACTTTTTTACATGAGGGTGTATTTGCGTGTAGAATCTTGGGGGGGGGGGGGGAATTAAATACAACTTGGAATATGCCTTTAACATAAAATGTGGAAAAAGTGCAGAATATTTTCCTGTCAGACGTTTTGTTTTGCAGCATCACATAAAAGCTAAATATATCTTTCCAACATCAGCTCCATAACTGACAGAGAAACAGACACATATTTAAAATGCATTTTATTTTCCTTTCCAAGAAACAAAAGCAGACAAAGAAAGTAGATGAAGGGCAAAAGGGAGGAAGTGGGGGAAACCAGTATATAAAGAGATGCAACCTCTGGCGTCCTGAAAAAAATATGTACATTTTGGAAAGAATATCCATACAAAACATGCCACATACAATAAAAATGATCATTATATTTATTCGTATTCCCTAAAAGTATCTCTGCTGTACAGATGCAATATCTTTTTCTTTTTTCTCTCTTATTTTAAAAAGGCGAGGTTTAAAAAAAACCTTCGGATTTGAGCGAACTTTATTAAATTAAAAGATCTGCAGAGAACTTAAATTAATTCAGAGAAGTTAAAAATTAATTCGGCTAAAATCCAGTGAGCACGTGTCGTCTCAGCATGGTCTTCCCTTGAAATAGAAACATACCAAAAAATATATTTATATATATATATTTATATCCATATATATATGTATCACTGTTTGAGATACTTGATCAATATCTACCACTTTAGAGAAGGTCTCTGTTATACAATGAGAGTGCAATTTATTACCAGGTTAAGTATGGGGTTAACTTTTTGAGTATTACCATAAACATACATGAGGCCAAGGAACCATTTCACAAAGTTTACCAACACATTCACTTCTATAGGGAAGATATTCAAAAAAGCAAACCACAAACAAGATTCTAGGGAGTTCAAGATTTTTCCATTCAAGACTATATAGATCCAATTCTGACCGTTTACTGGAAAGGTTTTGGTAGTCGACAAGCAGTAGCATAAATAAACACAAACCAAAGAAAAAAAAAAAAAAAAAAAAAAAAAAAAAACAATACATAAATACAAATGCTATGCACCATTGTACTGCTTTATGCAAAAAGAAAAAAAAAAAAAAGAAAAGATTTTTCTTTAGCACAGCTCACTAATCGCCTCGGCTTCGTTTTCCCTCCGTCTCTACAAACTCTCCTCTGGGAGTTTATAGCAAAAAAAAAAAAAAAAACACAAACAACAAAACACTAATAGAAAAACAGGTAAATGCAAAAAAAAAAAAAAAAAACAACAAAAAAAATAAAACAAAAACACTCTGGTTCATATACATAAAGATATTAAGTTTGCAAATTTTACATATATTTATATTTATGTACAGCTTCGTTAAAATGATATCCAGTGGTTGATTTTTTTTATTATTTTTTTTTCACGTTTTATTGGTTTCAGCACTTTCGCCTTTATTGATTACAAAGGGGGGGGGGGTTCGGATAAAGAGCCGCTCTCCTCCCTCTCTCCCCCTCTAATGCATATACGATATATACAGTTTGTACAACTTTTGCATTTTTAAAATCATGAGGTCTTAGGTTGGGGGAGGAAAGAGGGGTCAAAAGTCATATAGGAAGGTGGAGTTTTAGTAAAGCTCCCTTTAAAGACTTTTCTCTTTTTTTTTTTCTTTTTTTTTAAAATTTTATTCATTTATTTTACACAGAAATGAAAACAAATGCCCCTTTTTTATTCCAATAAGTCTTTCCCTGCCACCAGTTCAGCCATAATAAGACAGTACCAGCACTGGGAGGAAGTTAAAAGTATACACACTATTGAGAGAGGAGAAGTGTGTGTGTGTGTGTGTGTGTGTGTGTGGGGAGGAGGGGGGAGGGAGAGGAGGCATAGAAACACTGCAGGCTGGACTCAGGCAGAGGAAGACTTACTTACAGTAAAGTTTTAAAAAACAGTCCATTAAATAACACAGAGCGGAAGAGACATGATTCGTCGGTTGGTTGGTGGTTGGTTGAGGTGTGCGAAGCGATTGTGTCGTCTTGAGGGAATTTAAAAGAAAAAAAAAGAAAAAAAGAAAAGAAAAGAAGCACTGAATGGGACAGTAGTCATGCATCCACTGGCTCCGCTAAAAGGTGGAGGGTTTTTTACTTGGTTAATACGGATCCACTAGGCAAAGTTCATTCACACCATTTTAGCGAGTGAAGAGCGAGGTGGATTTATTGTGCTTTCACAAAGCTAATATGACTTTTGAGATGCATTTACAAAAAAAAAAAAAAAAAAAAAAAAAAAAAAAAACACGGGAAATTATTATTCCCCATATGGGCTGGTGGCATTAATGACGCCCTTTTACGCTTCCAATTTTTGATTTTTCTAACGAAATATCTTATCAAAACCGATATATTCCTCTGTATAAATAATCCATGTTTAATAATAACAACGTTGGCTCCTTATTATTGTAAATCAACATCAGCATAGAGTAGACAGAGCAAATCTGCTGCTTTTAGATTCCCTGCTTGTCCGAGAAGGGCTACGCCCGTTAAAAACACGCCCCGCCCCTCCCCCGCCCCCACAGTAAATCCACAGTAGCAGTTAACAGTATGTTTCTTCTTCTTCTTCTTTTTTTTTTGTTTCTTTTTCGCATTTTTTTTTTTTTTTTTTTATACAAAGCAGTCATTTCCCGCTAAATCAGTGAGGTAGACTGTGTCAAACCAAACCCCGACCTTGGGCCGCCTGGAGCCGCAGATGAACAGCATCTGAATTTTCCGTTCCGTCGATCCGTGTACAGTTCTTACGTCAAGATTGTCTAGCGAGCCGATGTCCGTGTTGTCGACGACTTTTTAAGGGGAAAGTGCCGTTTCCTGTGAGGTGGGGGGGTTGCGGTGAGGTGGGGGGTGGGGGACGGCGACAGGAGATTAGGTCCGACTACAAACGTGAAAATGCTTTCCGTTAAGTTCACTCTCGGTATCTGAACATGGCTTCTTGTCAAAAGCTCCGACGAGCTCCGGTCTGGCGGCGCTGAGAGAGCGGAGGGTCAGAATCATTTGGTGGAGTTGAGGATTGTTTTCCAGCCACTGCGAGCTTATAGAAGGTAGACAGTAGATCAGGGTGGAGGTGGAGGGTGGAGGAGTGGGGTCACTATCCGAGCATCGGTTAGACCCCTTCGCCCCGTCCCTCGTCAAACTGTTTTCTGTAAAGTGATTGGTTGTTGTTGTTTTTTTTTGTTTGTTTTTTTTTTTTCTTTTTAAAACGATTAATGCTCTTCAGACCTTTGGCTACAAGATGTCAACACTTTAGTCTTTTATTAGCAGAGGACTGCCTTCCTCCGTGTCTTTTCAGAACAGCTTATGCACTGGCGATGTAGGATTCAAAGGCTTTGGCGCAGGAGTGTTGTGGTAGCAGCGGGGGGACGCTCTCCCGATTCCGCTTCCTCCTGGCTAGTTCATCCACTTTCGACAATTCCAGGCCCCGCAGTGGCAGGGGATCTTGTGCTGATCGTCTTCGAAGTCGAACTGGTAGTCGTACGTCAGCTGAAAGCGAGGAAAACGAGAAGGTGAAAACGCTGCCGTTTCTTACACAACGAGCAACGGGCACATCGCAGATCACCTCTTCTCCTTTGGGGATCCTGCGGCTGGAAATGATGATGATCTTGTCTTCTTTGTCGAAGGTCACGACCTCAGCAACGCAGTTGGGGGCGCAGGAATGGTTCACGTAGCTAGGGGGCCGGAAAAAAGACGGGAGTTGGTCACAAACGTTTTGAAGTTATCAAAAAAATGTTGAACTCGATCGACACTCACCGCGCCGGACCGCCAGTTAGGGTGGCGTCGATCACCTGCTCATTGTTGATGCGGAACATGTAGATCCCTCGGTTCTGCGAAGAAAACGAAGCTTTACCGACCCAGCAGGACAATAATCTACTACGCTCCCTCAAATATAAAGCTCTTTATAGATGCACCAATAACTCAGCCGATAAGCACTTTGTTGGCCTTGAAAAGCGAGAGATTGATTGAAAACCTAAAAAAAGAAATCCTGTCTGTTCCCGACCAGCGAACGCAGAAAACGCGAGTAGTAGTGATGTGATAAACAAATAGACGACACCTCTTGCCCATAGCGCCTTCATACGAGCAATTAAAGACTCCTTACAGCGGGAAACAAATGTTTTAAGAAACTGGAAACAATTGATATTCGCTTGGTACAACTTCTAAACAAAAGGCCGTTCCGCGACCTTCGATTCCGTGAAGCCTTGGGCTACCTGTGACTCGTAGATCTTCTCGCGGCGGTTGGCCACCTCGTTGCGTATGACCGTGCCGATGTACTCGATGACCATGGTGTGCTTCTCCAGGTCCTTGGCAGCGTACAGCCCCAAGCCCTGAATGCGAGACCGCGCCAGGTAGACGTTGTTCTTCCACTCCGTCTTCAGACGCCGATACTGGGAGGACTTGGAGTGGACGAACTGCTTGCTGTACGGAGTGTTGAGTTCCCCGGTGAAGGTACTCTGGTAGGCCTTGGAGACGCTGGTGCTGTTTAGAGTATGAGGCCTGTGGACGGAGAGAGAAAACAATGAGCGATCGCGGTCCTGGATTCGCACAGAAGAGGTATTTTAGGACCGACTTTAACAGGACTGAAAGAAAACTAATCACAAAAAAGGAACTTGCGTCTTCCTCTGTTTTGATTGATTTTTTTTGTTTGTTTGTTTTTTACCTTTTGCACTGTGTGGCGACCTTTGGCTCAGAGCGAGCGCTGCCTGTGGGGTTTATCATGAGTGGGAGCTCCATCAGGGGGTGTCGGCCGTATCGGAACTGGTAGTTCTGGCAGCTCTCCACGCCAGGCAGCTGAAGCGTCAAGAAAGCAACTTTCAGTCACGTCGGATCTGACAAAACGCTTCTCTGAAACGTGGCGGCTCTGGTGTTGGGATTTAGTCTGGCGCCGTCTGTCACCCTCAGAGCAACAATGAGTCACCGTCGGATCAAAACGGGGAGGGGGAACAGATTCTTACCGACTCGGTGATTCGCATGACAGCGTGGACGGTGAGTCCATACATCTCCTCCCCCTTCACATGTTCAGTGAACAGCTTCAACATGGAGGAATCATCTCGGAGTTTAGCCACCTGCTGAACGATGCGGTCCCAGATTCCTGCAGAACGAGGAGGGAAGGGGGGTTTGGGGGGAGACGATTTTACTTACACGACAGCAAAGTATCTCAAGCTTAACTTCAATAAATTGCATATCCAGAGCCTTGCTGAAGTAGGACAGTGATGCATGTTTTTCTCTTAAGTTTTATCACACATAAAACCGTGAGAAATGTGGAGTATATGTAGCCAAAAAAAATCAGCAATAACTGATCTGCTTTACAGGGCTGTTGGTAAAGACTTAACCTGTTGGTTCAACATATTGACTCATGTGACTAAATACAAATGCCCACCACACTTTTCAGACTTAATTAGTTAATTAATCATTTCCATTACCCTTTACCTTATGCACTACTTTGTCTTGGTAAAAAAAAAAACAAAGAAACATTCTCCTTTCTTACATGACCAAAACTAAAAACTGTGAGTGGTGCGAGTGCTTTAGCAACGCTCTGAATGAGACCATAGTTGTTACCCTCAGCAGTCGTGTCGCGGTAGTGCAGGTCCTCCATGCCGTGCTCCAGGACGCGCACCTCAAACAGTGGGCGGCCGTCGTCCTCACCGATGCGACAGCGGTAGCGGCAGCGCTTGTTGGGCACGCGCGTGCTCCAGTAGATGCGCGTGGCCTCGTAGCCGACGGGGAAGATGGCGGTGGGCGAGTGGAAGTTGGCCATTTGGGAGGGCAGCAGCTGGCCGATGGCGTGAAAGATGAGCCCGCCGACGCGAAACAGGTGGATGCGGTCGCTGCGCTGCAGGATGCTGGCGATCTGCTTCACCTCGTCCCGCTCGATGTAAACGCGGCGCAGGACGGCGAAGGTGCTGAGCTCGTCGTCGCTGGGGCCCTTCAGCTTGTGCTGGGTGCACAGCATGGTCTTGTCCTTGAAGAACATGCAGCGCGCCCGGATGGCGCAGGCGAAGTGGTAGACGTTCGGGCAGCGCAGCCTGTTGCAGCTGTTGGTGGCGCCGGTTTTCTGGCAGTAGGCGCAGAGAGTCCGCAGCCCTCGGCGCAGCGCGACCTCCACGTTGATCAGAGCGCCGCCCTGCGTCTCGTACACCTCGGTGGACCACAGCGCGCAGTTGAGGTGCACCCACAGGTCCACGTCTATGTTGAGCAGCCGCGCCGGGCCGTCCGTTGCGCCGTCCCCTTCCTCGTGGCAGAAGCAGCATTTGCGTTTGTCCCGGGGCAGCTTTTCGGGTCGGAGGGTGATGCGCAGGCGGTCCATCAACTCCGACACTTCCCGGCTGGTCTCCTTCTTGGACCCACCCTTCCGTATGGTGATAACAATTTGAAGGCGCTTCCAGCGGATGCCCCTCCATTTTTTCAATTTGGGGTGCGCCACTTCCTCGTCTGGTGACAGAGGCCTGCGCTGCTTCACGGCTTTAGGAGACGAGTCCATGGCGATGGGGGAGTCTTTAGGAGAGTGGACTGGCTTAGTAACGCAGTCCTCCTCCTCTTCCTCCTTCACAATGGGACTTCTAGGATCCTCATGCGAGCCGGTGGGATCACACTGTTCCGAAGGCGGTTCAGCGTTCGACACCGGAGCAGGGACTTCGGACTCTGACACATTCGCTGGCTGTGAAGGAGCGCCGACGCTCCCCGCGTCCTGTTCAGGCTCGGTCTTAGCTTGGACACAGACTGGGCTGGAGGACGGAGGAGTCGGAGACGCAGACTTTTTGGGCGATTCGGCTTCTTCGCTGGCGACTGGCAGAGCTGGAGGCGGCTGAGGAGGAGAAGGTGAAGGAGGTGGAGACTCCTCCAGCGGTATAACGGGAAGATGGCGGACGTCCAGATCGCTGACGTTGGTCGTGTAACAGTGCTGTGCCGGTTTGTCGTCCGTCTCCTGGAACTCCTGCAAGAAGGATGCACGAGTGAAACCTGCAGCTTTTTGGGAACAAGGTCCTACAAAAGGATTCAAGGAGAACAACGGTGCCAAACCTGCTTAATAAGTGCCAAGATATCTACTTGTTTCTTCAGCGTGCAGCCTGGGAGAGAAACATCAAACTGCCTCAGCCACTCATCCTGACTGAGGGAAGTGCTATCCTTTGTGCACAATGCCCCTAGGAAACAAAACAATGTTGACATTAGCAGTGCTAATCTATCAGCTGATTAATCAAATGTGGCACATTTGAAAACAATCTCACAGTTGCTGCACCGTTCTATAAACAAAACATTCTATCCAAAGCTAAATCGTAAATCTGCTCAGTCAAGAAGTTCGCTCAACATCAAAATGGGTCAAAGGAATATATGATTAAACAAAAAAAAAAAAAATATGTAAACCTATGGCTTCATTGTTCAGGTGTACCAAACAAATACAATGTTATTGCAGGCAATCAAACTAGAATGAGTTACTATGAAATGAAGTGATTTAATTAAAATATGAACCGGACCGCTTTGTTTTAACATAATGGCAAAGAAAATCTACCAAGCTGATTTTAAAACGAGGCGGATTTGTGATGAATGTTTAACAACACTGCACATCAGCAAGAGCAAAATGTGCTTAAATCTGCGGCTGCATTGCAGCATCTTTCTCTTTGAGCATCTTAAGATACCAAGAGCCACTTCAGATGCTGGCATAGCAGACAATGAAAGATTATCCATCTGGCCCGATAAATTACTGGCAAGGACAGTTTGAATGTGTGGCGCAGGGAATGTAACAGTCACCAATTTATTGAATCCTGTCAGTACTGTGCAGCCCTTTGTAAATCTAGAATTTAATCTGAATGCAACTCGTCCAGGAAGATGATCTGGAAATTAAAAAAATAAATAAGTAACGTTTTCTCCTGAAATGACACAAAACGCTCACCTGAGTGACCAGGTCCTTTCTCTGTCCCTTCCGCTCGAGGCAGCTCAGGGATTTGCGGTGGGTACGTGACTTCGTAAGTACCTGGCATTTTAATGCTGAGCAGCTGAGCCATCGCCATCATTACATGATTAAGTTTCTGAAGGCAGATGGTGTCAGTATTAAGTTTCAGCTAAATTTAACTTAAAATTTAGGGGAAAAAAAACTGACTGTGAACTATTACCTTGGCTGCAGCGGATGACATCGTCAAGGTAACAGACACCTCATTACTTTTGGTCTTGTCCCAGTGGTTGGCCATGGAAACGGTCTTGCCATCAGGCGCTTCAAATGGTTTGTTTTCTGGGAATGCTGCAAAATAAGTGAAAAGCTTCCTCACTGCAGTCCTGCAAAGCCTCCAAGCAATTTGTTTTGGTAATCTTTACGTGTGCCGTCACGAAGAAGACGCCGCTTGATACCTGGAATGGCTGTGCGAGGTATGAGGGGTATGATGGGAGATATTGCTCTCTCTGTCTCCTCCTCTTTAGGCTCCAGCAGGTGAGGAAAACGTGGATTTACGTCTCCTAAGTTACTCTCCGGCGACGACGCGGGAATGATGGTTTCCGGAGTGTCCTCATCGTCGCTTTCCATCCTGCCGGGACGACACACTCCACTTCATCAGCTCTTCCCAAAACACCACCACATCACCTGATGGAGAACTAGGAGTTACGTGAACGGCTGTACCTGATGTCCTCGTTCTGGTTGTGCGGCGGTGTGGGGAGGGCCGCCAGGATGTCTACGCTTTTCACCTCCTCTGCTGCAGAATCTGAAGACGACGGTATAGAAATGAAGCGCGTGCAGAATCCAGCACGAACTAACTAAAACGTGAACAGTGATTACCCATCGGCTTTTCTGGTGCGTCGGCGTCCTTCTGGCTCTCGGGGAGCTCCTCGCCAGCAGTCACCCCGTTCAGCAGCTTGTGCTGCACCGATGGAGGTGGAGTCGGCGGCAGGGAGGAGGGCGGTGTTGGAGGGTTGCTGAGGTTGCTCTGCAGGTACAAACAACCATGTTCGGGGCTTTCTTCTTGATGTCACAAAGTGCGAGTTTAGTGCAGCCTTGTAATACCTTGGTGAGTAACTGAGAGTAGTAGTCTGGGATGTTGTCCAGAACTGCGTTTCCAAACGATCCCTTCAGCTGGTCCTTTCCGCCGGCTGGACTACTGCCGAAAGGAGCAAAGAGATCCAAGCTGGTGCTGATCGAGGGCTCCATCAACGGCAGCAGAGACAGACCCTGGTGGGAAAATGTTCATTAGGTTTCCACATGTTAGGAGTCCGTCGTTTAGGAGGTGCCGCTTTCAAGCCAGGTTTACCTGTTTGAGTTGCTTTATTAGGGTTTCAGCGCTTTTCCCAACGTCCTCCTTTTTGTTCTTCTTCCGTGAGTTCGGCCCTCCGCCTCCAGGCGGCTTGTTGATGCGCTTTGGCTTCTGTACTGGAGCCCTTTTAGTTAGAGACTGCAGATCCTGAGAAGTTTGAAAAGACAGGAGAATTATTTCGCTCTGAACGAGGAAGTGGAAACGTCTGCAATTAAACTGTGGTCTATTTATGTGGACTGAAGAAATCAGTACGGGCAACGAAAGCTATCACTGGCTACATGTGGATGCACCATTATCTCTGTACATGCAATGGAGAGACTGATTTTTTTCATTAAAGCTTGCTGCTGGAAAATATAAGACGTCCCCCCCGCAACAAAATAGAACATCAACTTGAACTTGGTACCAAATGTATTAATTTCACATTGAGTTTTACTTTTTTAATTTGCCATTGTACAAATAGACACTCTAGACTTTTGCTAGTGGGGATCTGAATGCTCACTTTACCAATATTTCAAAATTATCAAAAAATATTACCTCCATATTACGTGGTGTCCCTTGAAGCTTCTGCTCCAGCATGGCCAGTTTGCTGTTGATGTGGCCATTGATCTCACTGTGGATGCCTTCGGAGGGCCTCTGAGCATTCAGCTGGAGGTTCTTGGTTTTTAGCAGCTTCTGGAGCAGCTGCTGTCCCGTCTCGGATCTGGGACCTTGGCTCTCTGGGTCTCTGGGCATGTTTCCGGTATTAATAAAGCTTGTGTTGTTCCCAGCGGAAACGGCTTCGCCCGAGGTTTCTCTCTTTATCGCCCCGGGATGCGCCTCCGAGGAGCCGTCACACTGAACCTCCCTCGGTTCCTGCTTTATGTTCTGTATCGGGATCCTACATTGCTCCCCTTGTTGAGTGTAGCTTTCTGTGACCTGCTTCAGCTCTTGCTGGATGCTCATGCCTCTCTGTGGCCCGTTGGGCGTACCTGGGGCCGTCTGAGGCGGCTCACCACTCGACGTCTGATTCTCTACTTTCATTCCTGGACAATCAAGTGGACTCCTGGCTCCTGGTGACCTGAGTGGAGAGGCCTTGACCTGGCTGAATGGACTGCCTCTCCCCGCTCTGTTGTCGGCGACCGAAGGCGAGGAGGCGTGAGAGGAGTAGGGCGAGGCTGGGTGGGCGGGGCTCATCCCAAACGGACCTCTGGGAGAATAAGCGTGCGACGGGGAGCCCGGGACGCGTCCCGCTGCGGCGGCCATTAACGCTTGCTGCTGCGTCTGGGTGGGAGTGGGGGGCCGCAGGGGCTGATTGAACACGTGCCGCTGCGGATCTCCGGGGGAGTTGACATGGGGTTGCCGTGGTGAATTTGGCCTCAGCATGCGGTTCTGCTCCATTGGAGAATGTGGCATCTGTAGATGACCTCTCATTATGTGCTGCTGATGCTGCTGCTGCTGCTGCTGCATCATCTCCCCTGCTTGCGGCTGCTGCCCTGTGACCATCATCCCTTGCTGCACCTGAGATGCGACCGCAGGTCGCTGGCCAAACATGCCTGGCTGCTGCTGACCGGCCAGAGCTCCGGGTTTGCCTCCATAAGGCATCTGATTGGTTTCCATCCCCATCATCTGCTGCCCGCCCTGCGGCGCCTGGGCTCTCAGTTGACCCGGTTGACCTTGGCTGACGGGCATCCGCAGCATCTGACCCTGCTGTAGTTGCCTCTGCGCGATCAGAGCCTGGATGTGTTGGATCTGCTGAGCCGGGGGAAGATTGCGCAGCTGAGGATTCTGGGCAATTATGGCTGGGATGTTGATCGCGGCGCGGATCTGCGCTGGTGGGACCCCGGGTCTCTGTGGCATCATTCCTTGCTGCTGAGCTCTCAGCATGCCCATCATGGCTTGCTGCTGCTTCTGCTGCTGTGCCATCAGGGCTTGCTGTTGCAGGTTGACACCCATCGCAGTGGGAGGAGCCTGGCCAGGATTATTCATAGGCATCATCTGCTGCTGCATGCCCGCTTCCTGTGGTTTCTGAGCAGCATTTTGTTGTTGTTGTTGGGTCAGGAAATCGACAGGTTTGCCCTCCTCTTTTACACTCATCAAGCTGGGTTTGTCAGCGCCGACGGAGCCTTGCCTCTGGACACCAACAGGAAGTTGATGCTGCTGCTGTTGTTGTTGTTGTTGAACGACTCCGGTTTGCTGGTTCACCGTCCCGCCAGCTTGTTGTTCGTGGACAGATTGAGAATTTGAATGGTGATGCTGAGTTAAATACATCTGATTCTGTTGCTGGCGGCCCTGGTCCAGTGGGTTATTTACTGAGCCTTGCTGTGAGCTCTGACTGGGAGTAGAAGGGCCGCTCTGTTGAGGTGGAGTTCTTGAATCAGGGCTCAAGATCCCTCCGTCTTTGGCTGCTGAGCTCTGGCTGTCGGCAGATCCTTGTGGCTGCGGCGTGTTACTCCCTGCTGAAGGTGAGGAGCCCATTTGTGGGGTGGAGGGCTGCGAGTGCCCACCCTGGTCCTGGCCGGACTGGCTAACCATTGGCGCCACTTGTCTTTGTTGGGCCATTTGCTGCTGAGATGCAAGCATGCGCTGAGCGAGGATATTTTGCTGCTGCTGAGCCGGGGCTCCCCGGAGTCCAGGGTGACCCGGGGGCCCGACGACACCCTGCGGGCCCATCATCAGCTGGGGCCTCGGCTGCTGATTAATCAGCCTCTGCTGAGCTGCCATCATGCCCGCAGGCTGGTTGATGGGCTGTCCTGGTGGCGCAGCGGCCTGACCTCCCACCATGCCTTGCTGAACCTGCACCATGCTCTGCTGATTTGCCTGCGTGGCGATTATTCCCTGCTGAGCGCCTGCTTGATGCTGCGCCATGAGCTGACTTCCCATCATGCCCGACTGCGACTGAGGGATTAAACCGGGTTGCTGGTTCGGGTGTGGCATCGTTTGTTGACACATCATCGCCTGCTGCTGCTGCTGGAGCTTTGCCATCTGCATCCTATGCTGAAGCTGCCTTTCTTGAAGAAGCCGGGTGTCCGCCCCTTGTACCGGGGCACCCTGGGGGAAAAACCCAGCCGGAGTTCCCGAGGGACCCGGAACCCTGGGACCAGGAGCTCCAAGAGCAGCCGGAAGCTGTTGCTGCGGACCCCCCATGAAGGGCTGCCCCTGGGGCATCCGCAGAGGCATCATGCCAGGGTGTTGCCCCATTACAGCTGCCCCCTGCTGGCCCATCATCATTTGCCCTGGGATCTTCGGAAACATGTGAGAGGGCCCGCCTTGAGTAGGATGAGTTGGGTTCAGCAGACCGGAACTCTGCTGATGCTGCTGCTGTTTGCTTCTGTACTCTGCAATAAGGTTGGTGTGCTCCTTCTGCTGCTTGCGGACCTACAACAGAATGTTGATAAAGATTATTATGTATCAGGGCTGAAACTGAAGATTATTTTAATGATCAATTATTCTTTACATAGCATAGAGGAACATAGCATTCCTTTCGTAAATTAGAACTGGGTGAAGCTAAAACTGCTGCCTGTGCAGTTTTGGCTAAAATCTGTTTACATTAAAATATATTTTTATCTTAAACACAAAATGTAAATGTTTTGGTTTAATTACTGCACTGAATGTTTTATTTTTCATCAAATAATCTTTTTGACTACTCCAGTTGATAATTAATTGATTACTAGATTAGTTGATAATTATTTCAACAATCAATTCATACATATTACAACAGTTTAGCTATCTGATGTGAAATGCAGGGACTTCATTCAGCAAACCTGGTCAAGCTGTTTCTGAATTTTGCTTTGCTCTTCGGTGACCAACTTCAGTTTCTCGGCGTCGGCCTCTGCGAACTCCCTGCCAGCTTTCTTCGCCGTGCGCTGCTTGGCGCAAAGCGCTTTGCGCGACTTTCGGTGAACTCCGATTTGGTCCTCCAGAATTTTCAGCTGCATCTGGAGAAGCTGTTGGGTGTGGAGGAGCCACTCTTCATACTGGTGCTGCTCTGCGTCATCTGCAACAGAAGAGGAAACTGTAGCTCTCGCTCAAGATAACTTGTGCGTCTCAAACTCAATGAAAGCACATTTCTAACGAGAAAGACTACATGCAAAACATACTGATGATTCCTTGCACAAACTGAGGAGGATTGGGTCTCGCCTGAACGGGATCACTTGTTTCTCCGTCCTGAACAAGAGATTGTTAATGACGATGTGGATGAAAAGTTATTGGCCAAATAATGTTTTAATGTCTTCTTTCAACATGTTTTTATAGAAAAGTGAATACCTTTGGCGGTCCGGGTGCAGCCTGAGCAGGATCTGTGCCAGGTGCAGAGGCCAGCCGCTGTGCAAGCAGAGAAACTTGTTGCCTTGGAAAAAAAAAAAAAAAAAAAATGAAAACATTGCAAGTTAGCAGTTACTCACTCTGACCACTGCTGTATCCAGAAATTCAGGTATTCAGAGACATGAACTTCCCATATCTGGCCTGATTAGAAGAAAGCTACAAGAAGTCGCATTTGTAGTTGGCTAAAAACCAAGTAAAAGGGAAAAAAAAAAAAAACTAGCCTCATGTTGATACATGGTGGTGGCAGAATCATACTATGGAGATGTTTTTCATCAGCAGGGACAGAGAAGTTGGTCAGTGCTGATGGGAAGAGAGATTTTGCCAAATACAAAGAGCTGAGGAGAAGAGCTGAGACTGCAAAATGACAGCAACCCCAAACATCCAGCCAGAGCTACAATGGAGGAGTTTATACCAAAGCATATTCATGAGGTAGAATGGCCTAGTCAAAGTCCAGAGAATCAGAGGCAAAAAGAAAAAGAAAGTTATGCCCCTTCTAATCTGACTGAACTTGAAGCTCATGGTAGTAAAATGACAAAATATAAAAAAGTAAGAAGATTATGAAGAACCATCAATACTTGAAAGGTACTGTATTTATTGGCTCCCAAGACAAATAAAGTCAAAAACACCTGTTGATCCCAGGAGGAACAACCATAGTCGGATCCTGTGCCAAGACTCTTTTAATGCCCTTCAGAGCCACCATCTTCGCTTTGGCAATGGGATCAATGATGTCATCCGCGGGAAATTTATCCAAGTCTGCAACTAGGTGACAAATTTCACGATCAACAAAAACAAAACTTTACATAACGGACTGCAGGTGCCCAGAGGTTGTGCTCACCTTTATCTGGGAAGAAGTTGTTGGCCAGCGGCGATTGCTTAACCACCGGTTGAGGTTGATGGCTGAGGCCTGCGTGGATTCCCGGCTGCCCCGTCCTCATCATGGCTTGCTGGTGAGCCATTGCCATGTGAGGGTGAGACACCACTCCCGGCCCCATCATCCTCTGCTGTTGCTGTATCATGAGTGGAGCACGCGGCACCATTGCCGCTTGTTCCATCATTCCCTGCGCCGGCGGACGAGGCTGATGCTGCAGAATCAGTTGCTCGGTCCCCTGTGGGTTTGGATGTTGACTTGAGAGGCCAGGAAAATGCGCGGGGATGCCGCCCTGTTGAAGGGAACTCAACTGTTGCTGCTTCTGCTGTTCTTTCTTTTCGTGCTCCAGGAGGTCTTGGATGAGAAGAGGCAATTCACCATCTAAAGAGCTCTCTACTTTTGCCAGGTCTACTGCAGGAGAGTGCTGGCCCCCGACGTCTGGCAGCCCCAGCGGATCGTCTCCCATGTCCCCATGTGGAGTACCAGGGGAAAATGGGTCCCCTTGTCCAGACATGGAGTACTGAAGTCTACCGAGTCTTACAGAACTGAGACAGGCTTGCTGGGTTTCCTTTTGCTCCGTCTTGGCTGTTGATGCGGTCCCTCCGAGAAGTATCGACACAGCCTCTCTCATTTCATTTTTGACCACAGATTGTCCCTCTTGCAGTTGAGGGGCGAGACATTTATCCTCTACTTTGACTTTAGAAGGATCAGCACTTTCTGCAACAGGTGGGACTGAGGTAGCAGAATCCTTCGGCCCTGACTCATCTTTAGCTCTGTCTTCAACCTTACAGCGAGTAGATCCAGCAACCGATGAAGGTGTTTCACTCTCTGCTTCTACCAGCCGCAGCTGGTCTGAAAAGACATCTTTGGGATCTCCCTGATCCAGTTCGGGGTCGGTGTAAGCCAGGATGTCGAACTCGTCGCCATTTAACAAATCGTCCAGATGCGGGTCATTGGTTTCCAAGTTGTCCAAGTTGCCCAAGTCATCGTCTCCTTTGTCAGGATCCAAGTCAAGAGTCAGATCGTTTTCATCCTCCACGCCGCCATCCCCCGATCCATCACCTAGACCCTCAAGGTCCGGCTCTGGCAGTTCCTCGCAGGGCCCGACACTCGCAGGCGGCGGGTCCGTCACCAATCCTTGATGTCCAACTCTCTGTTGCTCAGTACTTTGCATGCCGGATTTGGAAACGGCTGCCTGAGTCTGCAAGTGGGGCTGTTGGGATACTGTTCCGGTGGCCTGTGAAGGCAGCAAACCTGGGACGGACATGGCACCCTGTGGTACCCCCAGCTGCGAGACGCCACTTCCATCTGCTTGCATCCCTCCAGCTTGAGCTATAGGGTGCTGCTGGAAGTAAGACGCAGCCAAATCCTGTTGCTGGACAAAGAGACGTGGTCTTTGCTGGGGTGTTCTAGGCATAAACTGAGGCCGTAGGGGGAGCCTTTGTGAGTTGTGTCTCAGTTCAATGAATTGCGGTGGAGGGACCTGACCCAGTGCCTGCAAGTTTTCTCCTCCATGTCCCGGCATCATGGTATGTGGGTTCTCCATGCCTTGCATGTTCATGCCAGGGTTTAGATTCTGTCTAATGCCCATCGCTTCAAGGCCAGGCTGGGGTAATCTTCTTTGACCTGGACCCTGGGGTTGCCATTGAGGAGGGAATGGTGGACGGCTAAACATACCAGGAGGTCTGATGGCCCCTGGAAGCCTGTAAGAGACAAATATATAACTTAGTTGGAAAACCATGACATAAATCTACAATAGTTAACTAACTTTTTAGTTCAGTATTTCCCCCAGAAAACTTGCTAAGCCCGGCGCTCAGGGCGCTAGGTCACCTATCCAGTCGCCCGCCGTGTTTTTGAGTTAAAAAATATTTTTAAAGTTGACAGGAAATTTGGAAATATCATTTGATAGTTATGTATTTTTGGAAGACTTGAAGATTAAGACCTAAACACCAACTTAAAAAAGGCAATCTTAAAAAAAAAAAAAAAAAAAAAAAAAAGTACAAATTCAAAATGCATAGCCTGGTGGCCTGCCAGGCTTATAATACAGTGAGGGAAACCCCACATTTTATTTTTCAGACCTTGCATCACAGGATCTTTATAGCAACTGGTTGCAGTTTTGTTTCTATTCTAAAGCAAATATGGATGAGATTTCATCATCAAGTGGACAGATTGCCTACATTTCACACAATCTGAATGATACAGGCAAGTTTGATGAGCTAGTTGGGCGTGCAGCCAACTCAACATTATCAGCCTGTTGTCGCATTCAAAACAGTCCTATATGAATGCCGTTTCCTCCAGACCAGTTTTCTGCACAATCCAATGTGTCACCGGGTATGAATCCACAGTCGTACAAATTTACCATAGCGCAGAGGCATACGACAGACATTAACGCATTTTCTATTGACATCGATTGTGATGGATATTGTTCTTGTTTTATGGCCCCACCCAAGGAAACAGATCAGCTATAGATCTCTGCCACTTTTCGCTTTTTGACGTCACAAAAACACTGTTTGAAAGTAGTATTTCTTACAATATGAATCTAGCATGAAGCACGCTATATGAAATGAATGTTTATTCTAACTAATGTTTGATCTTTTCCTTATCAAGTTTTATTTTAGCATTCGACACTCAAGCCCACCGTAGCTCTCTTTAGCCCACTTCTGAGGTTGAGAATCAAAACTTTAAAGGTCAGGTTTCAAATTGTCATTAATGGTGTTACATAACAGCAACATTGCTGAAGATTCTACTTTATAACAGAGCTTGCCTGAGTCCACTTGTGTCCATAACGGCAGCTGTTCCTGTAGGCGGTGGGCGAATGAGCTTATCATCCATGCCTCCTCCGACCACGGGAATCTTCCCAGGAACAGAAACTTGAGCCTCAGAGGGAACAGGAGCAACACGGTCCTAAACAAAGCAAAGCTAGTTAAATGTGCAGTTAATTTATACTTGTTTGTTTATACTATCAAATCTTTCTGTGAATGGTCAGGTTAACTTAATTGTGTTATAACAATTTTTGCCACATGTCAGAGTTAAAAACACCCCCAAAACAATCAGTTCCCATTTCTCTCCCAACAATTAAGAAGATAACCATCTGATATTATCCACACAATAGCTGACAGGTCTGCCCCTGCTATCTCTGTGCTACATGCTTTCAATTCTTCGCACCATAGTGACTGCTTCATTGTAGCCTTCCTGCAACAATACAATATCATCATAATGTGTCTTTCTTGTGTAATTGCTGCAGAAGGTTTACCTGTGGGTAAGGGGGAGGAGCTCTGAGGGTCTTATCTTGTTGATAAGCTCCCATCTCCCCTCCAGACCAGCCTGGGGAAGCATTTCCAGTAGCTGCAGCAGCTGCAGCCTCTTTCTCCTGTTTGATTGTAATCTTCTGCCGTTGCTGCCTGATTATAAAGTCCCTCAGTTTTTGCCGCTGTTGAAACAACACACAAGCAGTGGTTTGCAAAGGAGAAGACGTGCACTGACTGACTTTTAAACCACAGATTCTGAGAGTTCTGATACCTGCTTGTACTTCTCCAGTTCAGATGGGCTCAGCCCAACTAGAGAAGGTTCCTGCACAGCTGAGATGTCCGCCATTTCTTGTGCGCCTTGCACAACCGGCTGATGAGGCAGCTCTGGAGGGTGAGCAGCAGATAGTTCCTGGGATTCAGAACCAGGCAGTGCCCTGGAACCAAGGGTATCTGCTCCTTGGGTCAGCTGAGGCTGACCTGGGACCACTGGGCTCTGCTGCTGGGTGCTTAGGTAAGACCCCGTGCTGGGGCTGCGATTAAAGGCGGGTTTTCCAGAGAGTGGATCCACAGTGGAACTGCTGTTGGGATGGCTGGGAGGGGGCTGGTTGGGATGAGGCGATGTTTTATAGTTTCCAGTTCCCTCGGAGGAATGAGAGGGAGTGCGAGGAGGTTTGTGGAGAGCAGCGAAGGGGTCCCTGGACTGTGGTCTAGAAGGTGGCCTGGAACAAGGGTCTGGGGACTGGAAACGAGGAGTAGCTGGAGACTGGACAGCATACGGGTCGGAGGACAAGCCACCAGGAGTGTGGGGAGACGGTGCACTACCCTGGGACTGTGGACTGGAGGGGACTCTATGACCCTGATCCTGCTGGGTAGCTGGGTGTCTCTGGGCTCCCAGACCACAGTTGTCACCCGACTGCGGTCTGGGGGTAACCTGCGGGTGAGAGTGAGGGTCAGAGAAACTATGGGAGGGAGACTGGCGGTAGCCCTCTGAAGGATGGTTCGGGGAAGTTCCTAGATGAGGCGGTCCACCGTCTCCCTGGTGCATTCGAGGGGTCATGGGGGCCTTGAATAGTCCATCCCCAGCCTCCAGCATTCCCGATGGAGACCCAGTGGAAAGCTCCAGTCTTCCTGCAGCAGAAGATCGAGGAGAAGGTGCACTAAACTCAGCTCTGTGCTGTCCTGTACTGACAGGCGAGGAAGCCACGGCGGAGGGGGATGAAGATGAACCAAAGTCTGACCGTCCCATCCCTGGCTGGCCTCTGAAAGGGTCTACATGCTGAGTGTTGTGGAGTGGTGAGAAGACCGGTGACTCCCCAAGATTGTGGCCTCGTGAATGGGGACTTCCAGAAGGACCTAAGGCCTCCTGTGAGCCCTGCTGCGAATGTAGGAGGAGACCCTGTTGTTGCTGCTGTTGCTGCAGCTGCGATTTGAAGTATGGATCAACGTGCTGGGCCCGTCTGGGGGTTCCAGGAGTTCCTGGTTGCATGTCAAAAAGGCTGAGGCTGTCTGGCCGTCCCTGAGGAGGACCCTGTGGGCCGGAAGCGGGGTAACCTGAGGAAGAGGCCTGCAGAGGGCTGGCCCCGGTATGGGTGAAGGGTGTGCTGGGATGCGAGTGAGAAAGGGGCGACTGGGGAGGAAGCTTAGCCAGGGGGTCAGTCCGACTTTCAGCTGACAACGGGGTCTTAAGAGCTCCATCTGAGAAAAATACAGAAGACGACCCCGAATCAGGAGGAAAAGAATAGGGGCTGTCTGCAGAGCTCGGGTGGGAAGAGATGGACGTAGAGCCTGAGGGGGGCGGGATGTGGAGATGTAGAGTCGGCCGCTCGCCTTTAGGACGCACCGCCTCCGTCTTGACAGGGCGGCACACCTGACTCTCTGCCTGCTGTAATTTCAACAACATAAAGTTAAAGAAGGTAGGGATTTAAGCATGATACAGGTGAATGATGAAAATGTAACTTGCCTTTTGTGCCTTGTTAATTCTCTGTGCTGCTCGGTTGTCTTTGGCCTTTTGCTGCAATGGAAAAATATTCCGGTTAATTTTTGTTTTTCTTTTACTTTGTAAAACTAAAAAAAATGTCAAGAGATTAAAATATTTGCAGTTTATGAATGGGGTTATTTAAGTCAATGTATGGTTTTCCTCTTCAATATGAGAGTTCACAAGTATCAAGTGACTAAATACAGAATAAAATAAACTGGTTCAAATGCTGTATATTATGAAAGATATACTGTAAAAGTTCTCTTTTTCATAACAAAAAGGAGAATCACTAAGTTTTCTAGGTACCACTGATGTGTTAAAAACAATAATAATGAGGACTGGGTTTTTCTACAAGACAAAAAGATAAACATTGTTCTTTTCACTTTGAACAGCATATTTGACTCTATAAGTTTTATTCAGGAGTTAAATTTTCTAACGTCCATCTTAGTAAAAACACTTAATTCAATAAGACCCCCTTTTGAGGTTTGACAATATATGACAAATATATCGTCTCGGAAATATTAGCGTGTGCAGCATTCATAATGTAAAGGACTGTTCTATTTCATCCCTACTGACCGCCAGAGGGCGGTGCTGAAAGCACTGAATGTTCCCTTCGCGCATGCGCCGTTCGAGTAATAATACCAAAAGAGTCACACCTGTGACATATCGGATGATCAATCAGAGGCTATATAGCATGACGTCATCCGATGCTCTGTTCCTACAGAATCTTCTCGCGAAATGCAAGGATTCTGAGTGACAGAGAAGCTCTGGCGGTCATCCGGGATTCATAGAACCGTAGTTACATACGTAACTTTCGTTTGGAGTGCATTATTTGTTGGTTGGTATATTTCAAGTGTCATGAAGTTGCACTTTTACACACTAATATAATATTTAGCCAGGTGGACAGCGTCTCAGGGTAGAAGATGCTCACAAAGATCACGCATAACGCGGCCCATAATGCTAAAGGTCGCACAGTGATGGATGCACAGGTGAGATGGAGAAGAAAGCAGAAAATAAACACAAATAGCAACAGATATAGTCATCGCCAAAATGTCACGGAGCGCTGCTGGTTGAAAACATACCAAAAACTGCCGCTATAACATGTTTTTCTAAATGTTTAACAGTTTCAATCTATGTAAAGGGGATATAAACCATTTCACACAAACAAGAGCTGGAAGGGATTATGTCTATTTAGTGTTGGATGAGCATTGCTTACATTCAGTTTTATAAAACTAAAGAATTTCAGTAAGCCCTTCCCCAAGCCCCCTTCTTCTGATTTCTAACGAAGCCCATTTAAATGCTACCTCTGAGATTTCTACCCCAGAATAAACCTACCAAGTATGGAACCTTGTCAGCAGCAGACACCTTCCTCCAGATCTTCATAATCTGCTTACAGCGACTTGCCCAGTCTGGGGGGAAAAAAAGGAAACATTTAGCAGTTGCTCCATAAAATTACCGAATGTCTGATTTTTGACATTGTGATCTCAAACTAGGCTTTGATGCATTTCCCAGCTCACTAACCTGGGTAGTCCTGTTTCAGCGAAGGGAAATTTGTATTGGCATAAAGAACCGGAGAAATGGTGGAGAGCTCTCCGAGCTCCTCGTCTTTTTCCCAGCGCTGGAGGCTTCGCTGGTTGTAGGACAACCCATCACCTTCTGCCTCCGTGGGAGTGGGCGGAGAGGAGGGTGTCACCGGGGTGGAGGGGGTGGCCCAGGGGCTCTCCTCACCCCCATCAGGACTGAACAGTCCTCTCTCTCTGCAAGTCACAAAACGACATTGACTATTGTAACTCCAAACTCTCTGAGAAAAATAGCAGAGATACCTGATAACTTCAAAATGGAAATTGCTCATTTTTAACAGCTGTTTACATATGATATGCTTTTCGGTAAACTAATAAGCGCTAAGCAGTTCGGTATTGGTCCTACCGCATTTCAAAGAAGGGAGATTGGGAGAGGCCAGGAAAAACATCCATCATTCCAGCAGAGGGCAACGGCCCTGCAAGGGAAACCAAGATTAAACATACACACATGACTCATCTGCACTTCAGTTATCATAAGAGATGTGACAGAAACTACTTCAATATTGATAAAACTCACAACATTAAAATCTTTTTTGATAACTCAGTTATCAGTTTAAAACGAGAAATGAAGTATTTAATGATGTTAGTTTATAAATGATAGAAACGCCACAATAGATACGGTTCGCTACACAATTTAACTGGATTTTATTCTTTGGTTTTCTAAAACATGAAGTCACACACTGCGTTTAGCTTCTGACAGAGCAGTTAGATTGTGTATTGATGCATGTTAAAACATCAATATGTTAAGAAGCAATAAAACTAATATTTGTGAAATCTGGACTGAATTTTCCCAACTTTAACTTTTTTGTGTTGATAAAGATTCAGACAGATGGATTTCTCCGATTTGTTTCATGCCTGAACCAGATCCAGTAAACAGATAATTCCCGTTTCGGAATGCTGGACAGTTTCTGTAATAACATGCAGGGGTCTATTTTACACACCTGAGGGGAGGGCTCTTTGTGGGACAGCACTGCGATTTAACTCTCCCTTTGTGGCCTCCAAGATGGGCTTCATCCCCCCTAAAGAAGAACCGTCTGACACACCCAGAACCTTCCTGAAGAACTGCTCAGAGTCCTGACTCTCCACTCCTTGTGGAAGACCTGTCACAAGCAATAGGGAATGAAAAACTGAATATTTGGAAAGTTTGAAGTACTACACTCTCTTTTTATGTTTCATGCAAATACACACATAGAAACCTCTCAAGAGCAAGTTTCCATAGTGGTTATTCATTTACAATTAAACTTTGGATGGAGTTTCATGAAGAGATTCTCCTAAACGTCTTAAATTGTTCAAATCTTTAATAGTATATGAATATCAGTTTAAAACAATCTAAAGCTTTTTGGTAGCTGTCTAAATGTGTTTAAAGATGTTTCAAATTAGGGGAGAAATCCAACATTCAAAGCAACATGTTATGATTAAAATGATTTAATTTCCAAGACATATATGGAAAAACTGCACCCACTCCTCTTGTGTCAAAACATTATGCGCTACTGTTGCTGTGTGGTATTGCTTCTCATTATTTATTTGTTAAATACTTCTGAGTGTTACCAACTTCCTCTGGCTTTAAGCCATAATGTTTCAGACTCCAAAGATTGAATTGGACAAAATGTATCGATTACAGCAACGACTAGGGCCAACTCCTCTCTGGTCGCTCAAAGTGAGAAAGCATAAAAATCGGCATAAGCCCAATTTCTTTAAAATTACACCTTTCCATTGGGTTTCTAATGAGGCTAAATAAGTTATCAAGTGATAACTTGATAACCTGTTATCTTTCATAACAGGTTTAATGCTGAGAATCGCAGTGGCGGAGAGACTCCCACTTTCACTGTGAGCCGCTGAGTGAAACCTGGGCGCTGCGGCATTAGGAGTTTAGAACCAGGTGGAAACTTTCCCCAAACAAACAAAAAAAAAAAACAGGCAGAGTAAATAGAAGTCCCAGAAAATATGTTAATTAATTAGAATCAGGTAATTACCTTCACTTTTTTCTGGCTCAGAGTCATGGAGATGAGCTGACTGCTCCTTCACTGCTGAGGAAGGAATGGGAATTACTAAAATTATGAAAGATTTTTCAGCTAATCTTGAACAGCTTTAGCATAATTGTAAGGAATATGTTGGCCTCGACATCCCCAGAAAGTCTTACCTGTGCCGTCTCCCTGAGGCTGGGGCACTTCGCCCCCCTCTCTTTTGACAGGAAAACTCCCATCCACCCCCTGATCTTTGGCTTCAGCATGAGAGAGACAGAAGCACAAAGATGAGTCTATGAACATTTGCCAAGCTCGGTGTGTAACATTCAGGACCGTGTCACTGCTTCATTTCGGCGTTCTTACCTTCTGGGGCAGCAGTTTGGACTCCTGCTGGCTTCAGTAACACAGGCTGCACAAGGCATGCACCCGGCCTCTGGCCTGGAGCTACCATCACAGCTTTCTTACTCAAGTCTATTAGTGTCTTACCAAAGAAGGCCTCCTGAAATGCAGAAGCACATTTTGTATATGAATGTTGAAAATCATTGAATAATTTAGATGTCGCGACCTTTTTGAGCACAGGAGTGACGGACAGTGTACAAACCTGGAGATAAGCTGGAAACATGTCCTCCAGTTTGCTCTTTTTTCTGCCCCGGCGCTTCTTGGCCTGTTCTTCACCTTCTGCTGGTTTAGGATCCATTATGTTGTCTGTGTCCGGGTGAGGACCTACACACAATCACACATAGCATTCACTTCAACAATATGCATATAAAAGGCTAAGAGTCAGTTCACAACAAGGATGATGGGAAATAACTTGGGATGCACCAATGTGAAAATTTGGGCCGATACCAATATCCAATATAAATTTTGCTATTATGCCTGATAACCTATAGTTACCAACATTATATGTATTTTTGCTGCCTTTTGATAACTTGGGAGAAAAAAATTGACCTCAGTTCAATTCTCCATACTACGATACTTTGAAAAAAAAAAATTACCAACATCAGCCAATACCAATATTAAAGCAGATATATGGTAATAAAATAGTTTATGCACATATTTCCAATGCAAGGTAGAGTTGTACACATGCCATCATTTCAGGGCCTGCTGCTCAAATAATTAAAGTAAATTAAGATCTCTGCCTTAATCAAAGTTTTGTTTTCATGTTTACTTTCTTAAATCATATGACAACTTGACCTCATCATGTCAAAGTAAATCAAAGAGAGGCTAAATATCAGTAAATCCAGGTTCTAGTGAGTTTATTTCCTTTCCACACAGGAAGTATTTTGAATTTGAAACACTTACCACCTTTATACATTGTCCAGACCTTTTTGACTGTTAACAGCACACAGCATTAAGATGTCCTTAATGAAAAATCTACTAAACAATAAAATCTGGCAATCTGTTGACTCCAACCTTCTTCAATGGTTCGCTCAATTGGCTGTCCATCTAACGTGGTCTCTCCAGCCAGCTGGGCAAAGAACTCCTTCTTTAAGCGTGTGTGACACTTCCTTTGTCGCACCATGAAGCCCCCAATCCCTAAAACACACAAATAAGAAATTGAATTTATCTTGAAAAAACTGTCATCCAGAAGAATTTATTCCCTTCAAGTGCAAGACTGGAGTGGAGCAGAACTACACACTAAACGTTCCACCAGAGCCGCAATGGAGCAACAATAACAAAATGTGAAAAAGTTACAGGTGTGTTTACACTTATTCCAGATCTTGTACCTGCTGAGGAAAAAAAATATGTAGGAGTTAAAATATGTAACATTCCAGGAGGCTTACCTGGTCTGTAGGGCTTTCGTTTCCTCTTCTTACTGTCCTCCGTCTCGTCAGCTCCGCCTTTGAGGCCGTCACAGTCCCCCATGCCTTCCGGGCCAGCATCCCTCTCGCCACCTTCTCTGTCAGGGCTCCCTGGCGCCTCCATCTTGGATTCACAATCCATTGGCTCACCACAGCCTAATAATTCAAAGAAACGCTTCAAGAACGAACCCAACACAGACGAATGTTTATCAGCAGTCAGACGTGGCGAAACCAGGCCGACCTTTTCCGTCGTCACCGTCTCCTTCGACCTCCCTCATATCCATTCCATCAGGGCCGCCGTCGCAGCACAGAGTGCCGAGACGAGAGCGACGCTGCCGTCTCTTATGCAGGGGAGACATAGAGATGCTGCGCAGCAGAGACATGCCCGACTCGGTCAGCCACACGCCCTCCAGACGGTAGAACTGGGGTTCTGTGGAAAAAAAATTTCAAATCTAAGCGGCTCAGGACCAAAAAAAAAAAAAACAACAGGAAACTACAACGTGCCATTGCAGGTGCATTTCAATTTTTTTTGTGAATATAGTTTGCAAGTAATGAAAAGATAAAATGGTATTTCCCAGAAAGTTTGTGTGTTAAATAAGACCAGCAAGTAAAGTGCATAAATGTATTTGCACATTACATGTCCTCAACATTTGGTTAGGGCTGCTTTTGCATGAATTACTGCACCAAAGCAGGATGGCACCGGTCACCTGTCTTCTGATGAGTCAAACAAATATTAGTCATTTTTTTTGCACTGTGATAAGATGCCAAGTCCTACTGGAAAAGGAAATCAGAAGCAACGAGGCACTGACTCAGCAGCAGCTCAAGTTTGCAACTCTTGAAAGAGCATTGCTTTACAAACCATCAGACTGCAGATATTCTTGTTGTGTACCTTTTTCTACCACATGTTTTCCCTCCACTCAACTTCCCGCTAATATTTTTGGTTACAGCCAATGATTGTTCAAGGCTGTGACTTTACTTACTGTTTTTTTTTTTTTTTTTTTTTTTACTTCTCAATAAAAAATGGAAACTATTATTGCTCGTTTAAATTCATCACAAATGGAGGGAAGTATTTAAACTTTTTTTCCCGGTCATTTTAAGGTTGTGTCTTCCAAGATGATGAAACTATATAGAAATTACACTTTTGAACTAAATTACAAAAATAATAAACTTCTCAATATTCTAATCAACTGAGATGCACCTGTAGATAATTCAATGAAATCTACTAACCTGGCTCTTTGATCTTTATTGAAGCCATAATAGCTGACTCTACTACAGAGAACAACAAGAAGAAGAATTAGAAAGCAAAAGTAAATCATGATGTCAGTGCGTTGAAAAAAAAAATCTCGACACTGTGATATTCGCTTTCGGTTCGTCGGCTTCGTCATTCTGAGACTCACCCACGGGTTTTGGAACATACGGCGTGCAGGATGTGCACGCAAAGCCTTCATCGGAGGCTTGCTCCACCTCATCCTCCGTGTACAGGCTCTCGCAAACAGCATGGACCCATCTGCACAGGCACACAGGAAAACACGACGACACACACACACACACACACTCCTTTCGTAAATGCCAACAAAATCAAAAGATGTTATGGAATAATTTATGACGAGAAAACTCCATGCATAATCCATCTCCCGCTTGTCGTCATTAGCCGCATCCCCATGAATTCCTAAGATTCTCTTGGCATGTGCGGATGTAAGGGAGCGCGGCACGCACCGGTCGCAGTACTGACACTGCAGCAGCAGCTCCTCTTCCATGAAGTTCTCCCTGCAGACCGGACAGGTGACGAGGCTGGCGCACGGCCCGCAGTGTGTGTAGTTGTTCTGCCACTCGCAGTGGAAGCCCGGTGAGCTGGAGCCGCACTGGACACAGCACACACACCTGCACGGGAGGAGTCGGGTCAGTCTTACACTGATCCACTAAAACTGTATTAATGTTTGTATTAAAACAAATGCTACAATGGAAAATTCTTGATTTATTCAATGGTACAAAAGGAAAAGACAGAGCAAGGAGACTTTAAATTGCCAATGCGGAGCTGAGATGCTGCGTTTCAGTGTTTTACATAATATGCAAATGTGCATGTGCTCATTTCCATTTGACCTAGTTCAAAAGGAAAAGAACTGAAAAGACTACCGCACACTAAGAGACGTTCTTCTTTACCATTTGCACTTCCAGCCCCCCTTTGGCACGGTGTGCAGGGGAGGGTCCAGGCAGTAGGTATGATAGCTGACATCACAGTCGTCACAGAGCAGCAGACGGGACGGGTCCGACGCCTTCCCACACTTTTCGCACACGATGCACTCCAAACAACGCCAGCCCTTACGGAGCTTCGTCTTGGTGATCTGAAGAAGATAACGCGCTTAAATCTACGCTTCGGCAAAAGGAGTATCAAAGACGTGACTGAAGCATTTCCTACTTTGCTGTTCACACAGTAAGGATGGTAACACTGGGCACACTGAGCGCAAGCTAGCAACTGGCCCTCAGCGCCCTTTCCGAAACTGCCGCACACCACACACATGTCCTGAAACAGACGAGAGGAAGGAGTCAGAGATACGCGTCGCTTGGGATTTATTTATTTTTTTTCCCGCCTTTCTTTCTTTCAGTGACAAACCACAGCAAATGAAAAGTGTTGTACCTGGAGCAGGACGAATTTGTCTGTGTTTGAGAAGAGAACCACCGTGTTCTGCATGGTGTCGTCTTCCTCGTCGTCTTCCTCCTTGCTTAGTCCAGTGTCTGAGGTCATGCTTAGCTGAAAGGAAGGATACCAGACGTGTTTAATTATAGGAAAAATCCTATTTAAAAAAAATCTATTAAGTCCAGATTTGTATTCATTAATTTGTTACTCTGGCGGAATGACAAATGTAAAACAAAAAGAAAATTGCATTTATTGTAGAGTCCCTCAATTCCCACATCCACACCTTTCCTGACTTAACTTTTCAATTCTGAGCATCTACATACAAGCATTTGTGAACAAAAATGAATGATCCATGATTGCTTTCAGTATTCATAGTGAAATATTATTAGAAGGACATGGATGTGTCTCATTTCATCCTGACTGAGACAACATTCAAACCCAAGCATTAAATGTAATTACAGACAGAAAGTTAGCTGAAGCCATTCAGAGCACTTCATCTGTTCTCTGATTGGCTTTCCCTTGAAACCTGATGTTGCTCATTTACATTTTAACAGCTATTCTGACATATAATGTCCCAGTGTTTCTGTTGGCCTTTCGGATTGCAAATACTCCCAAAATACACAACAGACCAAAAGTTTGGTCACAACCTTCTCATTCAATGGGTTTCCTTGATTTTCATGACTATTTATAAGGCACGAAAGCCCACTTATTAACCTGACAGGGCACACCTGTCAAGAGAAAACCATTTCAAGTGATGACCTCTTGAAGCTCATCAAGAGAATGCAGGGTGTGTGCAAAGCAATAATCACAGCAAAAGGTTGCTACTTTGAAGAAACTACAATATAAGGCGCATTTTCAGTTGTTTTACACTTTTTTTGTTTAGTACATATTTCCACATGTGTTAATTCATAGTTTGATGCCTTCAGTGTGAATCTACAATGTCGATAGTCATGAAAATAAAGGAAACTCATTGAGTGAAAAGGTGTGTCCAAACTTTTGATCTGTACTGTATATCTGGAGGTTTAAAATTTTGTCCTTACTTCAGTTCATTTTTGGCTATTGAGGATTCCCCAGTATTTACTGTTATTTTTTTCCTGATATGTGTACAATATTTGTCCTTCCTTTACATCTTCCAAAGGCTATGAAAAACTACGAAACCTAATTTAATTCCATTTCACTTTGTGTATAAAAATACTTTGGCTGTGATTCAGTTTTATGACGGATGATGACAAGAGATCCATCGATCAGACTTTATAAAATTGGTTGAGTGTTGACATTTGTGTACATTTCATAGATGCCCAAAAAAGGTTTTGGACTTTTCTGAGTCCAGATGATTGGAAAGCTCACCAAAAAGGCATCGATGCAGGACGCCATGGCTTTGAGGCGTGACCTCCCGCCACGCCCTCTTCCTCCGCCGCCACCCCGAGGTCTCCGCTTTCCAGGGAAGCTGCTGCTTCGCCCCTACAAGTTAAAATAAAAGGAGAAATGTAATTGCACTTTGTCGTATAAAAAAAAAAAAAAAAAAAACACTTGAACCCTTCAGATATTAAAATCAATGTCATGGTGACCTCACCTGTTTGACCCGCGAACGGCCCGGCGACCCTCTCCGTTTTACCTTCTCTCTATCGCTCCTGAGGGCATCGAAGGGAAGCGAGTCGTCGGTCTCTGTGAGGTTATCGCCGTGGGAACGGCCGGCGGAAACCAGTCCGAGTTCCATGGCCAGCTGATTGTCCGGTTCTCCGGGCGAGCCCAGGAAGCCGCTGCTGCTGGACATCTCGTCCAGCAGCAGCTCGGGCTTCGCTGCCTGCAGCTCCTGCTTGATGTCCAAATGATGTCCTTTCATTTGCTCGTCGTCCTCCTCTTCGTCTTCCTCCTCGGACTGAGGAAGCAACCTCGCCTCCACGTCCATGGCAGAAAGCGCGTCTTGTGCGTCTGCTGATGGCGAGGTTGTGGAAGGGGACTGGAGGTCTTGGCATCGACTCCTCTCGGGTTTGTCGTCCATGGACGGCAGCTCGGGTTTGTCCACAGAAACAGAAAAGACCGCTGGTCTCTGCACGTCCTTTCTGAACGGTTCCACGACACGGCCGCTCTGTAACGACTCCTCCGAAGCTTCAGTCCCAGAGACGGTGGACTCTCGCTTTTCCTCCTCCGTGCTTCCAGTTGCTTGGTGTGATGATGCAGTGGGCTCTGATGTAGGTTTAATGTCACACTGAGTTTCTGCTGAGAAGACCCCGGAGGACGGACTTCGAGTCTTCTCACAGAGTACTTCTTCTGATCGCCATTCAACAGCGGGAAGACAAGTGACTCCTTGTTCCGTTGTAGCACAAGCTGGATTTAAAAATATATCTTCATTAGCATTAGAAATATACACACAAATCTAAAAAAACAATTAAGGTTCGCATATTAGATAAAAACATTTTTAAAAGCCCATTTAGGTTTATTAGACAGTGCCACCAATGAAAAGAAATTAAATTCATTTGTGTTTAATTCATTTATTTGTTTATGTAGGAGTTTTATTTCTAGATTAACTTTATTGTCATTGCACAGTATTTTTAGCAGCACATCAACATTATTAGGGACAGCTGTTTTAACATCAACACTCGAAATAAATGTTTCTCGGTTATTCTAATTTACTGAAAAGCACACAAAATAAACTAAATTCAAATTATTTCAAAATAATTGAAATAATTATTTTTATTCACCTGTAGACTCAGTTGAAGCAGATGACTCTTGACAGGCGGATCCTTCTCCTGCCGCCTGCGGTTCTTGCTTCATTTCCTTCCCCTTAACATCTGCTGAGTGAACTACTGTAGACTCCAAACCTAAACCAAATAAAAACGAGCTCATTAAAAGTGGTAACTTTTTTTTTCCCCACCTAAGCTTCGACTTTTCAGGTTCTTTGAAATTCTAACATACCCAAATCCATGGGGTCGTCATTCTGAGGTTCAACTTTCACGACGTCCATCGCGGTTGCACCGTTCTGTCCAGGAGTTCCTTCTGATAAATCTGCTGCCATTTCAGTGACCAGGTCACCTTGGATTGTCATCTCCTCTCCAGACTGAATGTCGTCCATGCAGGTCTGACCGGCAGGTTGCTGCTGATCCTCCTTGCAAAGAAGACAGATGTCCTTGGCTTCTGAAAGCTCTCCCAGTGAAGAACACTCGATGTGCATCCATCTGAAAAAAAAAATCAGAAAAGTTGTATTACAAAAACATCAGCTTGCACCTAGATGCACCAATTAATTGAGTACAGGGTAAATCTCCACTGTGTGTTAAGCTGACCTGTGGCATACGCCGCAACACTGAAGCCCAACAGACGGGTTGGCAGCTTTGCTGCAAACGCAACACACTGAGCTGCGGTGTTGCTGGCACTCTTCACACATGTTGTAGTTTTCAAACCACTGGGCTGAACCTGGCAGCGTCAACCCACGAACACCGCACTCCATACATACACGGCACCTCTGTGGAAAAACATGACATGGTGATAATAAGGACCAATTCCTCAAAATGGAGAGCATATTTCATTCCAACAGCTAACACATTATTATGGTTTTACGATAATGTGCAACAAGTCTTCTCCAAATAATCTACAGTTTAATCTGTCTAAAAGCAGACAATTATTCTTGTAAACATGTTGTACAATTTTAAGACTTTTACAACAGTAGATTGTTTTTGTGTGTATGATTAATCCTTAATACCATTTCTGAGGATGTTAGTTTTCTAGGTTTTGTTTTGGTTTTTATTCGCTGCCGGATGACTAACACAACAAAATCTTATAAATAGCAAAAATACCATAAATAGTAATAGATAGTATTACTACTAATAGAGATGAAAAACTAAAAGTGACTAACTCTGCATTTCCAAGGGTCAGAGGGAAGAGAATCCATGGCTGGTTGGAGACAGAACGTGTGATATCCCTTATCACAAGCATCACACACCAACATTTTGGAGTCTTCTCCTGGTTGTCTAAAAGTGAAATTAAATAACTTGGTATTATTTTAAAACAATACACATGTCATTTCAAACAAAGGTATGTTGCCCAAATCTTAAGTGTGGATGTAGTCTGTCCACATGTTGAACTTACCTGCAAGTCTGGCACACTTTACACTCTGGGCACTGCCATCCTGCCCGCTGGACAGGCGTGGCACCGATTTCCAGACAGGATGCATGATAATGGAGGCCACAACCCGTGCAGAAAAGTAGCTCTGTGAGCTCCCCAACTGAATCGCACACTGCACACCAGGCCTCCTCACCAGCTGTAAGCAAAATATACAAATACAGATTGCAAAGGGAAAATTGCATCATCAGTTTTTTTTTTGTTTTTTTTTTACATTCTTTTTTTTTTTTTTTTTTCCCAATTTCTGATACAATGGAGGTTGAATACAATCAGACCACCACACACACAACACACAAAAAAAACATTTCACAATGCCTTAATGGATGCATACAAGTAAAGAAACTGATAAAATTAGCATTCAATGAATATCTGAAGAGGACTAATAAATTCCACCTAGTCCCATCTATAGGAAGAAAAAAATAAAGAAATAAAAGTGTCTTTGCGTGCAACAGAGAAGCGAAGCAAAAAATGAGGAGTTACCAAAAAATTTAACAATATCAGAAACACATTAAAAACTTGCAAGACAAAACCACTTACACCTGAAAGAACATTTAAATTATACTCAGGTCATTCTTGAACATAAAACAAGTCAGGTCAGCAACAGTGTTTCTACAGATCAAGATTCTACAGTAATTTATGATCCTTTATTTTACATCGTAACCGATGTAAAATTGCATCAAACAACTTATTATCTCTGATAATTACAACCTAATTTTTAGTGATCAGAATGAATTTAAGTTAATTGATTTATTAAGTGCAAGAGTTTGGAATAATGGGACAAGATTTCCTACAGTGTCAGAGAATTCAGCATCTTTTTTTAATGGAAAATTACAGTTAAATCTTTTAAGATTCATTTTAAAAAGTCAATTCTGAACCTGGTAAGTGCTAACTGTGCTCACGTTTCATTGGATTTCCACTTTGAACGTACTTAAAAATAATAAAAGGCAGTAATAACACAGTTACTAATCAAAACACAGGCGCAAGAAGAGTAGCTGTCGGATAGCCTCTTTTCTTATGAAAACATATGATAACATACCTACGATACGACAAGCACACTCAAAGTTATAAGAGAGTCACAGAGGACGTCTCTTACCCAACTCCTCAGCCTTGTCGATATGCTCTGGACAGAGGAGGACCAACTGCTTCATGGACTGGAAAGATCCACTGGCCGCAGAGCACGGGAAGTGGTAAAATCGCGAGCAGCCCTCTACATGGCATTGTATGGTTGCACCCAGTCTTTTGCAATATTCACAAAGCTGAAACAAACCAAGAGAAGAAAGCACTCAATTTTCTGACAAAAGTGCTCATTTAATATTTCTTTTACACTCCAGGTAAAGTTGATGGAGAGCAGACTTACCCGTTGAGTCCCTGAGATAACAGCTTTATCCACATCCTCCAGCTCATCGTCTTTCGTCTGCTTCACCCCGTCTGACCACACCGCACACCAGTGGTGGACCCAACAGCCCCCTGCTCATCACAACAATAAGCAGAAAATACCTCACAAATGTCAACAAAAGAAAGAACATGACTGCCTTGCAATGTGGAAACAGCAAAGCAACATATTTTGAGCTTAACCTGAGTCATCAAAGAGTGCTGTCAGACAAGAAGAGTCAGAAAAACCAATGGAAGACAGGTCATCATTTCCAGGCAGTGGCAGTGGGAAAGCTGATGGCTTTTGAGTCGGTCGCTCCAAAGACGACCTGAAGTGTCGCAGTTCCCGCTGTCCAAGCAAACTCCGCTCCACACAATTACAAAGGGCACAGGCACGAATGCATTCTCTGTCAACATAATAATGATTAAAAATATATATATATGTTTAGAACTTTTATAAGAGGATACAAGTCATGAACATCATCTTAAAGAAACAGGCAATTCTGAGGCAAACAAGAACTTACACAGGTGTGCTGGAGGAGGTTGCATCAACACCAGACTCGTCTGGAGCAGGAGAGACTTTGGACGACTCCTGGAGGGAGACTGGCTGATGTCCAGAGGCGCTATCATCTGCTAGCAAATACAAAAAAATTAAAAATAAACAGATATATAAAGACATCAAAATATTTATTACTGCTTAGTTCAAATTAAATCAGAGATCCATCTCCACATAAAAAAAAAACAATATCCAAAATAAAGATGCATCAATAAGTATAACAAAAAAGGGCTTTTTTTTTCTCTTCTTTTAAATATTAACCAACTAATTTTGGTTCATAAACACATCAACCAACAAAACAATTTTCCACTGGATTAAAATCTATCGGAGAACACAAGCATTTTTCCTATTATTTGCTAGAATCCTTAGGATAAAAAAATACTCAACAGAAAGAAAGCGAGAAATCAGTATCAATTAGAAAAAGCTTAATTGGAGGAGGTATGAAATGGAATATAACGATAACTTTACCTGTTGGTTCAGAGTCATTCTCTTCGCAGTTCGATTTCTGCTCGTCCATTCCACGTACAAATTTTGACCTCCTTAACAGAGATCTGCAAAACAAAACCAAATTGCAAAATTGTGGATCAGGAACAGGGCAGGTATGACAAAACCATTAGCACATATCAAAATTACTGGAATGATTTCCTTTACTTCGGAAATGGGCAAAACCATCGAGATTAAGCCTGTTTGCTTGAACTAAACAACAACCTGGATAAAACACGGACGGTAAAGTGTGACACACTCATATATCTCAAAAATGCAAGGCATTGATTGCAATCTGAAAACTAAACAACTCAAATATTTAGACTAAAAACAAGATGCACAACGCTGCATTAAACAATTCAACGTAAAATACTACATCAGCGACACGGCTGATTTAATAAGACAGCCACATGTAGACTTTCCCGTGATTCCCCATGTGAAAATTTCGTAGCTTTCCCATTAATGCAACCGAGATTTAACGCCGACTCATGAAAATACCGCGAAGGTTACGTACGAGCGATCATTCAGAAATGGCTTTTAACGAGCCAACTAATTTACCAGGCGATGCATAATCCACGTCGATGAAGTCTCCGTGGACAAACAGCACTCGAGCTCGCAACCGAGCTGCGTTTTGTTTAATTAAACAGCCCCAAAACGGGATACACAAAGAAAATACAACTTCCTTATAGCGAGCTTCCTGTTGCAGCGGAGCCCTTTTCGTGCAGAACACGGTCACCGAGAAATAATAGTTCCGCCTTGGGATTGACGCGCTCAACGGAACGCCATAAAACAAACAATGAGGGCAAATCGCTTTTATCCGCATAACAGACGAGAAACAAGGGAACAATAAGTGCGACGACTCGTGTGCGCATTAATACAGGAGTGATGAATTGTCCAAGTGGCTCTTCGTGGATTACAAAACAATTATTGTGTCACAAGCCGAGAGTACATGCATTTCGTAATGTTTCCTTTTCATTGTATAAAAGTAAATGGAAGTAGATGACATAGTTTTGTTTTTGGTTTCTTTGCTCTGTTTTTTTTTCACGAACGAATTCACTCAAAAGCGCCACTCTAAAACAGTTTGAAGGCAAACGATGTTAACAAAAAAAGATATACTTTTTTTTTTTATTGAAAATTGTAATTAATACGAATAAACAGCAAGGGTAACAGCTGAGGTTAAGTAAAGATTTACGTCACATCTATTTGAATGATCGTGCATATTATACAGAAATATCCTCATTTTTCATGGAGGAAATACGAACACAGGGGAAGTGATGTGTGAGGGGTCAAAATATTGTATTGGGGCCTTAAATTAAAACGTCACTCGAATTCAAAGAAAGATATTTGCTCCCCGTGTAAAACCTGAACGATCCTAAAGCAGGCTATATATATAATATATATATATATTTTACAACTACAACCAAAACGCCCACAATAAAGACTCCACGGACTTGCACAGTGAAAACAGCCTGAGATTGTTCTACAAACTGCATCAAAAATGAGTGTGAATGCAACTGAGCTAATGGACACAATCTCTTTAGCAGTCTTAACATTACATCGCTGTTCTCAATCGGGAGCGAGAAACACTCGAAACACACTCCAAAAACAAGGCGCACATTTTCCCAATCCGACCCCGCCACCCCCAAAGCACCAACTCGCTTAAAAGACACGTTTCCGAAGACAAACCGTACGCTTTGCTGTAAAGGAAAAGCAGAATTGATCGAAGCAAAAGTAATAAACACGATGTCCACAAGTCCTCACATTATAGTTAGTGTTGCAAACTAACTGCGAACAGTGTCGATTCTAGATATAAAATGGTAATAATCGGAAACTGGGGTGTGCTGCTGGACTACAATAAGGAATTTATGGCTGAATAATAGCAGAGCCAAGCACTTTCTCAATGTAAACACCGACTTCAAAGGGTTGGTTCCAACCAGCAATTAGACGCATCCATATCAGTGACGAAAATTCTACAAAGCTAACAATTACCTATTGTGGCGCAGCTACAAACTTTCCCGAAGAAATCCCAAGAACCGACACGACACTCCGCTCAGGGACGTGTAGTTTTGGAATATGACAACCGGATTTTACGTGGATCTCCATGTGAATACAAGCAGTACAGAACAACCGAAAGAGAACACACAGGTTACCACAGCTAGCTTCCCAGCAATTAGATAGATTCATCTGGCAGCTAAATGCTACAGATAGCAGCGCTAACACCGGTCTAAGGTCAGGGTTAGTGTGTTTAGATCACTATGCTGCAAGGAAATAAAGCATGCCACACTTATCCCTACCTACCTTAGAAAAATAATGTCCTCTTCTCATGCATCAGCAAGATCTAAAGAGCCACAAAGCTTCCGAAAATGCTGATGCTCGCTTCATTTTATGTACCCGGACTAACGCTGCGGCTAGCCCCGGCTGTTGTGAGAGTGGGGGAAGTGCAAGTCGGCGGAAGGCAAGGCAGTCAGCAGGCAGGCTTTGCTAGCCGTTTAACTACACGGACAACACCGTCGTGACCCGGCCAACCAACGGCCGAACTCCTGTGTTGACCGGTCGGGGAACTTTTGTGTCCCAGCGCAAGTCTTCGGCTCGTCCAGAAAAATGTTTCCTGGCTCCACGTAGCGACGGTGAACGTAGCTTGAGGGCTAACATTAGCAAGCTCCAGTTATGTACTGGAATCTCACTCGAAGAGGTCGTTCGTTGCAGCAAGTTTGCATAAATTGTCTGTATCCGGAAAAGTGCTGCGCTGAACTTTTGTCAGACGAGCAAAGGGAAAAATGGGTTCCTTCAAGTTTTTTTTTGTTGTTGTTTGTTTGTTTGGTTTTTTTTTGTTTTCCGAACGCAGACTTTCATCTAACTGAATTCGCAATTCAACTTTGCATGGGTACCCTTGTATTGGGTCGCTAGCATCTCTTCTTTCCCCTTCGCTTAAACTGCGTCGCGTCTCCAAACGGCTGTTCCACTAAAGTGGCTAGCCTATGCTAACTGTGCTGCGTTCCAAACAACTACGTCGAAAATTAATTCATCCGAGCGAGCGATTCGTAATTATGCCTCGCCGGAGCACACTTTACAACTTGGGTGGGGGGCGATGCTAAAGCGACATAAACCTTGTGTCGGTTGATCGCGAGCACGCAACATGGGGTTTTAATTTCGAGAGCGCGGCCACTGAAATATGGTGGATAATAGATATTAGGTCATTAGATTTTCGAATCCAGGGAAGCCATTTTTCATTAGGTTGTTATGATTGTAACAGCAGAAGCCACACTCATATATCCCTGCTTGTGAGTGATTTAGCTGGGTTACACAGTTAAGAAAAAAAAAAAGTTAATTCCCTATTTATACAAATTAATATCGGTAAGCAATTACAGCAAATGTAAATATAGTAAACAGTTATGAGTGTTTATTTATATACTTTAAAAAAAAAATAGATTTACTGAACGTTTCATATTGTAAAAAATAGTACGATTAAAAAAAAAAAAAAAAATCTGATCCTGACCAGAATTTGTTGGGAAACCTTTCTTTATGCAGAATCATTGTGAAACTTAGGTGAAATCAGTGGGAAAATAATTCAACATTTGCATCTCTGACACCATTGTACAAAGATTTAATTTAAAAAATATGTCATGTGTTTTAATTGCTTTAATTTGATGCAGAAAAAAAAATTGTCTCCTCTAAATATAATGTATAGCTTATTAAATTATCTCCAATAACCATTGATTATTACTTTGACAAAATGGCTTTTTTTATATTATGAAATGTCATGAGAAAAGGAATGAAAAAGCAACAAAACAAACAAAAAAAGCATCTCTTTGTCTATTTGCAGAAGTTGGAAGCAAGTGGATACATTTACTTTAATAACTTTTTTAGGGGAGTGTGAAACTTCTAGGAATACTTGTGCTGCACCCGAAACGCTTTTTCAAATCTTTTTTGAATTTGAAAACATTTCTTCTGCTTTAGATGTCTTTTTTTTATTTTTTTTTATTTTTTTTAAATTATGTTCCAACTTTGTGGGAACAGTTTGGGGAATGATTACTTGTTACTCCAGCACGACGCCACCCCGGATCTCAGAGCACGTTCCAAAAGGAGACGGATGAGCGACTTTCTTACGGAGGAAGCTGACTGGCCTTCACAAAGTGCTGACCTAAACCTGATGCACCATAAAGATGAATTAGATCAGAGATTGGAAGCCTATCCTTCCTGCCCAACTTCACTGCAAGACATAACAGATGCCCTAGTGGAAGAATAGTGGAAATCCTTCATAAATCCAAAACCTAATGGAGAGATTTTCATCTTATTAAACTAGAGATTTAATAAGAGGTGTAGGGTCGCAAATAATGAAGTGCCAAGGTCTGAGTTGCTGCTTTTCTTCATCTATAAGATGCCTCAGAAAATTACACACTCAAAAAAAACAACAACAAACAAATAGCCAGGGAAAAATAAGTTCAAAAGATCTGCTCTGAGAAATGATTTGTTTCTTATCTTGATCAAAACTCTCTTTCTCATTTAGCACTTAAAATCCAAGAACAGTTTGCCTACAAAGCTGCTTCATTTATCAGGAAACTGTCCAAGTCCTTCTATAATCTATGAACGTGTACACACGTATAGTACAAGGTAAGCTCTTGGATTTGTAGGTAACCTTTCGTCAAGGTGCCAACCTCCTCCCGGCTCTCCTTTCTTGATCCCATTGTGAAAAGGCCCGAGGCGGCACACACACTAAAGCTCTAATGTCATTTGGAATGACCCTGTGAACTTACAGAAAATGGGTAACGGCCTGTCCCACTGGAAGAAGGTCACAAGTTTGATCCACGGCAACTCCCGACATGCCTCAAGAGGGGGACGTGCAATCGAGAAGCAGCTCAAAACGAAGAGTCGCAGTAAAAGTAGGTATTTCTATTGGGTTTTTTTATTTTTTTTTTAATTGAATTCTGCGGATTCATTCACTGTAGAGTCAGAATTTTCACTGATGCCGGAGCATTATCGGCAGTTGTCCTTGCATTACATATTTTATGCGATACATAGTTAGGCCAGAAAGAAGAAATCTGATAGGCTTTGAGAGCAGAGCGCAGAAATAATTTATTAGAGTGTTATAGCTGAAACAAAATGTTCTAGTTTGAGTTCAACCTAATGGGTATCATTGCTCTTAACGAAAACTTTTCAACACGAAACTAAACAAATATGACATAATTTACAGCACCCTCTACATTTATGGTAGCAAGTAACCCTAGTCATTCATAAAAACTAGAAGCAATTGAAGCAATTGAAGTGTTCTGCACTTTTTCAAGGACATCGAGGTGTTAAAAAGAACTGAATTAGGAATTGGAATCAAGTGACCTTTTCTTCATTACTTCTTGAAGCTGAGATGTTGAGAAGCTCAATTTTTATCCACGACGTCTTGTGGCATACATGTGAGGGTACATATTTCAATTTCAAGTTGTCCCTCTATAAAATGGGAAAGACAAGAGAACCTGCCTTTCAAGTGGGGAAGATGTGTGCCGATCTTATGGGGATAGCTACGAAACATACATTTTTCCCTCCTAATCATCCGGAGTCAGAGAAATGGATCACAATTTTTAAAACAACCAGGGGCGTTTGGTCATACCGTATGACCTTTGCCACACAGTTTTGGATGAAATGAAATGAAACTATAAAACAATCAAGGTTTTGTTTCTTTAAACGAGATCTCGTTCCAGACACAGCGAAAAGTCTGAAAATAACAAAAGCTCTTCGAAAAGCCTAACGAGAATAAAAACAGCTTGCCGGTTTGTGCCTCATAAAAATGCGCTACGACTCCAGTTTCCCGACATTCATAAACCCCGGATGTGCCACCTGTGACTCTTTCAGAGAGCTGTCCCACATTACAGATATTACTATTACTATTGCAAATTTGCACCAGCAGTTTCCCCTGGTTCTGTTTGGTCAGCTAATGTTTGAGTTTCTCCTCGCCTGAATGTGAGGTGAACGCGCTTTCATTTGGAAAATAAGGCATCACTGGTTCCAGTGACAGGATTACTTAACTCCCCATTCAGCTTTAAGACAATTAGATCAGATTTTGGAGGGGGCTGAGGCTGGTTAAAGCGTGGCGACTGATTGGCCAACAGATCTGAACAGGGGGTGGTATTAAAACGCCAAGCTGCTCCCATTGGCCAGGCGATGAAGCCAACGCTTTCCCATCTGGCTCCTGCACTTGAAGGATAATCCCCTGGAATACCTCCACAGATGTTTACAATGGAGTATGAACCTGGCAAGCACAATGCATTTTTTTTTTTTTTTTTTGTCTTTAGTTGTATGTTTTTATTTAATTAAATTTTTTTTCACACTTAAAATTTAAAGGTCACTTCATAAAAAAAAAAAAAAAGAAGAAGAAATATAGCTCATTGTATATAGCCGAGTTTTGTTCATCTGCTGTTTATCCTCTTAATATTTTATTATTGAGGTCACTGGGATCTGGTAACATCCTACAGAATGCCTGATTCATGCATCTGACAAAAACACATGTACATATATGTGTTTTTGTAGTAAACTAATTTAGTATTGAAAAACGGTAGTCATGTTTGAAAAACCACTTTATGCGATCCAGGTGGCAATACACAATTCCTCCACAAGGGGGTGTATAACCTCATCCTCATTTTATTAGCTCAAGTCCATTACCTTCTCCATTTCCGTTTACATTTAAAGCATGTGTTTTAGTAACAAATAAAGGATTTTGAATCATGTGTTTAGTGTGCATGCTGGGGGCACGATTTCTCCTCACGTGCATATTCAGGACCAAAAATTCCCACAACCTTTTCAAATATTAGAAACAAACAAAAAAAAAAATAAAATAAAAAAAATAAAACAGGAAAAAGTGCATACAAATATGCTTTTGTAAATATGAAATGGGAGTAATTATAAAATTATTACGATCAGAATTCATCATACACAAAAGCATGAGATTGCATAAAATTTATTTTCACATTTCCTGGCGGGTTGCGCCCTCAGACTTTCCAAGTTAAGGACATTTGCTGGCGAACAAGTGAAAATTGTTTCATTTCTTATCTACTTTGCGACAGCTAAAAATATTGAGTCGACATGATTTAGACACTTGTTGCCCTCCAAAGAAATATAGTGTACAAATGTAAAAGAACAGTAACTCAAAAGTCATGAAACTGGCATAATTCAAACCGGAATTGTTGCAAATCACACAGAGGAAACCCTTTACTCCAATATTCTCAAAGCGATAAAGTCAAGGAGTGGCACAGTTTTTGTGAACTTCTTTACCTTGCATGGACCTTAATCCTCCGGCAACATTTTGCTTGAAAAGTCAAAGAGAAATCACTTTAATATGTGCAGAAGCGAAACAAAATACAAATATTGCATTTATGGAATTACATTTTTATTTTGGTGATATGATACCAAGTCAGTGCTTACAATACAAGAATTATTATAGCAATAATAAAATGCAACCTTTATATATTATGATTCATAAAGTACAAAAATAAAGATTCTGTTGTACAGGGAATTCATTCCTATCCCATCATAGTTTTCTTCTTCTTCTTTTTTTTTTTTTTTTACTGCAAAAAGAAATAACAGCTGTACAAATACTGACTGATATACAGTAATATTTGGTTCTAATCTTTTCTGACCAATAATTTCATTATTCGACATCTCTTACAGACTCATGTTATGCATTGACAGTATATTAGCATACAGACAGTAGTGTAAAAAGCCAACCAGCAATTCTAGATTCTCAGATCCTTCTTATCTGAAGGAAACAAACAGCAGCTTTATTTCAGGTATGGCCTGCAGTATGTTTCAACGTTTAAACATGGAAAATGTTGGAGTCTAAAAAGATGCACGCAAATCTGTAGAGTAATTTAGCATACCAGTGTATGTCTGATGTCTTCAAGGAGCACTGCTCTTGATCTTTCACTCGAAGAGGTTCACTGAGATTGCTTTGTTTGTGAATACTTACTTTTTCTGTTGTGCCAAACTGTGTCGCACTCTCAGTGCCAGCTTTTTGCTCCCCTTTTACGTCTTCCCCCCAAAAGAAGTGGTTCAGTGAATGGAGAAGCCGTAAAGGTCCAAATGCCCAGTGTGCAAGGTCGTGGTCCTCCAGCAGTGCGTAGCTGGACACAAGCACCCCGTCAACAAACAAAGTTCCAGCTTCGGTGAGGGGCGCGAACACTCCCACGCTTTCAGTAAGAGAGACAGATACGATTCGGGATGTTTCCGTTCGACCCCCCCGGGTGCCGATGAGGACGCAGTCCCCGACTCTGGCTCTGCTCGCGAACTCAGCCCGATACTCATCAGCATCACGTCCACAGCCGGGGTCTAAAAACACTAAATGATGAGGAGTCACAACCAGTCGGTTGCCACCGTCTGCCTCCAGAGACAGAAAGACAGACCGGCTTTCCGGGTCCCGGTGCAGAAACAAGAGGACTTGGCTGTACACGACCTGGCCTGTCCCAGACAGAGCCAGGACCCGGTCGCCAGAGGCCAGTGATGACAGAGTCTTCTGTCTCCCTCCAGCAACCGTCACCCGGGCCCAGCCTGGGAAACAGCCGCCCCTCTCCACTGCTTCAGATTTGTCTGCAGAGAGGATAAAACAGAAAGTGTTCCTGACTGTCCTTAGCATGCAAAAATAATTCAAAGGCGATCTATTTCATCCGTCACACAGAAGGGGCCTTGCACCATTATAAAATGGTGAGTTGTGAGAGAGGGGAAGACATTCGGCAAAGGTCAACAGGCCAGGACTCGAACCCGCGGCGGGCGCATAAAGTTACACATGGGTCGTGAGGTTTGTGAGTTTTCGGCCACTATTAGTGCAACATTGACTAACAGACACTCCAGCAGAGCAGCAGGTAGATCTATGCTCCAAATATGCAGAAATTAGTGCAAGGGAGCCATAACCGATGACTGAATGCAGATACCATTTAGTAAGTCACAAGTGTCAAAATGAACAGAAGTAAATATTGAACATAATGAAGCTCACTTTTTGAAGTGAATTACTGAAGTAAACTTCTCATAATATTCTAATTAACCGAGATGCACTTGTAAGTGAAAAAAATCAAAGTTACCTGCTTTGACCGAACAGTGGATGTGATATCTGGACTCATAATGGACCCAGTCGAATCCTGCTTCTACAGCCAGCTGGGCCAGGATGCCGTACTTCTTTGTTTCTCTGTCGTCTGTGGTGATATCCACGGCCCGGCCTTCGTAGTGCAGGGAGCCCTGAGGGTGGTGGCCGTCTTCATCCCAGGCCTCCGTCACGCGCAGGTGCACCCCTGGCCACTGGTTCATCACAGCAATTGCCAACCTGTTCAAACAGTCCTTACATCGCTGCAGGAGAAGAAAATATACGGGCGGAAGATTTAAGAATAGGGGGAAATTCAGACAGTTTTCAGGCAGGTACATGGCCAAAAGCAACTGTTCATGTTTCAAACACTTCCTTGTTCAAATTAATGGATTGGTAGCCAGTATGCTTAGGAGTAATGCAGACTTTTGAATAAAGTTTATTGGAGCAGGAACACATCTAAACACGTACCTCAAACCCACTGACCTGGCAAAGGTCAGTGGGTTTGAGGTACGTGGTTGGGGACCGCAGGTGTAGAGGACAATATGAGCTTTTTATAGTTTTACATTAGCAAGCACATGCTCCAACACTGCATTAGTTGAACTGGCAGAATGCCGAAACTACCCATTATACGTCATGACATAATTTAAGAACTATATATTTCGCTTTAAAAACAACTTAAACGTCTTGAAGAATTGATATGATTTTGGTTAAATTCCCATGTTTTTAAAAACTAGAACTGTACAAAATATCGAATCACAAAGGGAATCAAAATTGTAAGGACTGCTTCAACGTAATATTTGCTGGTCTGTGAATGTTGAAGCTCCATGCATTCACGCTTTGCACCATGTAATATTTAGTTGTTTGCATGGGCTTTCATTTGTTCATTTGGTACATCGTGATGTTCTTGGCTAGAGGTTGCAGTTTTAAACTCAAGATGCACCAATCAGGCACTTACTGACTCATAGAAATGAGTATTTTCTTAGACAAGAAGATTAAAGATTGTCTGCATTTATATATGCGCATATGCCGCATTTTTACGAAACTAAAAAGTGGGCAAAAGTACATGCTGTTGGCTGATGCTTTCAATCAAGCAAACCTAAAGGGAGTTTCCAGCTTTGATGCATTTCATAAAAAAGAGCAAGGGAAATCTTGCCAATTCCAGTCTCTCTTCAATTGATTGCGCCATCTTTACCTTTGTGTGAAATATTTTGTTTCTAGATATCTGGACATTAACATTTCCATTTCCAGTTAGAAATGTCTCTCGCAGAGAGATCTCGGATGTCTTGCGTCTCCATCTACACTTTGAAATGTGCTTTCTACGGCGACCGAGGCGGACTATTGTTCAAGCGGCAGACGTTTGCGAGCTTTCATACACGGCAAAGGCACTGCTACAGTTACCAGAGCCATGTATCCAAATCTACACCTAAGTATAGAGACTGATAAAACACAGTTCCTCCCTCGCTCTGCTAAAGGCCATCCCAGCGTTGCGCAAACAATCAGACTGCAACCTACTGTAGCCAGTTTGGCACATTCTTTGGTCTTTTCAACAGGGTGGCAGAATAATCAAGGCCATTCTCTGCCTTTCCAGATTGTTCCAGGCTCGAGTTAGACACTTTCACCCCTGAGACATTTGATCAAATGTGTGCACAGTGACTCTTAACACCCCCATGGGCCATAATGTTGCAGACTGTGTCAGCATTGTCGCAAAATAGAGAGTTGGGGGAAAGTGGAACAAAAAGATGATGACAGCAGCAGCATCTGGGATGATACACACTACTTCTTCAGTGCCGTGATCACTTTAGTCATCTTGTGACCTTTGCAAGTAATTGTAAAATGTATTTGTGCAGCAAAATGATGAAAGGCAAAAACTAAATAAATAAGTTAGAGGATGAGAGCAAGATCAGGAGCTCGGTGAGAAGAAAGCAATGCAGAGGAGGGTCGAGGTTGAGGCGAACGAGGAGGCCAGAGGGGAAGAATGTATGGGCATGGACTTGGGAATGTGACAGAAAGAGTGAGAAAGAGTGAGGGGCAGAAAACAAACTGGGTACATTTCTCTCGCAATGCCATTGAAGAGAGGCGTTTCATTGTCACAACCACAATAGTCGCTTTTCCGACGGTGCCATTACTTCAGCAGGCGGGAATTTTAGTATAGGCGACCTCTTCGGAGTTCTCGAAGTGACGCACAAAGAGCGTCTTTCACGTGTGTGGGGGGGACGGGGGGGGTCATATGCACACATTCTGATTGGGTACACAGAGGGTATGCACATACAATTAAAGATTTTCATCACGTACAATCACTCTGGGAGGAGGAAGCGACACAGACCCACATCCCAAACATTTACCAAGATCCTCTGTATGGTGGACAGAGCTGCATCCGATTCAGAAAGAGTTTGGCTGAAAATGTGCATTTTTCAGTGCCCGCAATTGTTTTTTTTTTGTTTTTTTTTTTTTCAAAGAACACATTTGGGGTTCTGTCTCTAGTAAACAAATACAAAAGCAAGAATTTCACTGGCACACAAATGGATTTTTGTTCTATTAAGGGAACAAAATCTGCAACTTAAATATTTAGTTTTCAGTGTCAACGTCATTGGCTAAAGATTAAAAAGGAGTTTCTGTGGAGGAGCTGGTGAGCAGCATTACGTCCTGATTGTGTAATCTATGAAAGATGGAGGAGGTGGTACAGTGTTTCAGCAACCATTGAATGACGTCCTTCGATTTGAGCTGAACATAACATAAACATAGCAGAAAGTATGTGAGCTATATGAGCCAGCGTTTAAACACAGATATTTTTTTAAAATCGACAGCAATTGTTCACACATCACAATTGACTCATTTGTCCTTGATTGGCGAGCGGCTGGTCAAATACTGGATAGAATCAGATTTTTGAGTGATTGGATCAAAATTAAAGACTCTCCCCTCCCACAGATTTGATTTTTTTTTTTTCGGATTGATAAAGTTTAGGGCCTGGACATAATCTTGTGATTCATTATTTTTATGTTCCGCTCTCTTTGTAAGAGACGATGAATCTTCTGGGGTTTGATTCCTGACCTCATGGCCTTTCCTGAATGTCTTCTCCGTGTCTCTATGCCCATTTTCTGTCAGATTGCGGTCAGTAAAAGGACACTGGCGCCAGCATATTAAAGTCCGCCAAAATCAGATTTGACTATTAAAACTTCACAGTCAAATCTGAATGTCTGATCCAAAGATACTCAGACATTGATATCGACCAGGTAAACCTCATCAGCGCGTCTCTATTAATTGATAGTACAAAAACACAAAAAGATCATCCATCTGACGGCCCACACTGTTAATTTCCCTGGATTGGAAGTGTAACCCAACTGAGATCAAGTGAAAAATGTGAATCCACAACACACCAACCTCACCTTAGTCATGACCCGATCTGCGCTTGTGTTCTCCTCATCCTTGAAGACAATGTCTGGGTTGTAGTTGCACACCAGCTGGTTGAAGCGCTCGGAGTTGCGTGAGATCTTGCCCTCGGCCCTGCCGCTGGCCCCGAGGGTGTTCTCAGAGAAGTTGGGAAAGAACTGCTTGTAGCGCATTGGTGTGAGCTTCCTGGGCCTGGAACGCGTGCCGTACCCAGGACCGGGTCCGCATCCCTGGACCACGACCAGGCAGGTGCAAGCAGCAAGCAGGCCGAGCGGTGCCAGGCGGGCCCACCACCGGAACTGCTTCATTGGGGAGGGTTGGAGCTCAGAGGCTCAGGATGACAGCCCGGTTCCAGGTGTGTGACAGCAACTGAATCAGGGTCAGATCTCGGTCCATACCCAAACATGGATAACTGGCGCTGGTGTTTTAAAAAAATAATAAACTTTAAAGTGCACACATTTGAGGCATTTGGTAGAAGAAAATTAGTAGAAGTTAAACAAACAAAAAATAAATAAATAAAAAATAGTGAGTATTGCTTTTTAACAGTCCCAAAAAGTGTTCTGATTGGTCGAAGTGTTGAAAAAGTTTGACATCAGGCATTTAAAGTGATGCACAATGAGGAGACGTTTCTCAGCAGAGGCGCTGCGTTCCTGTGGTCTTCTCGCTTCCGCCACAGGTTCCCGTCCCCACGCAGGTGTTTTGAAGGGTTTCTGCTCACTTACCGCTCTCTCCTCTCTCCTCTCCAGCTCTCCTCTCCAGGACGCGCGCACACACACCTAAAACCCGACGCTTCCCCAGACTACCAATCCCTCCTCTGGCGCTGTCATCCTCTTTTTTTTTCTTTTTTTTTTTTTTGGCGTTCTAATCTCTCGCGTCTTTTGGAGATCTCCTCTCTCTCCTTCGTCCACCCCCTTCTGTTCTCGGCGCTCCTGTCCACCTTGCGCCAGCCATTGGGTCTTATTAGCATCCGGACAAGATTGCCCTCCCTTCCTCTGCGCGCCACAGCGCACGCCTCCAATTCAGCCATACAAAGAACATATGATGTTAACACAATGACCCTAACCCCGTCCACATCAATTACCATCTCAGGAGGGTTAACCCCTTCATGGAGGAGTTATGATAGCCTCGCTCGGGATTTGTGAGATTTTTTGTTGTTGTTGTTGTTTTTTTTTTTTCGAGTGGTTTGAAGAGTTTGAGCTGCGTGTTTTGATTCTGATGTCTTTCAAAAGTCGGGTTAGTTCACCAGTTGCACGTAAAAATGACAACGTTATTATTTATCATGTAGGTTAAAGCCACAGAAAAGTGTAGACATTTACTTTTAATGATTATGAAACTTTTTTCTCTTAATTTCAATATTTGTTTATTTTTGTCTCAACAGAGATGGCACGACATTGCTCGTTTATTTATTTAATGTTTATTTATTGCAGCAGGTAATTTGACTGAGAACAACTTTTCATTAAAAAAAAAAAAAGAAAGAAAACAACATTATGGGGACACTGCTGAATTGACAGTTAGGTAAGGTACAGTAAACTTTACTTATGTGGCATCTTTCACAAAACCACAAGCTGCTTCAGATTAACACAACCATAAGAGAAAAGTAAAACACAAAGGAGAATAAAATAGCATGCAAAGTAATTATCCAGTAGGAAGTTGCTGAGATTCTCCACCAAGAGGATAAGCCATAAAAGCCATTAAAAAGCTGGCTGTTGTAATGAGAAATGGAAAGTTGAGTAGAAGGAAAAAGTGCCTTGAGAGGTTTGTGAAGCAAACCACTTTTAATAATTTGCTGAGAGTCACGAGTGATGGACTGCAGCTCATTTTCTGAGGCTCACTGACAACGAGCTTCTCTGCAGTTAGTGGAGGAAAGTCAGAATATGAATCTTCTTTTATATTTCAGCATTATAATCAAGTTTATTTGTATTGCACATTTCAGAACAAAGGGCAGTTCAACATGCTTTACATCATAAAAACACAAACATACAAAGTCAAAGAACACACAGCCAAGAGCTGAAGTCTTACACGTTGTCAAGTGCCATTGTTACATGTCCGAATGCTGATTAATGTTTAATTTATTATCTTTCAAAAGCAACTCTAAACAGGTGGGGTCTTTTCTGGATGTTTGTTCCAGATTTGTGGTGAGAACCTGAATGCTGCTTCTCAGTTATAAGCTAAAAATACATTCCCATTGTAGAAAATATCAGCATAGAAAAAAAAAAATCTGTAAAATTGTCGATGAAACATGTTTTCGCCTGAGATTATTTTCACTGTTTCTGAAATTTCTTTCAGAACAGTACAGTTTTAGCAGTGGTTTCAAATTCAAGTGAAATATTGCCAGAGATGCATGATGTTCACTTTAATGGACAGGTCATTCATTGCAAATGTAGAATCAGCACTTTCAATTTCATCAGTTATGCAAGTCCTTAATTATTAATGAATATTGCAATTTATTGGGAAAATGTGGATGTGACACAATGTTTCTGTAAACTTTCTCTGCCTTCCCAGTAGGTGGCAGTGTTCTGAATGACACGGTCCAGTGAAATGGCTCTATCAACACCTAGACATGTAGAATAAATCCACTTGTAAAAGCTGCCATGTTACTGGACGCAAGAGGATTGCAACTGTGAGAATTCAAACAATTTAAACTCCTGAAACCGCAAAGCTGCACCCGACAAACTCGAAGGCTCCCCACTGGCTTTGCGTTATCATCTTTGAGGTACGTCCTGAAGAGACATATCATTTGAGCGTACATGCCCTTGCTTTCCTTTGCTCATCCCGCCCACAGGAGGAACTTATTAATAGACAGAGTTGAAGGTGAGAGGACCTAAGAAGGAGCACAAGTGTCCTGCCTTGATACCCTTGACCGTGACTTACAGTGTTGCCTTCCTGTGTTCGGGGAGCCGGCCTGACCCCGTCTGATACCCAGTAACCTCCCCAAGACCTCATCACTGGAACGCCCCGCGGCCAGATTGCCAACTTATTATTTTTATCCACCTCGAGACAATAGGTGGGAGCCTCATAAAATGACTCCGATAATGACAGACGAGAGAGCAAACATTGTGTCCCAGGGGTGAGACATCTGCAATCACACGAGGAAGCTGAAATTAATGGCAGATTAAAGGTCAGAGTTTCTCACAGCGCTATCTCTCGTTTCCTGAGACACACAAGGCTCCATTTTTTGAGCTAAATCTCCGTTTCTCCAGTTTGGTTTGGTCATGTGCAACACCTTGCGATGGTATTAATACCCGGTATTGTAATTTTTTTTTTTTTTTTTTACATTCTGTCACATTACATTATACTACATTGTATTTTGTTTTTGTGACAGATCAACACAAAATGGTGGAGCCGAAGAAAAATGGGTTCAGATTGATTCATACATTGAATCCCCACTGCAGATTGTCAAATGAATTTAGATCTAAAGTCTAAACAAGATGGTGTGCTGCAGTTAAATTCCAGTCTTAGGTTTTTTTTGACACTCATGTCTTGGACGAAGACTAAAACGCACAATTTTGGGACTCACCCGGCCAGTTCACTTTCAACTTGTTCTCGTGTCCCCCAAACGACTTGAGACAAACTTCATGTGTCCGTCTCTCGAAAACAGCTTTCCTCTCGCCACGCTTCAATAAAAAAGACCGATCTGAGGGAAGCAAAGCAAATAACTGGGCCACAACATTATGTGACCTGAGTCACGGATCGCTAGAGCTCCTCCAGAGCAACCATCGGCCTCTTGGCTGCTTTTCTGAAAGTCACGGCACAAGATTCTATTCGTTCATTAATGTTGACTTACAAACATCTGAAGCCGTCACAGGACGGCTGTGTTTGATCAAAGTACACGCAAGCAGGCTGTTTCTAACGTCAACTGGTTCCTTTTGATTTCATTCGTAGAATGTCAGAGTGAAAGGGACTCAAAGTAAATACATACCACAAAATCATAATTATGCACTAATTTCTCCTGGTATGTCACATCGCATAAAGCTCGAGGTAAAGCTCGTGGTTGTACCGGGATAAAATGCGAAAAGCTTTAAATTCTTTTGCAGTCTTTCCTATTTCTTAACACTTCTTAACACCTCGTATTCAGTCATAGTGTTTCTTAACACTATGACTGAATACGAGGGTCAAATACCTAACGGAGGTCTTAAAATAACTGACTGAAAGAACATTGTTTGATTCCCTTCCCAGCGGTCACTGAGTTCCACGGGGATCGTGGACAGGCATCCTTGCGGGGACAAGTTTCCAGATGATCCCAGGATGTTGTGGGGAGGGGTGGCGAAAGGCAAGGCTGCATCTTCCTGTCCTTACAGTAAACACAGAGGAAGCCTCAAGTCTGGCCCGAGCGACGCAGATGAGAGATATCATTCTCCGCAACAACAGCAGAGAATGACCCAATCAATAAAGGCAACAAACACGTTCGTATCTGCAATCGTCCACGGCAACTTTTCTCCTTCAAAGCCGTTTGAAGGGTGAACGGTTTCCATCGGGCTTGAAAGGGAAAGGAAGGAAGCAAACATCTGTGGGCTGGAGATGGAAATAAAGTCATTATTATTATGCGTTTTTATTTTGGTACCCCCCCCCCTCCCTCTGCCTCCCTCTGCCTCTCTCTTGCTCTTAACTTTTCACTCCCCAGATTTCAGGATGGGAGTGCGTGGCTCGGTGAATAGATTTGTTTCCTGCTAGGCCGCAGCACAGAAAACGAGATCTTTCCTGCTTGTGTTAGCTTTCCCCGCTTTGTTCTTTCCAAGCGCGTTCACCTGAACCGCTCGCTTTCGGCGGCTCGCGGGAAATCAGACCCGCTGCCCAGAGCTTCCCGTTGGCCCTCCTTCCTCCCCTTCGTGACGCGTTCATCGAAAAAGAATAGAAATTTATTTGCAAAATCTGCTGGCTTTGACATTTCAAGTGTTTGTCTTTCTCCGGGAGCTGAATGGACACTCTGCAGGAGCAACTTCCTCTGATGGAGGCCGTTTCACGGGTTGTGGAGGAGGAAAGTCAAGGAGCTGCCATATTCTACACACCCCCTCTCCCCCTCTCCCCCTCTCTCCCTCTCTCCCTCTCTCTCTCTCTCTCTCTTTCTCTCTCACACACACATCCTTGCTCTCAGCCCATAGCCACACCACCCTCTCCACTGTCTCTCACCATGTTATCAGTGCAGGAAGAGGCAGGGTGGTGCATTGTGAAGTGGCTGAGCGCACTGGATGATTCTTGGCTTCTGTGCTGTGGTTTTGCTTTGGGTAAAATGTCAATAAAAGCCGGGTATTTCTGGTAATGTGTTGGTAATGTGTATTTCTGTGCAAATGATCAGTTGCTGCCATTCTGTTCCAGTTTTTTTTTTTTTTTTTTGCCCCATCAGCTCTGGTGAAAAATAGCACCGGTGAGCCGAAGCTAAGATGATGCTGCACAGACATGCAGAAATGAAATATAAGGGCTGGAACTTCCTGTCTGTAGACAAGAAAGGTCAAAGCTTGGATAAGACACACCGTTCTGCGTGAACCCCGACCCTAAATCGGTGGGAAGCCGCACAGAAAATCGATTTGCTTTCAATTCTCCACTGAAAATAAATTGCGATATCGTCTGTCCCGCCCTTTGTGTCACGCCAGTGAGTTGTTTCCAACAAAACAAAGGCGCTGCTGCGCCGTCCGATCGTGTGAAGTGAGTGTGCCGCGAGCGTGCACACAGGATGGCGGGCGGCTGCGGCAAACGGACAGTGTGGCCCCATTATCTGTTGATTAGCAAGCAAGTCTCGCCTTTTCCTGACTGATTTTTGTGTTAGCATGTGCAGAAAAGAGGGAACAACAGTGCCTAATGCACTCTGGCACAAACATCAAACGGGCGACTGTCAGGAAGGCTAATCTGAGCCTCTTTCCCCCCCTTCATTCCCATGTTTTGACAATAAAGATAGCCTATCTCATCCCATTACAAGCTGCCAGTTTCCCGCCTTGTTCCCGATATGCCTGAAATCTAGTCCTGTGGAGCGTGTTACCCAGTGGGACTGCTGGGACGCTTCCACCGAACTGTGTGTAAGCTTCATGTTGCGTGGAGAAGAGCCCTGCTCGATGTACATGCAAGGTTTTGATTTGTGTTAGGTTGTACATAGTAATATTACTAACTGGAAGCACACTACTGTAGATTTCAGATGAGAAAAAGTTTATCTTCAAAGAACAGCCAGCTTTTAATCCATGGCTGTCGATCCAGCTGTTTAGGTTAATCTCAAGAAAATTAGGTTATGTTTTGTTAAATTATCAGGAAATCAGGCAAAGTTTAAAAAAAAAATGTAATAAAACAGCTTCTGTTAGGCAGAAAGAGGGTGCTAAGTTGTCTCCAGTGGGGCTACTGTGCACAATGCAAATTTTGACATTGATGCAATGTAGTCATAGCAACAGATCGCATGAGTGCCCGACTGCAGTTCAGATCTGCTTCTGTTACAAAACCCATTTCTGGTACCATGACAAGGAGAGTCAAACGATGACCACAAAGTTCCAGGGAGGCTGAAATATTTAATTCAGCAACAGAAAAACTGCAACAGTCAGCATTCCCGGTTCCCACATGATGGAAACATCCGTCTGCAAGCTTTTATTTTATATTTTTGAAGTTTGGCAGTAAATTGAGCCGAACGCCGTGGAAATGGGAATTGTACAAACTGAGCTAGACAAAAAAAAAAAAAAAAAAAAAAAAAGCTGACGCATTTGTTTACTGAATGGAAAGATGGGTCAAAACACCAATGGCATACATTATGCAACATTTCTGCTGCCTGTAGCAAAACTCAACAGATTTACTCAGACAAGCAGCCTGTCTGTGTTTGGCTCTTTACACACGTCCTTTAAGCAGTGAGGCCTTTGGGCCACCGAGCAACAGCAACAGCAACAGCGAGATGTTTCAGACACTGGTCGGGTCGAGCTTCAGCTCACGTCCACCCGAATGTGCCTTTTGTTGTGGCACTTGAAGCACCTGAACTCCTCAATGCGGTTGTAACTTGTGAACCGATTTCTACGGTATTTTTTCCTTCCACTTGATTATTAATGACACACCGAGCTGCACCACGAGCAGCCAGCTTCTTCAACAATAACCTTGTTGGCAGTTCTCGTCCTGGCAGGGTGGAAATCACTGCATTTCTGAAGATGAAGAAATTTATTTTGGCTTGATTTAAGAAGCAAAATTTGGGGGGTTTTGATTACCGGTGTGCAAATATTAAAAACAAAATGCGTCAGTGCAATAGATCTGCTTATGATTTTTTCACAACAACTTTGGAAATAGTTGTCATTTTGTCTATAAACTAGATTTCTTTGAGTGTTTCTTTTTTTCCCCCTCTTTTCTTTTAAACGAACCCGTCAACATCTTTTGTTAAATACGCCAGCCTGTCTCCTTTCCTCCTATAGACTCTGGCAAAGGTCGCACCTTTGATCTGTTCCTACGTGTCACGAGGTCACCAGCCTCCAGATGCAGCGCTGATGTTAAGGCGACATTTCGGTTCATTTCCTTCAAAGCCGAGAGGAAGCAGAATTGCAAAAAAACAAATAAGCTCAATCAAAGCGCCCAACGAAAGAAAACAAGCGCTCACAAAGAGAAAAGAAAGGAGGGAGAAATTAATCAGGCTTTTGGGTTTGCTCCACTTGAACAGACTTCAAGAAAAGAAACGGGAGGACGGGAAATGAACAAAAGGCAAGGAAGAGGAAAGGACGAAAGAAGGAGGAGGAAGAGGAGGATGACGAGGAGTTAATGCGAGTGAATGTCCCCTCTCTTGATTTGAAGGTTTTTTTTTTTTATCTGGCGCTTGCATCAGAGCGGGGAAAGCGTGGGCCACGGCCACGGCGGCGTCGTGGGTGGACATTGCTGACAGACGGGGCCAAAATATGGCTTTCTTCTGCTGCTGATTAAAGAAGTGCAACAAAAGGGTGGAGGGCACACACACACACACACACACGCACGCACGCACACGCACACACACACATACAGTACGAGCAGCAGAAGATTGCTCACCGCGTTGATACACTTCATAAAATGTAACGGCATCAAAGGCCTGGCTTACAGGAAAAAAAAAAAAAGCCATATTGATGTGTTTCCAAAAGGGACACAAAAAAGATAAAAAGTCAAAAGGTTTTCTTTTTTTTTTATTATTATTGCTTTACGCTCATAACACTGTAAAACATGAAAAAAAATAATGGAATGCCAAACCAGAGGCCTCTAAAATAACCACTTTTTATTTTTTATTTTCTTTAAAGTTGCAGTATCACTTTAAATATTTACTCATACATCACCTAACAGCTGTGGAGCAATGACTAAAACGTGACGTATAAAACCTAAATTCCCATAAATAGAAAACATGAGACACCTTCTGTTTCAGAAGCAAGGATGAACGTTCCCTGAACAACATCAGTGGGTAAACGTGGTGATTCGTGTGCATAACGCCGGGGACACGTGGAAGAGGACGAACTCCAACCAAAACTTGTTTTTGCGTTTGAGATGCACTGCCCCCTGCTGGTCAAACCAACAGAGAACAAGCTGCTGCTGCTGATGATGATGGAGGCGCGGCAGCAGTGACCCAGGATCACCAACGCGCAGCAGATGATGACATAATACTGAGATTATGGAGTTTTTGCACCAGGTCATCCTGGTAAACAACGAAAGCCCGGAGGGTCATATTTGGCTTCTTTATTAAAAAACATAAAAAAAAAAAAAAAAAGGATTCTACAAATCCTAACATAAAAGAACAACAAGAGCAACAACAAAACAAAAACAAAAACAGGTTCTAAAATTATTTTTGGTAAAGTTTCAAAGTGTGCTTTTATGTATAAAATATTGCACAATCCCACACAGATTCTTAATGATTCACAGTTTGATTGGTAAAGGCAGCAATTCCTCACTAGAACAGTTTACATCAACAGTACAAAGTTTAAGACACATAAAAAAAAACAAACAAAAAAAAAACAACAAAAAAAGTACAGTTCTGGCCACACTCACAAAATGCTCCCATTTGCCTGGAAAAGCAGCAAAACACACACACAAAAATTCCCTATGTAACCTCTAGGTCAACATACATACAACAACAAAGTCTCTTTTCCTCCAACAAAACAACCTTTTTAGTTATTTACAGTAAAAACCCTGTTAGAAAACCAGACCCACACAAAACAAGAGTCCCAATCTCACAAAGGTTGTGGAACGTGCAAGGAATTGACTGGAGTACCAAGAACGCCCCGAAGGCGTTCTTGGTACGCCTTCAGGCGCCTGAAGGGGACAGATGGATTCATGACACAGCTACGCTTCACAAAAAAAATAAAAAAATACTGCTGACTTTATTATTGTTCAGAAAGGCAGAACTCCCAATACGGCTTCCATCCTTTCTTCGCCGTCCGACGCAGGCTTTTCTATGATGACTTGGACTGAATGCTGAACTTGCAGTCACTTAGCAGCATAGTTCTTGATCGGGCTGCGTCACTCATGAAAACACACCAACATGCGGTGTTCCCGCTGGCTGAAGAGCGGAGAGGCTCGTCTTTGCCGGTCCTTTTAAAGAGGGAAGGTTCTGCTGTCTAACGGCAAGGAGGAGGCTTGAATCACTGGTTCACAATGTGGTTCGGCCTTTAAAGGTTAGACTAGCCAGTGCTTAGGAGTGGTTTAAAAAAAACCAAAACAAAACAAAAAAATAGAAAGGGTCACTGGATTTTAGACAGCCCATTGGCCAGGAGGAGTTTAAGAGGAACGGTAGTCCGTGACACAGTTATTGGCAGCCTGTCGAGTCCTGCGAGAAAAAGAGAAAGAATGGCAACTCGTATTAAAGCAGGATGAAATTAGCAAAGCTGATTCTAAAACCTAGAATTCGCAGAACAAAAGTAATTCGGGAGGCAATGGAAAACTGCAGCAGAACTGCTGTGCTGCTGAGATGCTATCTTCTCAGCGAGGAAGGGGATCGCGTGTGTAGATTTGACGTGCCCATGCTCCGACTGCTTGTTTGTGTTGGGTGGAGATTTCGAGGGTGTGTGTGTGTGTGTGTATAATGCAAAAGGTCTAGGGCGGTGTGCCTGAAGGTCCCCAATGGACCTGACTCTCCTCTTGTCCCTTTACAATTTCCTGAAAGAATTGTATTCTTTCTATCTGAGGAAGAGAGACCAGCCCATCGGGAAATGGGGCCAAAGGTGGGGAGCTTATGGTGTAGCTATTAAAGTGCAGCAAGCAGAGTGGAGCACAGACCCCTCCTCCCCACAAAATACATGATAAAACAGATGCAAAGTCAGAGCTTTGCAAAACTGCTTTGACCACTTTATCCACATTTTGACACATAACCTCATTGGGATTGTATGCAAAATTATGAAGCTGATGTAAACTGATAAATCGTTTTCTTCTGTATTACAAATGAAAATCTAAAAAGCTTGGTATGCAGTTGCACTCGGCGGCCCTGACACCTGAAAATCATTTGAAAATGACCCAAAGCATTCTTTGATCAATCATCCAAACTGTAAGAAATTTGGATGCCGCCTGCTAATCTACCGAGACATGATCCTCAACCTAAGCTGACAGGTAGCAAAGCAAGGAGATAATTAGCAAGGGAATCAGCTGGTAACCTTGAAAGAGCTGCAGAGACCTCGAGTTTAAGTGGGAGAATCTGCAACAAGCCATGTAAGAAACACAGCAGAAACATGGAAGATAAGCTCTGGTCAAAATGAGAGCTTTTGGTATAAATGCGATGCAAATAAAAAAATAAAAATAAAAAAAAACACTTTACGTAAGAATCTAAAGCAGACACAGACTAACCAAAGGCACGGATGAGCTCCCTCCGCACCGCCCAGGTGACTGTCTTTGTAAGGGAGGCGGAGGTGAGACCAGCAAACAGCATGTTGTACAGGAAGACCACGTAGAAGTTCTCCAGCCAGTTATATCGACCAAAGTCTCCCAGCAAATCGAAACGGGTGATCCCTACAGAAAAGGAGCAGAGGTTAAGAAAAAACAAAACAAACACAAAATGTTACAGCAACAGGCTTGGCTTCAGTGCTAGGAATCATGAAATACATGTGCACTCTTGTGGTCATTGTTGAAACTGCAAGTAAATTGATTATTTTTGCAATTTCTTAAACGAATTGCCTAAAAAGGGGGGGAGTTGGCAATACTACCCAACCTAAAACATGACATACACAGTCTGTCTTCATGTCAAAAAATAAGAAAAGGTTATGCATATTTTATACACAGTATACAGATATCAGGTTCAGCTCCATATGCACCTCGGATTTTCCATCTCTGCAGTTCTTACAACATTCACACCAAAACATGTAAAAATGGAGAACTACACCAAACACTGCTGATATAAGGCTCCCTATTATCTGCTTGAATAAGAAAAAATACTGTCTTCCAATGTTGCTACCCTAACGGGAGTTACACATCCAACTGTATTTCCATGGTAACAGGACGAGACGACACAGTCATTTTAACCCATTTTTTCCTCAAAAGGAGGACTCAGACGAAATGTTTCAGAGCCACAACATTAACCGCACGTTCAAACATCAAGAGTTTCATTAAAAATGTATATATGTTCTTACCAAGTGTGCGTGAAAACACCGGCAGTGCAGAGCTCAGAATTAGCAGCGAAACGCAGTTTGCAATCATCTGAAAGGAGCATACATTTTCAAAGGTGACAGCCAGTAAACAGAAAAACATCTTCAGTTTCCCAGTTCAATTCAGACACATGAAGCAGTTTACCTGTGTGAGGTTAGTGTCTTTCATGCGAGGGAGGAGGCCACAGAAGAGAGGAGAGCTGTAAAAACCCACAACTGAGGACACCATCAGGTAGCTGCAATTTACGTTAAGGACTGCAGTGAAAACATGTGTGAAAAACCGGGTGACTACTTCTCAATGTGTCGTTTCAAGAGTAAATCTTAAAGCATGCATCTACTGTTAAAAAAAAAAAACAAAAAAAAACAAACAAACAAAAAAATCAGTTTGCGGCATAAATTTAATCATTTAGGACTGAAATGATTAATTGAGTCAATAGTGATAAACTGTCAACTAATTTAGGAATCGATTAATTGTTAACTGGGGTATACAGACTGCAAAATGGGCATTTACTGAAACAACAACACAGAGCAACAATTAAGCCAAAACTGTACAAAGAATATACATATTTTACATATTTTGCATATGAATAACCTTCTGCTCCACCCAGAACTTCTTGGGAGGCATTTTTAGATTCTCTGGTTCATAATCTGCAAAAAAACAAAAAACAAAAAAAAAAAAAAAACACAAAAAAAAAAATAAAAAAAGAGAAAAATTATTTTTAAGCACCTTTTGCTATCATTAAAGTAAATAAATAAATAAGTCACCGGACTGGTACAATATTTTAGCTGCAGGTGCATCCTTTACTACAAATATTCAAGCGTACTGTGTTTTTGGAATTAAGGCGACAACATTTCTATACTTTTAATGATATTTTCTTACAAATCAATAAATTATTTGCATATTTTAATGCATTTCTAAAATTTTGGAAGAAAAAAAAAAAAAAGAAAGGCTCATGTGGTTAAATGAAAATTCTACTGAATGTGCCTATATTTAAAGATTTGATAAGAATAATTGATTGAAAAATTAATCATTATTTGGAGCCCTACCATCAACACGATTACGATTTACCCATTTTTTTTTTTCTTTTAAATGTGTTACGAGAAAAATCACTGCAGAGCTGAGCACACCACAGATCGCTGGTTGTGTTGAAAGGATACAGGATGAGGACCACCTGAACTGCAGCGCCCAGAGAGCCGAACATGGAGAAGGAGGCCATTCCCAGATGAGGGTCCTACAAAAAAAAACATAAAAATCCTCACTGTAAGCCGCCGACTGTCCGTTTCCAACGAAACAGGAAGTGTTTCTGGTGCCTTCAAAGGAGGACCCTGACCTCCATTCCTCTGGGCATGGCTGTCTCATCCAGCAGCAGCTCCAGCACATTGAAACAGACCATCAGCACACACATCACCTGGAGACACACACACACACAGCGACCCGTCATGAAGAGGTCACAAAACGAGGAGTGACTGTAGAACTCGTGAAGGTGGCGATGTTCTTTGTACATACAGTCAGTGCAAGCAGGATAAGCATCGCCAGAGGATAGCCCAAGTTTCGTTGCCATGGTGAAGCCTTCCTCCGCATCTCTTTGGGGGAAACAAAAAGGAAAAAAAAAAAAAAAATTAATCAAAACAATAAATAAAAAAAAAAAAAGTGTGATGTTGATGCTGGGGGAGAAACCCTGCAGACAGAAAGCTTCGTCAGCCTCACCCAGGGCGACACGCCTGCTCTGAACTGCTAGATACTCTTTTCTCATAGCCTCCATGTTCAGCTTGACCCAACACGATGGACTGCCACCTTCAATCACACATGCAAGAAGGAGAAAATAACCTTTTAAGAGTCAAGCCACGGGGAAATGAAGGAGGGCAGTGACCACAGTCAAGAAACTTACAATTCAGCTTCCTGAAGAGCGAATCTTCTTCAAACACGGCACAGCTCAGAGTGTCTTCTACGTCCTCCAGAAGCTGACACACAACATGGATCAATTAGGGAGGAACATCAGAACCTGTTCATGTTATTTTCTGAAATAACACTCTGAATAGATGTGCAATAAAACTTAAAGTAGAGAAATATAAAAAACCCCAAATAAACGAAGCTTTTAATTTGTATCAAACATTTCTGAAAATGGGAGATGGTAAGCAAATATTGCGCTTAAGAGCTTCAGTTAAGCACAAGTTAACAAATAATGCATGCTGTCTACGCTGCTTCACGTATACTTTGCTCTCTAAAGAGCAAAAAGGTTTTTAAAGACCTGACAGAACCCAGGTATGTGGTGTGGGTTTTGATTTTTGTGGAGAGGCTCGACTTACCCGAGGTTTCACAAGCAGGCTACCCGTAACACTGAACATTCGAGACAAGCCAAACGGGGTGCACACTGAAAAGGGAAGACACAAACTAGTACACAGGAGAGACACAACTCTGTTTCAACATGACCAGGCATTTGAGCTCAACGTATACTAACGCAGAAGCAGCAGCACTCCAAACAGAGAGATCCCAGAGTACAGGTATGGCAGGTAATACTCCCACAGGTCTGCAATTTGAAAAGGGGGGGAATAACAATTAGCGTCACTTCGAGTGACGCCCATGAGGAGAATAAGGGTATGATGAGAGTGACTCACCGTAGAGGCTCTGTCGGGCAACGTTGTCATGGAGGAGAGCTGACGCCACCCACACAATACCCAGCACAAGGAGAGCGAGCAAGATCAGCAGGACAACAGCTTCATACACTCGCGCCATTACTCCCTACACAGAAACACGAGTTGTTTGGTGATCAGTTTGAGAGAAGCTCATTTTGAAATCAGGTTTCTAATGGGATCTTAGACATTTAAGGTTTAAAAAAAAAAAAAGACACAGTCTTAGTAAATTTCTTTTAAGACACAAGAAAAAATAAAGACAATTGAGGAAAGAGGGAAGGTCAACAGGAAAAATAGAAGGCCAAAAAATAAACTACCTTTTTGGATCCAGCGAACCCCTCAGACTCCGTGAAGAAATATGCAAAAGGCATGAGGAAGACGAGGGACAGGTTGGAGAACAAAAACACTAGGTTCCATAACCCTGACAAGAGAGAAACAGATCATTGTTAAAGATTTTGTGTGTGTGTGTTAGCTTTCATTAGTAATGATGATTGTAATGAAACATTTTAGTAGTTCCCTCCATCAACCACTATGTGGCATCGTACTGAAAGAGTGGATATAGGCTCCCTTCCACTGACAACATGAAATATTTAAAAGAGAATTTCAACAAAGCAAAAAGCAGAAAACACACAGCTCAGATTGACTTTACACAGCTTTGAGCTAACAGTGTGCATTGCTAATTATCTGCTGGGCCACAGGCCAGTTGAGTATTGACGTGGATGTTATTGCTGATCCTGTAGCGCTGTGACGTCCGACTGCTCTTAATTATTTTCAACGGGACGGACGAACGAAAACAGTGAGACGTACCGTGGATAAGAGAGCCATTGAGCCACTGCATGTAGTAGCTGTGTGGGAAGGTGAGCAGAACCTCGTTTGACAGGATGGAGATGGGCAGAAGCAGCACGGCGCACACTGCGACAGAAAGGGTGAACGTGCACAGCCAGAGCCTGAGATGTGGAACAGTGAGATAAGACATGAGAGTCTGTGTTTCGCCTCAGCTTAGCAAGATCAGTCTCCGTCAAGCCAAACTGAACACAAATATAAGAATCCAAAATGAAGGTGCAGAGTACAGAGTGATGACGATGTTGCATTTTCACTGCCAAAAGCAATAGCTGACCATGTAACAAGGCGATGGATCAAAAGAAAGACCTCTGGTCGCCAATCATGCCCCAATCACTGCTATCTGTACAATTATCCAAAGTGACAGCCAACGTAGCTGCTATCCAGTTAATCATTAGAAGTTTGCACTTACGCAATTTTGTTAACTGTAGCATCTTCGATATCATCTGAAAGAAAGAAGAAAAAACAAGTTGGGTTTTTTCAAAACTGAACTTTTTTTTCCCCTGCACGTCTCCGATATGACTTTTTGAAACTAGGAGTCAAGAGAAAAAGAAAAAAAACACAACAAGAAGTTTTCAATCAAACACTTTATATGATGGGCTAAAAAATTCCTGAAGCAGTATGCGAGCATGTGCTGCACACAAAATGCTGAAGAACGCAAACCTCTCCCTGAGCTCTGAGAGGGTGTGACCAGGGGTCAGGCCTGTTTGGAACATTTTGTTCATTCTGGACCAAGACTCCCGTTAAACCAAAGGATGCAAAAAGAACCAAGGTTCAGTCACATCCAAAATGTTTAACACGGATTAGAGAGATCTCATCTTTTAAGAGTTGTGCAGCTTCAGTCTTCAATTGGAATTGAGTCTTGATTGCAGTGAAGAGTGATACCATGAAGTGCGATTAACAGTAAATATAATCAAATTTTCTTAAATTTTGGCCAAAATGCTGCACACACAAACAACAGGAATTCCAACAGAAAGAAAAGCACAAGCACACGAATCTCTCACACCGTTTTAAAACCCAGCGAGTACAAATGTGTTTTAAGAAGTGACTTAATGACATCCAAGAGTTGAACCCTGTCAAATATGATCAGGCAGCTGGTTCCAGAGTTTGGGAGGTAAAACCGAAAAGACCCAATGTCCAAAATACTGAAAATTAACTTAATCTCATTAACACAAAAAAGCATTTGCTGTGTTTTATACCTTCTACAAAATGACATTTTAAATGGTTTTATTGTAACTCAAAGATAATTTAAGAAGGCCAGAAACAGACATAAAAATGGAGTGGTTCCAGCATATGATGTCCTCATTTAGCACCAAAGATTTCACATGCAAGAATATTTCTGATTCTACGATTGACTCGAATAAGCCATTTGAAGAATCATTAAGGACTTCAAGGAGAGACGTTCAACTGCCTGCAATTTAATAAGGAGCAGCCAGGGCTGACATTTAACAGAGTTTGCTCTGGAATGGCAGCAGGCAGATGTGACTTATAGATTGTCAACGGGAACAAGAAAACAAAAGCAAAGACAAAAAATAAGCTACTTCTTTCATTACAGAGTGACAGACATTTAGAAGGAAGCATTACTAAATATAATGCTTCCTACATTTAGTAGGAATGTATTAACAACATTAGAATGTAAAGTTATTTTTTTCCCCGAAGAAAACTTTCCTAGATGAACCAGGCAACTTTTTTTCAGGTTGTTGGGAAAAGAAAAATCCAGAGGAAAGAAATGGTGACTGTTCCCATGAGCATTGCCCTCCAGACAGTAAGGAATCCTGAAACAAGTTGTGACTCAACCCTTTAGGAGTCACTTTACCAACCAATTCAGGTTGAATCCAAAACGTCCAAAGGTGAAAGTGAAAACCGAGTGACTGAGATCAAAACTCCAAGTTTCAGACTCGTAGCCAAGAAAACAACCCCCAAGCCAAATCCCATCAAGACTCTGAGGTCATCTTGAAAACAAAAGGTTGACATGAATTTGATGCACACTCACCAGCCTCATTACTAGGAACACCTGTCCATTTGCTTGCTAATAAAAACAACACCCACCCGCACAAAATTAACTAATCATATTTCAAATTTAGAACCAGAATGGAGCAAACAAGAAATTTAAGTGACTTTGAGAATATGTAGTGGTCTGAGTATTTCAGAAACTGCACATACCTTTTTTCCCCCCTTTTATCAAGCCAGTTCTGGAGGCAGAAGGGAACACAACTTGATTCTAGCAAAGTGTACTTAATAAAGTGGCCAGTACGTGTTTATCTCACCAAACCTCTGAAACAGAAATGCCTCTTACTGAACATCAGAAATCCATGAAAACACCAGAGGAAAACTTCTTATAACACTGAAGCAACACAATTTGTAAAGAACAAAATTTTGTCAACCTTAAACATTTGGTTTAAGGTTGGTTCCTGCTTGCTACGAATAGCAAGCAGGAAAAACAAAAACTCAACACCTTTCATTATGCATTTCAAACGAATTAAGTGTTACTATGAGTCAGGCATGTGATATGTGCTGTCACAGAAGTTCTATTGCAAAGTCAAACCCAAGGAGCAAGAACCAGTTCCGGATCCACAATACAGAATTCTCTGTATTGTGGTATTGCACAACTGTCACATAGCTGCAGGGCAGACCTGTGCTCTTGTTGTTGATGCAGAAACTTCAGCAGAAGGAACAACGGGAGTAAAAACGTGCAGAAGAAATGTCCATCTACTCGGGTGCAGCCCAGCCACAGCGGAGAACTGAAGAAAAATCCACATCTGCTTCCAATGGACTCACATTTCATTGGACTGAGCGAATGTTAATCAGCTCCACAGAGCACAAGAGAGCTTCCAAATATGCCTGACGCATGTACTGCCATCTCGCAGTACATGTGTCGTGTTCTTAGCCTCATGGTGGCAATCATTTGTCCCTGCCAGAAAGTTTGTACGAGTTTAAGGTTTCAACTTTATCTTGTAGCATTTTTTTTTTTTCACAACTTCTCCGCCTTTTTAAAGAGCTTGGTGCACACCCAACAAACGTCTCCTCAACAATGTCTCCAGGCTTTTCAAATCAAAGTTCAGAGTGTGACTTTAGTATGGGATCCTAAAAGAAATGGGCAAACTTTGTTAAATGTGTACACATGCAAAAAAAGAAAAGGGCAATGAACAAAACAAGAAACTATAACAGCAGAAATGAAAAACAAAACAGACTCTTTACTCAAACAGCAAGTTTCTGAATAGGATTTGTGCCAACACACTCAGTGGAAAGAAATTCCAAAACTCCAATGTAATCAGTATACTTGTCAACATTGTTCGTTTTTCTCAAGGCAATTCTCAGTAAACCGTTGACTGAAAGCCAACCAGCAGAGCTCTCTTAAACACACACTCGCATCCAGAAACAGTTGAACTCACCTGTGATAAACTCGGCTGTCTTTTTGAAGTGTGTGAGGATGAGGTAGCACACCATGTAAAGGCACGTAAACAGGAGGACGCAGATCTGCACGAGAGAAACAAAAGGACCTTAGTCTTTTCTGCACGAGTTCGAAGACAGAACATGTACCCCAAATGATCTGTCAGAACATCTGTGGCTCAAGACATCCACCTGTTTATAACCATTTAGTTTTGCTCAGGCATTGAAGTAAGATGTAAATCACAAGGCAGGGGAGACGAAAACAAGAAACGGGGTGGCAAAAGCTAAAAACATGAACCGTTTTGTCTTACATAAAGATTACTCAAACAAAGAAAAAGGGGTTCTAGTGCTAAAAAGGGAGAGTTCCCCTTTACTTGGATTAGAGGGACTTAGGGAGACAGATGGGTTAAAACCAGTGAGAAACACTCCACCCTGCCCCCTACTGCAGAGTAAAGGTCATTAGCTGATGTTACATTCATTCAAATTTAGGTTAAACCAGCAATCTGTCTGTCATCTGGCAAATCTCTAACACGTCAAACACCAGGGTCTGCTAAAACCTTCACACTTGTATAAAGTTTCAATTAATTACAAGCGTAATAAAATTGCCTTTTAAAGTTACAGAATGATTGCAGAAGAGGCTTTTAATCCCCAACAACCAACTGACTACACAGGACTAATAGCCAACTTTATATTGTTTTACTATTTATTATTTAAGCGTTGTAACATTGTTAACATGTTACTTTGATTTTTGCTGTTTGACTCGTCCCCACAATTTTTATTTGTGGGGATGAATATTCCTCACCACAGCTTTAAGGAACCACATGTCATCTACAAACAAACAATGCTGGGCAAATTGAAAGAGGAAGTAATGTTGCAATATGATAAAAATTTCTAAACAGGTGCCAAAAGGAAGTTCATGCAAAACAGGGTTTACATATTTATCCAGAGGGTAATAACAGGAAAAAACAAAGATTTACTCTCCAAGGTAAGATAAGACACTTCAACATAAGTGTGAAGAATAAAGCCCACATGGTGGTAATATTAGATTTGGTGCTCTATATAAAAATCTCATGATATACATTCACCAGTAATCTCATTGGGTGCACATTGCTAGAACTCTGTTCACTACGGCAGAAAAAATCATCACATATTTGGTTCAAATCAACATGAATGCTTATGCATTTGTTACGGATTTTTACCAGCTGCAAATCTTCGATGAGAATGTCACAGTCAACCACATACCAAGAGGCATTCACCAGAGGTGAATGCAGAGGCCAATAGAGTACAGAAAACACCATTGAAGAAACCGGTTTGAAGTCACTACGACTCCCTTTTATTCTGCTGGGCAAAGCCAGACCAACAACAACCTGGACACATTTTTACTTTCACGTTATTGTTCACCTTTTTAGGTTCAGTTTCCTGTTCTTAGATTACGGGAGGGCCGCTCACTGTGGTCTTCTGCTGCTGTAGTCCATCTGCTTCCAGCTTCGATGTCTCGTGCATCCTGATTTTATTCGGTATACCTTGGTTGTAATATCTAGGCATCATCTCAAACCACGTCTGTCCGTTCTCTTTCGGCACACAACTGTGACTCACAACATATTTTCTCTTTGTCAGAGCATTACCTAGAAACCTGAGCGATGGTTGTGATTGGCATACATTATAAACTCGGTCTTAGGCACCATATTTACACCAACAACCCAGGCATGTTTAAACTTGCTAAAAATCTAGTTTCCTTTTCCTACCAATGCTCCTCATAAAGTTCAGCGAGTTGCATTCATCACACCTAGATACATAACTCTATTAAATTACTCCTATGTGATTGGCTGATTCAGTGTTAACAAGCAACAGAATAGGTGTTCCAAAGTGGCAGGTACAATTTCTGTGAAAAACAGTCATTTATCCCACAGGGACAGTTGACCCAGTTCATCTGATCTCCCTACTTCTGCCTGAAAGTATCTCAACACCAAATGAATAAATTGGCTTCTTCCCGAGTGTTCTTTTTTTGCTGGAGAAAAGCTGAGAATAAAGCAAACTGAATTTAGCTTTCAGCATTCTTCTTTTGAGAAATATTTGAAATTTCACGTCGTAAGCAGGAATAATCGGTGGCAACAAACAAACTGCATACCAACAACAAAGCACCCTATACAACAACTAATCCGCTCCGACTGAGAATTCCTCAATAATGCAGCCTAATTTGGCAATAGGCTAATCCAACAATAAGAAGAAGCAGGGAACAAAGGATGGGTGTTAGGTTAGAAATAAGACAGGTAGAATAAAACCTTTTCAGGCCATGTTGGTGAGAACACACATCTTTCTTTGGCGTCAAGAGACAGAAGCCACCTTGAAGACAGTTTTTAGTTTTTCAGTATGGAGAGGAGTCCATCAGCGAAGATACAGTGCAGAGAAATTTGAACTTTGCAGATTGACTTGGACATATTTGTTCTGATGCAAGAAAATGAATCCACACCTATGTCCCCCCCGCCCCCCCAAAAAACAGATTTGAAGTTAGCTAAATTAAAATGAGTCCACAAGTTGTTAAATTTGCCTTTAAACTGTCATAAGAAAATGAGGAGCACAACTCGTGATCATACTTTTCCAGTTCTATGCTACTCACATGCACTTTGTACAGCAGGTGCCTTTATGAAGCTCCAGTTCATACAAAGTGTGTGTACAGCTGGGACGAATTACTCTGTCACTCCACTGAACCCGCTGTTTGGCTTTCCAACAGAGCATGACCTTTTCAAAATCAATTTCAGTACAGGATCATCTACTTCCTCTGCTTTTGTGATTATCTGCCAGATGATTTTGATCATTTAGGATCAAACTTGAAAATACAAAAAAAAAAAAAAAATCTTTGAAGAAAATAGAAAAAAAAAATCCTCATAGCCGAAAGAGCGTCAGACTAAGACTTCCAATGTGGCACATTACAGTTAGATTTGACTGGCAACCCTGAAAATTCATTGCATATTTATTAAACAGGCTCCAAATTGTAACATAACCCTGTTTAATAATACTAAGTTGTGATAAAAGTTGTGCATTTTTTAGAGACACAGAAATATTAGCTGGAAATATTAGTAGGACAAATTTCAGTCTGATGTCCCCAACATGTGAGGTGCAAGACGGAAAGTAGAAATTAAATTATTTTCTGATAGTAAATGCATCATAGTGAAGTGCTAAATCTTGTCAACAACACTTTTAGGTGAGGAAGAAGTTGTTCATGTGGCAAAAAGAATTAATGTGGGATTTTGTATTTACAGCATAACTGATGTGTTTAAGAAAAAAAAAAAAAACCTTGGTGAATCGCAAAAGCTGCAATAAGGCAACGGTACTTTTGAGAGAAGCCAGGTGCAGTCCCAGATTTTGGTAGGGTAACTCTAGGAGTAGTGGTCATTTTACCTTGTGAAGTTGAGCAGGCTGCAGGAAACCTGAACATATTACAGAGAGCTGCTCATTTTTATTCTTTTGAGCTTTCAACCTCAGTCAGTTAGGAACAGGGTTAAAGTTGCCTTTCATAAATCTAAGAGTTAAGGTAAGAATCTGGGTTCTTGAGGAAAAACACGCAAACTGATGTTTGATTATCAACACTAATTGCCAATGAGGACAGATTAAAACACAAACTTCGAGTAATTTTTACTTTATTTTGTTTGTGCCACTGTCTTACAAGGTCACCCATAACACATCACTTGCCAGAGGGCTCTGGCAGATTCTGTGCAACCATCTACTTTGGAAATAAACCATTCACTTCCAATATTTCCAAATGTTCCATGGACCGTTCACTCACATTGTTCTAGGGCATCCTATTTCTGACCTGCAGGATTCTACCTTGACCTTTCACTCAGCCAGACATCGATCCTTCCTGGCTCAGGATGCAGGCTAAAGCGTGGGCTCTCAGCACAGTCTACATCCTCAAACACAGGTTGTTCTTTTTCCATGTCAGTTATGCATAAATTTGCCAGATGTTATTACTCTGGGTGATTTACAATGATACAGAGGAGACAGATATTTGGCAGCAACAACATTTTCCCAAGGACTTTTTATTTTTTTCCTATTATTATTTTAATCTGAACACTGGTGTGCAGCATGCATACTAGGCCGCTTGTTGAGTTGCAATGTTACATTTCAACAAGACGTAACCGTCAAGTGTGTTAGAAAATGTTCAAAGGGGAGAAACCCATTTAGAGAAACATTTACAATAGTAATACTATGCCAATTTGTTAATTTTCTGAAAGAAAAGACGAAAAAAAAAAAAAGAGTTAATTATCTGCATAAACAATAAATACATAGGTTAAAATCTATCAAGTAAATTATATATGCCAGGTTGTTTGGTTAGTTTGTTTTTTTTTAAGATTATTGTTACTTTCAGTGAAAAAAAAAAAAAATTATTAAAATGTGAACCTCAAAACAGAAATGTATGGAAAATCAGGAAAATACTGTAACTAAAATGTCTGAAGTTGCTAGTCAGTGAAACAGATATTTGACAGTTGCCTGTTTTCTAAGTAAATTTAATTTATGGAGCGTTTTTCAATAATAATAATAACAATAATAAAAAACAACCAAAATGTTTCAAAAAGAAAGAGGGTCTCCTATATTTTTAAGTTATAATATGAAATCCAAAACAGCAATATATATATATATATTATATATATATATATACTGATAACATCTTGAAATGTAGCATTCTCATTATAGTAACATTTGAGCTGATTCAGCATTTATAGCGTTCTCATGAATGTTCCCCTTAAAATTACTCTCATGACACGCGCTAATCCACCCGCATAAAATTACCATTGCTGATTTATGTTTTTGTTTTTGCAACAAATGCCAGATTGTACCGCTCTTCTCAAACTAAAGGAGGTCACATGCATCACTTCTACACAGAATGTCTCACTGTGAATTGTCAGGCCTCAGACACAGTTACCCATATCACATCAGTCCATCTAAGCCAGGACTGGAAGTCAATCTTTTACAAATGTCTTGTTGCCAGTCTATTATCATATTATTCCCCTACCTAGAAGAAAGCTTTCAAAGGCCTGGAGAACACAATCGTTTATTTTCAAGTTGGGTCAAGCATTTAGCCATTTAACTCGAAGCATTAAATGGCTGTCGACTTGTTTCTGTCGGGTGTGTAGTTCCGGCCCTCCAATTCTTCTTCTTCTTTTTTTTTTTATTTTATTTAACTTCTCCCAAGTATTACAGTTTTCTCCAGGAAAGTGCGATTGTTGGCCAATGCGACATATCTTTACTATAGCAAGTGACTCTGTCATAGGTAGCTTGTCACTTGGACTTGTCTGAGTGTCATTAGGCGCTGGGACAGCTGACTGTCATGAGAGGGTACACTGTCAGACGGAGGTGTGCCAGACACTCACGGCTTGCCTACAGCTAATAGCATTAGGTCCTGAGGGGAAAAGGTCGCTGACAATCTGACGCAGCAAACAAAGAGGTGATTAAAAAGGAGTGCAACTATAGAGATGAATTGCTTTGTGTCAACATGTCACTGTCCATCAATACTTTGCATTTCATTGACAAATGTCCCACATCTCTTTATAGTGTAAATATGTCAGAATTGGACAATTCTGAGCTTGAAATCCAAAGAATTACTGGCACAACTTCGTTAACTCTCAGGGTTCATGGATCGAGCCAAAGATCTGATAAGATGGAGACATCAGCAACACTGGGATTGCTAAGAAATAACTTAAGTGGCATTTCAAGTGTTACTACAGTCAGCTTCACCTTAATAATTCTGAGCATGAGTTGAAACACTCGAGATATATATATGTATATATATATTTTCCCTTCTAGGGGGTTTCATGGGCTCCAGTGTCCCTTATATGAAAGTAGGCTGATAGGAAGGGGGGCAAGACACGCGGCAAATATCATCGGGTCCGGGAATCGAACCCATGATGGCGACGTCGAGGAGACAAGGCCTCCAAACGTGGGTCGCGCTATCCCTTACGCCACCACAGCATGCCCGACACTCAACATTTTGATCAATGAATGTACCAGGAGACTTGGAGTCATTTAAGAAGAATTTGCAGATGAAATATTTTGAACAAATACATGTCAGATATTGAACATGAATGGACTTTAGTAAACACCTGGAAAGCTGAATATATGGCCGCAAAGTTGCTCCGTTTAATGGTTTTGAACAATCAACATCCTGGATTTGGAAAAGTCAGCTGCTTTTTGGAAATTGGTTATGGGAAACAAATCCTTGAATTATTTCTATGCATTACTACTACATTTCGATCAAGCAACATGCCATATCAGCCAATTAAAAAAATGTAAGATTTTGCTGCTATGAATCAGATATCCAGATCATTCATGACGAGCGCAAAGTCATCACACATTTAATCAATGCATCCATAAATGCTGAGATAATCTCCAAAGAGATTTACCTGTTGTGTGTGTGTGTGTGTGTGTGTGTGTGTGTGTGTGTGTGTTTTCTGTAACATTACATAATGATCATACATCTGCATAGGTTTTGCTCATCCCTTCATATCTTGGGATGCAAAGCCCAGACAGAAATAAACAAACTTGAGCAAAACTGCAAGTTCAACATTGTCCTCATTGACAAACTGGTGTATCAACAACATCTTAGCTCTCAGGATCGGATCTGTCAGGGCTGGGTGGGAGGGTGGAGAGACCTGAACGTTTTATATCGGGGTAAAGTTCTCTGCCTTGCTGTCACAGAGCAGATCGAGCTGCGAAGTCTGAAGTTCAACGCGAGGTGTGGTTTTAAACGTGGAGTGTTTAAAACAGGAGCAGGCAGCACAGCTCCAGAAAATGATGCACACGGGGCTAAAACGGGCAATAATGCAATACCGCTACGGCTGCATTCGTCTTGCGACGAATATAGTGAACGTGACTAAAAATGAAAAAAATAAAATAAAAATAATTTCAGGTTAAACGAATGCAATTTGACACAAACCCTTTTAACAACGTGACCTTTTGTGCGTGTGAAAAGTCAGCATGCTATATTGTCTGTGACGGACCCCCCCTCACCTTTAACTCGTCGACCAACGGTTGACGCTTCACTTTCAGCCCGGCTTTACTTACTATCGTCTCCCGGACGCGGTTGTGGAAAAGTTGCTCCCTAATCGACACTTCGTCCGTTTCCATCCTCTTGAAAAACCATGCCACTTGCCCTGCGCCCGGAAGCCGCCGAGAGGGCCGGTTCTGGTTAAAAATGTCGAGCCGGGCGCATCGTCGCGAGTCAGCAGCAGCAGATGTATCAGTTGGTTGGAAGCGCTGAGTTTTGAAAATCGGATACAGCGACCCTGATCAAAACCGGGCGGGGCGGGGCCGTTAGGGGGCGGGGCTTAACAGCAGAATGGATCCCATTGATTGGTCAAGGCAGCTTTCAATCAGAACTAAACTTAAAGAGGTTGTTGTTTTTGTTTCTGGATCATTTTTTGTTGTTGTTTCTGGATCATTTTTTTGTTACTTAGTAGCAAAAAATAAAAAATAAATGAACACGTATCTAGTAGTAAGATGATATTTGAATTGAAAAGAACGAATTTATGTATCATAATTATTTACACTATAACAGTTAGAGGAAATCTGCTTGACATTTGTTACTTCTTGTGTTTGGAATTTTGCACACCAAATATGACATTTTAACTGTTAAAAAAAACAAACAAAACATAAACTTTAAAGCATCTTCTTTATTGCATTCATCCATACATACATTTTCTTATAAGGCTAGGATAATGAGTGACCTTATAAAGAAGGCTGTCTCAGTTCTGGGAGTTGTTCTAGAGTTTCTAAAGCTGATTATGCTATAAAGGAATCGCTCTGAAATGAAAAAAAGAAATATCATAGAGAACCATAGGCATCTTCTTTGCAACACAACAATCTAAGAATAGAAAGACTTCAGTGATCGACTTCTTCAAATCTAATTAAGGACAGGCTGCTTTAGCAAAAGAACCCTAAGGATTATTAAATAATCAGATTTTATATTGGGATCAATAAAATATTATTGAATAAATGAAATTGAACCAAATTGAATCAATGTGTCTCGGATGTCGGAAGTCAGATCTAGAAATTAAGCCTCCCTCTCCAGGTTGCGAGCCAGACAATGAAAACCAGTAGGTTTATCAATTGTTTAATGTACTACTAAAAGATATATTCACTGATAAAAACTTGCGTTTTTTTATGTTTCACTTCAAACTCTAAAATGAATATGATTTCAAATAAATATTTTGCAGCATGGATGCCACAGATTTAATTTGTTTAAATAATCTTCTTTCAGTATATTTCATATGCATGGGAATTGACTCATATTAGCTATTGTGTGGAGGGTAAGATGAGGCTTATTTGGAGAGCTTTGAATTCCCAGTCAGAATCTGGACTTCAGGGATATTTGTCAGAAACTCATTGTTTGTGCGAGTAAAACAAGGGAACAATGCAGCAGAAAACCTCTGCTTTTCAACACACCAAGGCCTTACAAACGAAGCAACACGCATCATTATATCATTCTTGATTTGTAGAATGTTTTACATTTTATTATTGCTGATTAATCAGCTGCATCTTTAACAAGTGTTTCTTATTTTTACCACTGGAAAACATTGGAAACTATTTTTGAATGTACTGAATTACCTCAGTCAACGTTTTAGCAGGCTATTTTTCTTTCAAGGCTTATAATAAATTAAAAATATTCAAAGCTTATAACATTAGCATCTCGTTTTTAAAAAGTGTTCATCAAGCACTTTGTTTTTATTCCACCCGTCGTTATGACGTTCCATATCTAGGCTGCTGTGTAATCTTATTGTCATGATCCAAAGTCCAACTGTTGCAACAACGTGCTGCGACTTCAACAGCGGAAAGCACTGAAAAGGATTTCTCAGGATAAGGATTTTTAAACTAAGGACTACGTAAGTAAAACAGCCTTTATGACACAAAGCCAAATACTAAATATGTGAAAGGAACAGATGGTCGTGGTGAACAGAGAAAGTTGGTTGAAATCTTTTTTTTTTTTTTTTTTTTTTTTTTTTTCAGTCTACTTAGAGAAATCATATGATTCTTTTTCCACCGTATTAATTTCTGGGGATGTCAAAGTAAATGGCTTGATGATTATGAGCTAAAACAAACCCCATTTATGTAACTTATTAATCCAAGCAGGGACGTGAATCACAGAGATTAAAAATCACTCTGACTTTTCTGCCAGAAATGACTGGAACAGCTGGCAGATAAGATCAGGAAATCACGACATGTGGCATCATGTGAGTTTCGGAATAGCTCACATGGGTTAGACCCCCGCCCTCTCTCCATAAAAAAAAAAAAAAAAAAAAAAACAAATAAACTCAGTCCTTCTTAATAACAATCTTTAAAACACTCTCAAATGTGAAAGCAGACATAATTCTGTCACTCCATTGCAGGAACTAAACAAGGATGACAGCTCACGAGAGCAGGATCTGATCCACTGCTGCAACAGTATGGCGAAGAGAGTCCTAGTTGCCTACGCCCTTTGGGCAATGGGTGGGCCTTTGGGTCTTCACCATCTCTACTTAGGGAGAGACAGCCACGCTCTGCTGTGGATGCTAACTCTGGGAGGTTTTGGCTTTGGCTGGGCAAGAGAGTTCATACGTATTCCAGCTTACGTCAGCGAGGCTAATCGAGATACGGAAAAAGAAAGATGGCCTCCCAAAAAGGGACTCCCCCCTGTCAGCCCTGTCAGATTTGCTGGGCAGGTGTGTGTTGGGATCTACTTTGGCATGGTGGCTCTCATTGGACTGAACTCCCTCAGTTTCTTCTACTTGATTGTTCTGCCCCTGAGCGTGGGTGCAGGGGTTTACTTGGTGTCCAATGTTGGTCAACAGACTGCAGATCTCCAAAAAACCCTCACTGCCTGTCTCGTGACCTCACCGATATTCTACGGCAGCTCTCTCTCACCTCTTCCTATAAGCTTGGCTGCTAGCATCACTGCTTCACAGCACCGCAGGTTCAAACCGCCGAAAGCCCCTGGCAGCCAGCAGAAACTAGGTGAGCTCTTTTACATACTCAAAGATCCCTTACTTGAATTTACAAAACTCAGCTGAAACTACATTTTCTCCGTGTTTCGTTCAGGTCCACGGCTTTACAGGATTGGTCTGGCTTGGCTTGCCTTCTCTGCTCCACTGGGTTATTGTTTTTTTTACAACACCACAGCCACACTGTATTACCTGTCTGACTCAATAGCTGCACTGCTGGATATTTTCTGGTTCCTGCCGTGGCTCAGAAGTGTGCTGGAATACTTTCTTTTAATGCCATACCGCATCCTGTGTGCACTGACTGGAGGGGGGTACCACGAAGAGGCCTGGAGGAAGGTGCTGGAAATACTGCTGAAAGAGTACACACAGAGAGAAAAAGAGGCGCTTAAGGTGAGCAGCCTGTGAGTGATGAGTTAATTTGTCCATACCCTGTTCCTGGTTGACAATCTCTTTTGTGTTTGAATGTTTGTACGCCAGGTGTTGTCATTGGAGACGGAGGCGTCTCTTGAGGAAATAACTCGAAGCTACAGGGAGCTGGCCAAGACGTGGCATCCAGACCACAACCCTGACAACGATGCTGAGAAAATGTTCATGAAGGTCCAGGAAGCTTATGAGGTCTTGATGCGATGGCACAAACCCCAGAGATTCAAATAGTAGTGTTATTTTTCTTACAGACTGGCCATCATTGAGTTTTAAAAAAAAGACCTGTTTGTGGATACATGACAAATCACTTTATGACCTTGTGGACTGATGGACAAGAAAAGTGTCTAAAATCTCAACGTCCCCTGTTGCATTTGCTGCCTTCCAGGCAAATTGACCTGTCTCTACATTGTCCATACGTTTGGAAATTTGGGAAATTTACTTTTTATCAGGCAGGCAGCTTCACATGTTCCATTGGATTGGCATGGCACCAAACAACATTCTGACTTCATCTTCATGTTCTACATGCAGATTCACATGTGGGCCTTTCTGCATGTAAATCCCATTTCGTCCTCATCATTTCTTTCAGTTCTGTGTTCTGAAAGGAAACATGCTTTGACATCTCCCTTGATGGGTTTTTTAATTATTATTTGATTTTTAGAACTTTCTGATTTGGAAAGATTTAGGCTGTCGGTAAAGTTAAATGAGAACACTCAACCCATTTTTTCACACTCTGTGTTCTTTTTTGCCTTTCCTCCTACAGCCAAAACCATGCATGTTATGTTAATTGCAGGTTCTAAATTGCACTAAGGTCTGAATGTGGGTATGAATGGCTGTTTGTGACACCTGTCTCTATTATGGCACTGTGAAGTACTTGTCACTTGTACATGTTGTATTCTGCATGTCTAGTATTGCCCAGCGGACATAGAAACCAGCTCCCCTGTGACACTGAACCTAACATAAAGCAAGTATATACTTGCTTTATCTTATAAAGTATATTGCTAACGCATACTAAATGATGGATTTTTCATCTGGAATAATCTCTTGATGCAATTCTGTTTTCTGTCAGTCAAAGAGATGCAACACCTTGTATGGCCTCCTATCACTTTCTTTTAACTTCACACTCATTTGAAGACTTATAGACTTGTGCAGGTATTTGTTTCAGAAGTGCAAAAGGTAAGATGATTCTTTCATTCTGTTGTTTAGCTGGGTGATTTAAAAATGTTTTCTCTATTAGATCTCAAATGGATGTAGAACAGAAAGGTCGGATCAGCCATTTGGAGCTATGTTTGTACAAAGCTACGCTGTTTAAATTTATTAAATGCATTTCTGTAATGAATATTTTTCTTAAAACCTGAACATCATTCAATTCATAACAGAATTTGTACTTTGCTTAATACAATAGAATTTTAAACCTGTTTGATAATGTGAAAAGCAGAAATTTGCTGCCATCTTGTGGTACAAATGTAATATTAAAAGAAACAACGTCATTACTAATTTTTTTTCTTACCTGCTGTCATTATCGGGGGGAATCAGCAGGTACTATACATGCTTACTTATAAGTGTTTATAATGATCAAGATAAGTGCAAATAATAATAATAATAATAAAAAAAAAAAATAATAATAATTCACATTTCGGGCCTTTTCGTAAAACGTGTTGCTGGTCTGCCAGACTGTCAGCGCTCAAAACACACTTTCTCACTGTGATGGTGTCATTTCTGAGAGCCTGGGTTGTTCTAAAACTATGAGCGTCAACAAATTGTTCGTGTCCTGTGCGTGTATCGATGCATTCGACAATCACTGGATCAACAGCTCCTGTCTGTATCCCAGCATGGGCCCGGAAGTTGTTTGGGTTTCAGGTGAAAAAAAAAAAAAAAAAGACGAAAAAAAGAAAGAAGGGAAGACAGGAAAAAAAAAAAAAAAAAAAAAAAGATCCCAGGGATGCTGCCGTCGCTGGGGAAAACAAACAACCAGGCAGACAATTAAGGAAGGAGCGCACCGATCGACCTGCAGGTAAGGACGAGGACTCCGCCGCACCATCCGCCGCCGCCGCTTGATCGGCGTGTTTTTGAATAGTTGCTGCGGGTGAATGCCATTTGTCGTGTGGTCGGGTGCCATAGCAACGGCTCGTGAGAAACATATAGCCCAGGTCGGTTTTTGACGCGCTCGGTGTTGGATGACAGCTGCGTTCATGCGGACAATTCGCTCGGTCGCAACTCGTGCAACACTCCGCCGCCGCCGCCGCGTCTCGCCGCCGTCTGGAGCCGCGCGTGAGCTGATCGGACCAGAAATCCTCCGAGAAGGCTAAAACAAGTAGCCGCGGATGCTCTGAAAGAGAGAGAGAGAGCGAGAGAGACAGAGAGAGTGAGGCATGACACTTATCTGGAAACATATATGATCCAATGCATACTCGACAATCTGAAGGCCAGGAAGGATTGTAAGGCAAGGGATTGTTCCGATGCGCGTCCCCTTGTTTTAATTATTTTTTTTAATTTTTTTTAATTTGATCTCTGTTATTTTATTTGAATCGCCGTGCCCCTCGTGCGTCTCCCCGGCTGCAGCGGCGCCTGTTGCTCCCCATGCGCGGCCGATGCCAGGATATTAATTCTCCCTGAGATGTGCAGTCTGCGCCTCCCCCTCTCTCCAAAGTCAATGTCCACTGTTGTCATCCATTTGAGCGAGAGGTGCTGCCGCCTTGTACATCGTGGTCCGTTTCCGTTTCCTGACGTGAGAGCTCCGTCTGCTCCCAGTGAACATAAACATGTTGGCGGCTATGTCTAAAGACAACGTAAGTCGGCAAGACAGTGTCTGGTTTCGGTGTGTCTATCTGTGTCACTTGGTTATTGGATGACTGTTTTATGTAACGGGCACTATATGCCCCTTGTTGTTAATTATTTGGCAATTATGCATGAAGGAGGTGGACAGAGTAGGAACAGGTGACAAATGGGTGAAGGACCTGTTTAACATTCACTAACAAAAATCTGAAAATCAGAATGAATATAATATAATATAATATAATATAATATAATATAATATAATATAA